>JAODJU010000014.1:8828667-8840561 GCA_026776725.1 Gnathonemus echidnorhynchus
AAAAAAAAAGCTTTTTGGCCCCCCTCAAATAAATGTGTATTTAGTGGCTTAAGTCATGAAGAGTTTGCCGTCCCACCCTATCAATTCATCTCTAAGTACGCTCCTGGGTTAAAGATAAATACAGTTAAGTCACAAAATATGCATACACTTCCTATTGTAGTATTCATGCCGTTTTGTTTTTTAACCGTTTCTAAAAAAAATTTCGACTTACAGAAAATATCATATTGCGCAAATTTTCGTTTAAAGTTTTTGGTATACATGAATGTCCTTGCAGAAATGCAGAAATACAGCAGGTAACCATCTCCGACTTTCTTCACTAGTTTCACTATACACTGTCAAAGTCACTAAACAGATAAGTAACGTTATACGTTAAAACCTTAATCATCCTAACTTATGCCTTTATACGTTGTACAGAATAACTTTTAAATTTCAGAAACATATTTAGAAACACTTTTAAATACAATATATCTCTTGAATATAAACTTATAGATTTCTGAATTGAAGTGTGCATAGGATAGTTATGTTAAAATTAGACTTCATAAGCATTTGATTTTATGGCACAGCGAATTTATTTCAAGAAAATTAACCCATCGTCGCATTTTCTCGAAGTGATTTTTTTTTCCATTCCACTACATCTAGATATAGTTTGTCTTTGTCGTTTGATTTATATCAATGTATGTATTAAGATATCGATACTATGTCAAAATGCCTACTGACCTTGACTAAAAACTATGTTCACCTCCTGTACATCTTCTAAAAAGATTAAAATGGACACCCGGACTTTGATGAGCGCAGTCTTGGTCAAGAACAAAACATTTTAACCTAAACGTGGAGGGGTTTGCTGCGCCCCCAGTGGCGTAGACGAGCATTCACTCTTATAATCATATTTTACACTGTTATTGTTATTGTTATGCGTGCGATGTGCCACCGTTACTTTTTCTCCCTAATAGATAGTATTTTCTTTATGTTCGGATTATCGTTTATTCTAAATCACACTTTCGTAGTTGAAAGAAACAGACTTTTTCTGTCCACCGTTATTCATTCTATTCCCTCAAGTTATTTGTATGCATAGTATGCAACGTATCATAAAAAAATCCAAAAAATACAAGAACGGAATTTGCAAACGACGTAGGTGCTAAATACATACGTGATAATCCTGATAATATGTTAATCCACTCGCAAATACCGAATTAAATAAAATGCTCCTAAATTGCCACATGAAGTATTTCATTGTCGCGCGGACGGAGGGTTACTCTCGGTCATTCGTGTTCTCTCCCGCAGATGCGCTGCTTAGCGCTTCCTGTGTTATTAGAACAGTACGCATAAAAAAGCAACGCTGAAATAAATGACGACTTAAAAATGATTGTGAATACAGCGATTTGTTTACCGTGACATAAAATTTTGTTTTTGCGTGTCATACGTCCAAAAGACAGCAATTGTGAGGTAATGTCTCTGACTTCATAAAATCAAAGAAAAAACTCAAAATAACCAGTTGACAACCATTAGTATCCAACATGCATCTGAATTTAGTTAGTCAAAACATATTGCTTATTTTACAATTGCTGATACTGTTGCTTATTTTGCACTTATATGTTAACATCGAATGGGTAATTACTTACCTCTTCCCTGAAAGCTACAACCGACTTCTTAATGCGTGTAAGTTGAAAATACTCCAATAGGGGAAAAAAATAAAAGTAGTCCTTTGTCTACTTTTTCCCCTCACTAATTTCACAGCGCACACGTCCTCACTCGCAATGTAACAGTGCGGTTTTTTTTTGTTTTTTTTTACCTCCCGGAGCTTTTATAGCACAGCCGCCGCTGGAGGAGCCGAGGTTACTATCGGTCAGATGTGGCTTAGCGCTTCTGTACACCCCTCCTTTTTTTCTTTGCAAGACAACCACGTGCAGAGTCAAAACAGGTCTTAAAACGGCTACCAGGCATCTACACCTACACAGCGTAGCCTCGTATTAAATCATTCATATTCCCTGACTTGTTGCTTTCGAATCCTGCGCTTTTTGATCGTCGCCCGCAAGAAAATGATACATTTCTATTAACGGTATTTTTGCATTTTTTTCGAGTTCCCTTACCAACTCACTCAAACTAAATATTTACACGGAATTAACCCCATATCATCTGTCAGGTACCCACCCTGGCATTTATTTTACTTGTAAAAACTACTCAAATACCAGTTGTTGCGCCTGACCCTGAAAGGGATTGCATTTTAAAACTTAGCGAACACTCTTATCTAAAGCAGCATTCAGTTTTTCGAAAATGCAGGGTCAGACAGTCGCAGGAACAACTGGAGGCTAAGGGCCTTGCTCAAGGTAAACGATCATGAAATCCCTCTGCAAGGATTTGAACCAATGACCTTCCGATTACAGGCACAATGTCCTAACATGAGTCTCTGACAGTGACGCTAAAATAATCAGGTGTGCTGGAGCCAAAGAAAAGGCTGTGCTGTCACCATTTTGCTGTGCCCAACCTATGAATACATTTGGATCTTGTGTTAAATGTGATGTAGATACTAAACAAGCAAGAAGGGCAAGTTTGGTGAGCAAACCACCTCGGGAATATTCTTGTATTTTGTTTTTACGGTGTACCAGGAAACTGCTGTTCCATACATATATTTAATGTGGCCATGAGTCATTGCTACCTCCTAAGTAAACACTGGTTGGTGCTTATAATGTTGTATCTATAAACTATCAAATATTTATGTGACTGATCAGTGCAATACTCCTATGGACGACATGGGCAGTGTCAGGATGGCTGGTTTATTTTACTGCTTGTACATCCATCAGCTTGGAAGACTCTCTCATGGTGAAGTGCAACTGCATTCACTCCACTATTGCCTGACAAGTTAACTGGCTAAGAACGCAGCTATCTGACAGAGTGGCCAGCAACACAAGGAAGGTAACTGCATTTTAGCCACTTCTGAATCATCCCAGGTGTTCTTGAACAATCACCATCCTCATGCGGGTTTCTTGTATGACTCGTGTCTCCTCCTCAAACATCTATAGCTTTGTGGTTAATCACTTTCCCTGCAAGTAGAGTGTCCAGTTTTTTTGTTTCTTGAGTACACTCTTCTCCTTGAAACAGTCATTAAACCTGGTCTTGGGAGACTGGTGTACAATGGATTTTGTTCTAGCCAAAATAATGTAATTTTGGCTGTTGAATGCCTATATTTTACTAGCGTTTCACCATAGCTTAATAAAAAACAACGCCAAAGTTAATTACCATATTTTGATTGGCTTGTCAAATTGGATCACAAAAAAGTGCTGATTACTAATACTACTTCCATAAGAAGTGTTTCAGTGATTCCTTCATCCTAGGCAAGACAAATGCTGATTAACCCTCTGTTTTTAAGATGCATGAAGAAAAGAAATCCAAAAGAGGTAATATTTGTGAAGATGCACTTGACTTGTATACACAGCAAAACTATCAATGCTGAGCATAAAAAACCATGAGACGTGAATGTTCTCACGTTGCATTTCTGGTCATTGAATATTATGGCCTTCTTGGGTTCTTGCTTTGTTGTGTAGCTCCTGCTCCAGCACTGCTTGTATCTGGGCATTAACTGGAAGCTCAGCCTAGCTGCACTTTTTCAGCTGACTCCTTGCCAGTATGTATGTTTGTGATGTGCTATTTGCGTTACCTGTATGTCGCTTTGGACAAAAGTGTCTGCTAAGTATATAAAATGTATATGTAGGCATATGACAAAGCCGAAGGGGCAATTAAGGACTTGTAGGCTTGTAACCAGGTAAAGGATTGGAGAAATGTACATGTAAAAAACACAGCTCTACAAGCAATTAAAATGGTTAGTTAATTTGACAGTAAAGGCATTATATAAAATGATAATGGCTGTATCACATGTTAAATTAAGTGGAGTTTATACAATATCTAGATCATTGTGTGGTATCAAGCTGACAAAACCTCATTAATTAACAGAGTCAGTTTGAATAAACAGCAGCACATTCTGGTGATCCTCATGAAAGGCTTTAAGATGAAGTGTATTAGTGCAGTATTCAGACATTAGTGATTTGTTGTTTGTTTGTCTCCTTGAATACCTCTCACTCCCTTTTCACCTCTCACATTTTTTCACACTAAGTCACCTAGCCTTGCACATTTGCACCACTCACACAATGTTGTGTCATCGTTTTTGTTATTTTTTTGTCACTTTATATGTAGCATATATTATTAAATTCTATATACTTTTAGATACATTTTATATAATATATTCCCCATTTATATAGCACAGTCGGTGAATCTGCCAGAACAAGCATTTCACTGTTTGTTGTATGAGTACGACTGCATGTGACAAATAAAAAACTTTGACTTTAGTACAGTTGTAATGCCACTTGTTCGATTCTAGATTATTTAACGCTTAGTACTACCTCTTTAATTTCGCTTATATCCAGAGGTGATTCTAGGCACACTGGGGGCCCAAGGAAAAAACTCCTGGGGCCCTCCAATGCGCCCCACCTGACATGGTAAAATGTATCACCATTATTTTAGCGTGAAGTTTAAATTAATAATATCAACAACGAGAATTTAATAAACATGATTCCTTTATTTTAACTTTACTGTGAAAACAGAATACCTAAATAAAGCAGATTTGTCGTTGCAAAACACTATGTAATCGGCCACCCTTGGGGGCCCCTCCCAGCTCGGGGCCCCAGACAACAGCCAGCCTTGCCTGTCCGGTCCCTATGTCTCTGTTTGTATCAACTGAATAAAGAATACCCCTAAAAAATCATAGCAAAGACATGGAATCAGTTTGGTGCAGTTGAGAGGTCTTTCTCAATGTCCTCGTTTAATGCGGAGGGAGAGAACATTTAACTATCACAGATATCACCACGAAAGCTGAGAAAATGCAACTATTTGTAAAACGCCCAGCCTCATGACACACTGTGATACCAGGCAGCCGTGACCCAAGGCTGTACGACCGGCACAGATGACAAAGCGCGGTGAACAGAGAGCCCCTTCTCCCTTCCAAAATCAGCATTGAACACCTGCGCTATCAAGATCCCACCATTGGCCATTGAAACAGACCCGGCTGTGTTTCTGCGCTGGGCCTGCTAGCTGAATGCCGCAACGGTGAGCAAGACACAAATGGCCCTAAAGTGTTTTAAATTAAAAAATGCAGAGATTTTATTTCCCATTCAAAAGTATGTCATAACACAAAGGGATATGGGATAGGAGACACACAACAACAAGCTTGTTTGGATATCCTAAACCACAGGCCGGCATTAAAATTTAATTAGGTGTTACTGAGGGAGAGACACCCAGCGTCTGGTAAAAAGATAAGATGCAAGTTAATATTTCAGATGAACTGAGTTCATCTTCACCCCAAACAGGAAGAAGACAGTCTCGTTTCAGCTCTGTTGAGGCTTACACCACAACATGTGCTAAAGCGAAAGAGCCATTTTGTCAAACATTTCCCATTTCATTTGAATCTATTTTAGATCCTTTTGGGGGATTTTTAATTTAAGGGATTAAATGTATTCAAGAAATTCAATTAAATGTGCTTTGTATTCTCCAGACACCTAAGGCCTTTCGGTTTTTGTGCATATGTTTGGACACCCAAAATATAATGATATTGTATATCGTAGGCATCAAGGGGCGATTTCTTTGAAACAAAGCTACAAAAAAATAAACGCCAAATGTAAACAATCATAATTCAAACTGCAAACTTTCGGTTAATGATTTGAACAACTCTGCTGTGCAGTCAAGAGGAAATGCCGCAGGCCAGTGAACAGCAGTCCACCATCATTTACGCCCAACGGAAAATGCAATCACTTATAACATTCAGTAAAGCGATATAAACCACTAGTAACAATTTCACTGCAATTTCATATTTTTATTGTGATTCATAATTTTACAACCGCAATCAATCGGTAAAATGCAATTTATATGGTAAGGAACTTTCCTCGAATCTATTTATAATCCTTATCTACTACAATATATCAGTTTAAATAACGGTTTATAAATGTAGGTGCCCGGAATAGGATCGTTATGTAGTTGTAATCTAGCGATTATCTGCGTCCCCACTGCCGTTGCCCTTTTAAGACAGCCATGCCGCTTTCTGACGGAAATACAGTTCTGGAGGGGGGATGTTGTTTTCAATTTGTGGACAGCTTAGTTTAGACCAAGGATCACGGTACTGAAACTATAGATCGAAATTCTGTTTAACCCCATACATTTTTGTATAACAAATAAAAAAATAAGATATCCTATACTGCATTTTAATCATGCTCTAAAAGCTAACCAGTAGATTTCAGTATTCACCTCTTAGATTATTTATTAAATTGTATAGTAAACGTCCAATTTAAAGGATCAACACAGTTGTCATGTGACTATATGTCGGTTCCTATACACAGCTGAAAGCCTACGCGTTTCTTTCAATAAGTTTGTTTCAATCGTGATGCAATCTATAGGCTACCTATTTCTAGTAGACGATGAGTGCTTGAGTCGATAATGTATTGACCGGTTCGTAAACAAACCCTAGGTGTCTTAGACAAGAATATAATACAATTCACCACCATTGTTTTCTTTCTTTTTTTATCGCACACTGTTTTACCCTGTTTGAATTGACAAGGTTGTGCTTAAAAAAAAAAACCGTCCGACGAAGGCCGTGCAATCGTCGTTAAATAACCTGAGGCTTGGTCCGACAATTTACTGCACATAACTGCTGGTTAGACTTGCTGCGTATATTACAATGTGCAATTCATTCTGTAAATTAAAGGAAATGCACTAAATAAATAAATGAATGAATAAAACCTAAGGGGAAAATCTAAAATGTTTTTTTTTTCATGGTTGTTTTATCTGTTCTGAACTGCGCACGAATGACAGGCTAAATTCATAAACAGAAGAAGGCGACAGTGAAATAAAAGCGGATGTGAATTCAGGCTGCGCCTTAAAACGGGCAAACAACGTTACGGTCTATATATAAAGTTATGTAACTGGGCGAAACAAATCGATATTTTATATTTCTTACAAATTATAAGATACTATTCGATTATAACAGAACGTTTATGAACTGGATGTAGAAGCAAAGTAATTCAGCATACCACCCTACAAGCAACATATTTGGATTTTGTACTCAATATATCGTAAAGCGATGTAATAGTATCATCTGCAAAAAGTATACGATGTCATAGAAACACAGTTTAGCTTGGTTTACAAATGTATCTTCTAGAAACTCGTTTGCTTACGTAAATAATACGGCCTTGGGTTAATATGGTGCAAGGAAAACAACGGAATAGCAAAAGGAGTTGAAACAAAACAGCCCCTCAGCCCGTCGTGGTGCATGGCAAACGATGACCGATAGTAACCCCGCCGAAGCATGAAGAATCTGGGTGAAAGGCAACATGATGTCATTGTGCCCGGGACGGTGGCTGCTATCGGTGTGATATTTAAACCGCTTTCTACTTTATCTATTTTATCCCACAGGCAATTTACAGCAGCGCTTGTGCAGTTTACATTTATATTTCATCATATGGTTAAATACAATAGAGTGATGCCATTTCGATGGTGTTTTACCCCGCCTTCCCACTCACGATTTAGTCAGGAAGCTGGTAATTTCTAGATCATACTGCACAGTATAGGAGGAAGCGTGCAATGTACAGAAATGTAACGGGGCTCGCAACTAACTGGAAGGTTTTTAATATGAAGTCTTATCGACGTTCGGAATGTCAGTAAGCTGCAATGTTTGCTGCTAAGAACACGTTTATTATCGTGTGTTACTATGAGCATACGTAAATAATATTATGAAAATTAATTGCAATTTATATAATGCAACAAAACAATTCTTTATGTATTTGGAATTTATATTTATATAAATTATATTTATATATATATATAGCGAATAACAACAATAATATATATAGTCGTCGTGCATCGCATGGAACGTAGTTCCCGTGTGGTTACTTAATCACTTTTTGTTTCACGGGATATTTGTATTTTTTTTTTTCTAAAATGGACAAAACATTCCGTTGTGGAGGAGCTGCGTGCTCATGTTTGCAGCATATTTCGTAGATGATGCAGGGCTGACTCCTGCGGTACCAGAACCTGTTTCTTTCCTGTAAACCTCCCACTGGCACGAGCATGTGACACCCCCCTCCCCCAACAACGCCCTCTCCTTTTCTCCGGGATGGCTGACAATTACGCACTTTACCAGGAAACACTGAAGACGAACACCTTACCTACCAGATCGCTGGCTCACGATGAAGTCCTCCCCAGAGGAATTTGTGTATTTATGCACTTACAATACTTTCAACGCAAATCGTTTATTTATTTTTTTGTTTGATTTTTATATTGAGAATCTAACTTGAAAAGCCCAAGTTTAGCTACTGTACATTTGAAAATGCAGAGGTGACTACTTAGCATTGCTTTGCTATTTGTGTTTTAACTGATTATATGTTGGAATTCATGTCCTGTATCCCAGCTGGGCTTTGACCAAGATCTCCCCAGAACAGGCACAGACATATGGGCGGGTGGGGGTGAGATCAGTCTTATCCAGTGCTGACTCAGTGTTAAATCCCTATTTCTGTCCACCTAAAATCCCAAATGGCATATATGTTGAAATTCTATATTTTGTTGTTGTTCTTGTTGTTTGTGAATGCTCCCTACTCTGTTCCAAGTATTCATGGGAAACTGATGTTCTGTAGGCGTACAAGACACAATGCGTTGGACATATTAAGTATCTGATATATAGGCCAAGCACTGATTCTAATGTCAGGAAATACCTTTAATAATATTTTGCTCATTTGCTGGATATTACAATGTAAGATACTAAAACAAAACACCATAAAATGACAAGCATGTCGAAAAAAAACAAGGCTATGCACTTTGAATAATTAATCACTTGTCCATTAGCTATTTCTGATGCCTTTTAATGGATCCAAAGGGGGTTGTATAATGGCAGAATGCAGTATATAGCAGAAGCAAAGTGAATTTGTTTTATCCTTCAGCCGGTCCCGGGAGGAACACTGGTCTGTGTCCTGCGGTGGAAACAGGGGCTGTATCCTGGGGGTTTAAAATACCGAGGTCAGAAGTGTCAGCCCTCCATAGGTGTGCGCCGTAATGGATCATGGTTATTGGAGCTGAAGAAAAAAATACACAGGACATGACCTCTGTGTGCTCACTGGTAGATTTGGGCATGGGTGGAGCTCTTGTTTGCAGCCAGTAACTTGTGATGCTTTTGGAACAATGCTGGCACACAGTAGTTGGACATAGCATGTGCTTTCCCTGCCTTTTTTTCAGCTCAGGAACACATCCTCTTGTTTTCAGAAACTGCTTACGTATTCAAGGCCACACTCATATATTTCAAAACATAGTTTACCAAAGCCACAGTCCCAGTGAGTGGATTTTAGATTCTGCATAGCTGAAAATAAAAAGAAGTCCTTAAAAGATACTTTTCTTTGTCCAGCGATCATTATGATGAGCGACATATAACCGCAATTGACATACCAACTCAGCCTGTGAAGTACACTAACAAGAGAGCAGAACAGGCTGACCTTGCCGCCTTTGTCTGGATTCCTGGAACCACATTGGCAACTCAGAGCTGTGATATAGATTGCAAAATTAAGGGACAGTGGAGGAGGGGTGCTGGTGTCTTTCAGTTCATCAGTTAAAGAATAGGACTGACTGCTTAAACACGGTCTCAAGTGATCCTCTATAGGCTGAGTGGGTTACAGAAGTATTAAAGACCATCTCTGAATTACAAAGTAACCCAGCGCTTAATGTGTTTAAACACAGAAACTGGGTGCAAGAGCCCTTGTGGTGGGCGGGGCCTTCCTTCCAGATATACGCAGTATAGAAAATAAATACAGCATCCATGTAAATTGATAACTATGCATTAGGTTCATATGAAAACATTATGCCTGTAACTTCATGGGAATCATCCGTCTCATCTGCTGCTTCCGCAATCAAGAAGCACGCAAGCAGGCCAACGATGCTGGTCGAAGCACGAGGTTGGTCGATAGTGTTGAAATGGTGCAGCACTTAACATTGATCATTTAAGGGGTCTAATTTTAGATCAGTGAAATCATACAAGTGGTGTCCGTACTACTATTGAATTTGGCGTTGGTTTATTGCTTTGTGACTTCTCTGTGCAGTCAGGTGCTTGTTTGGCTACAAACAACCTTGTCTTATAACTAACTGTGCTGTGTTTAAAAATAGCGTATAAAGGTCACAAGATGATCAATTAATTCATAAGAATATCAGAAATTTACAAGTGAGAGGAAGCTCGTTTGGGGAGAATTCAACTAATAGCTTAAAGTTCTTAAAATCATATCTAGCTCTGATTTAAAGGAACTCAAGGTTTACTAATGATCTTACCGCTTTATTTTTAGTGTTCTTTGCTGAAAAATGTCATAGCAAAACAATTCTGAAATTTAAAATGCAAACATAAGCTACATTTTCATGTAGGCCTATATTTTAATACAAGAATGGTATACATACAAATGATGTTTGCATCAGGTTAAATGGTGTATTATTATCTAAAGTACAGTACTAGACAAATAGTCACAAACAGTAGTTGGTATGGTAATTATGACAATATAGATTCAACCGCTGTGAGAAGAATATAGGCCAGTTTTGTTCATAGAAAATAAAATATTCATTTTTCAATACACTAATATTCTGTCATCAGTTCTTCAATTCTTATGTAAATCTGACATTATAAAAGTTGACTCTACTCTTGAACAAAACGTTTTTATGTTTCAGTTGGACCCAACATTTACAGACAAATGCGGACTTTATTTCAGCCAGTCGCTACAGTGTGGATTCCAAGGCCCACGTAAGAGATTGTGAAACCGTGGAAAATGTTATTAAACAATCACACGTCACTGATGGTAAACACTGGAAAAGGTACAAATGGTGATTCCTAAACCGGTAATTAAAGACATCAGTCTGAGCTGTTATGAATTAATTTTCCTGATTTTGCAACCATAGAAGTTCTTTGTCATCTTTCCTGCAGGGGTTTTAGTGCTTTGTCTTTCACATAAAAGGTTCTAGCCCCAGAAAGTCTTAATGTTATGCTCATAAGTTAAAAATATTGGACTTGAATATCTTTGGTGATATATTCAGTCATATTAATATGTAGAAATCTTAACTAAGTCACAAGCGAGTAATTGTGAGTTGCATGCAGTACTAGTCTATACTACTGATCTTACAGCATGTCTTGAAAATAAACCAACCTCCTGAATATATAAGTATGATATGTGTGAGACTTTTTTGTGAAGTATTGGGCGTCTTGTCGGGGGTGTGCCACACCTGTGATTCCCAGGAGAAGCCCAGAATCACCAAGAGGGTGACGTTAATATTTCACTACACATGGAAGAAGCTGGATTCAAACGTGGTGTATTTCAGTGCTCTTCAGTGACTGGCATCCCATCTACATTTACATCTTATTTATTTAACAGACAGTTTAATGCAATGTAATGTACATTTTTTTTCCCTGAAAGCATTCCCTGGAGCTCAACGGCAAAAATCACTCTAACGGCCCCAGGATTCACACCGGTGACCATCCAATCACAGGTGGCACTCCAACGGCCCCGGGATTCAAACCGGCGACCATCCGATGACAGGCAGCACTGCAAACCCACTGAGACACAGACCATTACACAAGCTGGGTAATGAAGTGCGGGTCACGAGGTCACCGGTTGGACTTGGATATCTTGGCTTCATAAATGTACAGAGAAAGGATCTGATAAAATAATGATAAAATGTAAGGACGATGATCCCCTCCCCCCAGAAGTTACATCACCTGACCACAATTTACCCCACCCAGTCACTGACAACAGTCATGCTCCCAGGTACTTAAGAACATAAGAACATAAGAAATTTACAAACGAGAGGAGGCCATTCGGCCCATCAAGCTCGTTTGGGGAGAA
>JAODJU010000014.1:8849121-8882182 GCA_026776725.1 Gnathonemus echidnorhynchus
AATATGCCCATGCCAACAGAGAAGTAAAAAAATCCATTGATGATGGATGGAGGTGTAACCTGGCCAGTCAGTAGATTTAGGTACTCAGCTGACTTCACTTTATTGCTGCATAACGTTGCTGGGCTGTAATAATGATCCAGTTATTGACTCTTAAGTATTTGCTGATATAAATTCAAATGGAGACTTTTTTTTTTGGCCGGGCAGTGTATTTTTCTTTTACTTGCTGCACCTATTATTATTTTAAAGAATATATTAATGTTTAGTTGTAGTTGGGATTTTATTTATTTGTTTTAGTTTAATTTATTTGAAATTGTAAAGTTTAATAAATTTGTTATGAAAATAAAGTTTTGAGGTAAAGAAAATGTATGTATGTTTTGTATGTATTTGCTGTTCTCAGGGCAAAAATCGGTATCGGCTGATTGGACATACCAAAAAATCAGTAATCGGGATTGGCCAAGAAAATTGCAATCGGGTGCATCCCTACTCGGAACCAGTAATTTTTTGTTCTGCCCTCAGAACATTTTTGTGTACGTAAAACACTCACGAGCTGTGTGTGTGCACTTGCATGTGAGAGAGAGAAAGTGTAGTGTTTGTATACGTATGGGGGTGTTGTGTGATTCGACGGGTTGCTGGTTCGAGCTCCAGCTACTGTAGAACTGTCACATGCTCGTGGGCCCATGACCAAGGTCCTTGGGCCCTTAAAATGCCCCAGGGGTGCCAGATAAATGATCCCACGCTATGCTCAGACCCCAGCTGTGTATGTGTGTGTGCGTCTCCAAGAAGACCAAGATGGGACGTGCAAAAAAGCGTTCTAATGTACCTGTGCTTGTACTCGTGAACATGGCAAATGAAGTATCGTTTCGGATTATTATTCTTTTCCAAACTGAATCAGCTGTCTAGCTCCTCAAGATTTGCTGCCCCCACAGAAATTGTACACTTGATTTTAATTTTTTTTTCTGTGTTGTCATAGTGATGATGGGTTACTGGGATTCCCTCTTATCCAAGATTTTCTGTTACTGGTCTGACATTTGCTGTTGCATTATCGACATCGGGTGGTGACTCATGGGTACCCATGATGGGGGTTGGTGATGCAACGCTTGTCCTGTGTTCCCTGCCGTAAGCATTCTCCTGACACCCTTACTGCCATTTTGAGACTTGTGACTGTATCTGGTGGACGCTGGAGCCCAAACTCAGGCAGCCGCCTGTCGGACCACCTCAATGGTTATGCAATGCATTCATAACAACTGCTATGTCAGAACCTCTTGTGTAAGCTGTGGCCCATTTCACAGCAGTGGTGGTCACTTATCTCCCTGGTTTTCCTGTGCAAAAAACACCGCAGTGGACTTCACGTAGCTGTGGTTGCTGTATGGTTCTGTAGACTTTTTGGATCATGTGATCTATTTAGTTCTTTTAATTAATACAGGTGTGTATGTGATGTGTATGCAAAACAGTGCATATCGATTTAGTGATGTGAAAATGATTTTAGCAATGTGCTGTATCCTAATGCATACTAAAGCATTTCAAATGTGTTATGCTAACAGGACCATAGGGCATTTGTCTTTATTAAAATTCTCTGTTTATATATAAACTCGAGAGGCTGCAGATAGGTATTTGAATTGGCCAGTTTGGGTTAAGTATCTTTCTCTAGGGGTCTACAGCAGCTCCTGTCCTGCATTTGACAGCATAATGTTTCCAGAATTCTCCCCAATTACCGCCAAAAAGGTGCTGGCAGACGTGCTGTTGGGGGGGTCCTGTCTCGCTGAGCTGTGGGGCTTGATGCCCCAGGACAGGGACAGGGCGGTGGGGAGTGGTAAAGCCCGCGTGGTCCGCAGAGCTGAGAAGCCGCACGGGGGCGGCACAGCGATGGCGCACTAAGCGAGGCCCTGGAGCAGAGCTGGGGGGAGGGCACCTGATCTGATATGACAGCCTGCTGGGAAGGCAGCTGCCACCGGATTCAATTAGGAATCATGTGCTTCTCTCATGTCCCCCCTCCCTCTCCCCCCCACGCTTCCAAATGTCAGGAAGCAGGTGACAAGACTAGTGGACAGAAACACACTGGAGAGCTGAAGAGTCACGTCCAGATTCGTTGCCTTGATTTTTTTTCAGTAGTATTTCTTTTTTGCTAAAGTAGTGACAGCTAAATGTTGCTAATATGGTTCTCTGTTCCCCCTGCTGCCCAGTGACAAGCAGTGTCACCCATACTCAAATCGCAGTGCCTCAGCCCTGAAACGAATATTTGTCCATTGTCTTGTTATTGGTTCGTTTTTGACAAGAGATGTTTCCAATTTGATTAAATTTGCTGGAACGGCGTGAATACATGTAGCTGGGCGTGCATTGTGATGGCAGTGGAGCTGGTGAAAAGGTTAGCGATGTCATACCCTTGGACTAATGCGAATTCATTCGCCTTCATGCGTAGACCGGTAGATGTATCGTCTGTGGCTCTGCAGGTTAGGTCGCTCTGTCTGTGATCGGTGGGTCACCGGTTCAGATCCCACATTAGGGTCGGCAGAGTGCTTTCACTGCTGGGCCCCTTGTGAAAGGCTATTAACCCTCAATTGCTGGCTGACCCGGCCTTCACAGGTGTATGCTGCTTTGCATAAAGGTGCCTGCTAAAGAAATAAAATGTCTCTGGTATTTCTGTTGTTAAATATGTGACTCGCCACAGAACCATCCTCCACTGACAATAATGCAGTTGCACTGGCACAGAAGGGTTCTCTGAATCTTTGTGCTGTTTGTACTTGTTTATAATGTCCCACTGGCCAGAATATTATCATGTGCTGCATGGAATATCAAGCTAGATCAGGGCCGTTCAAATCACGGTCCTCAAGGTCCGAGCCCTGCTGATTTTCCAGCCTTCCTTTACCTGTGAGCCGGGTGTGAAGCCTCTGACCAATCAGAATCAGTAATTATCAGACTAACTACCCAGGAGAACTGAAAACTTGGCCTGGATTTGGAATCGAGGTCCAGATTTGAAGAGTGCTCAGCTAGATCTTGGTGTTCTGTATTCATTAAAAACATGTGCTCAGAAGGAGTAAAGACTAGATTTCTGCCAGTTTTTGATTTGTTAATATGACCATCACCCTCCTCCTGGGAGAATCTGGAAAGTAACTCATTTCTTCCAGCCTTCAGAGCAGCCAATGGGCCAGTTTATCCTTCATCTCTAGCAAAGTTGTGAGGAGTAAAGTGAAACTGCCAGACGAGGCAGTAAAAATTTTAATGAGAAACGTCAACCATCCTGATGAAATGTTGGCGGTTGACTTTTAAGTGTTGCCAACCAGAAGGAATCCCAAATAAATTGTAAATTCATTATTCACAACTTAGTGTTAATAGAGTCTCCTGTTACAGACTCCATGCCCACTTAGGACATTTGACTAATAACGATTAAAAGGGCCCGCAAGATTGTCCCAGATTTCAGATCTATGACTCTATGGTCCTCATGAACTTAGTTTTGAAAGCAAATAACATGCACACTAATGTTCTGGTGGCTTCCAAGCTTTTGGAGCCAGTATTGGTTTGCTTTTATGCTAATTAAAATGTCTTAGCAGCGTTTGCATCTTTTTCAGGGTTAAAGCACAACCCATTTGAGGAACGTTTGAGTTGTGACGCTGACAGGCCTAAAAACCATTTTTAGCACATTTGCTGAGGCTGCTGCAAAATTGTGAAACGGTTTAAAGGGGTTTACTGCATCCAGATCACTGGGTTAATATGGATTAGATTTTCTTTATGCTCAAAGCCTAAATTGCATTAAACAGCTCCTGCTCTCGGAGCACTAACCTGTTCTTGTAGCACCTTCTGAGATGAGAATTCTTTAGTTCTTTAAGCCCACCTGCTCAGAAATAGAACCTGTGAAATCTTGACTTGCCCCTCCAACCTCGACACACCACCTATAACCATACCCCCCATACTAATGAGGGAGAAACATCTCCTAGTTCTTTGTGTTCTCTGTGGTTCGTAATAGATCCACTTGTCCTGATATTAACTGCCTCTGACCATTGGATGATGGCCATAGTTTAACATCCAACATCCTGGTGTTTCTATGGCAAGTGGAGAAATGCAGATGCAGGATTTTGGAAGTGGTTATAATCTACGTACAGGTGTGTGTGTCTGTGTGTGTCTGTGTGTGTGTGTGTGTGTGTGTGTGTGTGTGTGTGTTCTCAGTTTCAGCAGCATGGCTTTCAGCTGAATATTCTAGAAGCACTTTAGACAAGCCGTTCCAAGGGATTCTCTTGTGTGACTTGACAAAGGGGTCTTTGTAGGAGTGTGTGGCTCTGATCCAAATGAAGGAAGTGGGGACAGGAACCATGTGTTTGTCTTAGATTTTATTTTGGGTTCCGACAGACAAAATGCTGTGATGGAGAAAAGTAGAACATTTTTTGCATTATTATTTTGACTCTAATACCAAACTAATATCTTGTGATCTGATTCTGTTTTTGGCTTATATAATTGGAAGCTGAAAATATTTTATTACTTATGTTCTGTGGTTCTTGTCTTTGGTTTCCAACTCTGACCTTGACATTTTGTGCCTGTCCTTTTAATAACTCCAGGCATAACTTAGCATGCCATTAGTTTCATCCCATTTTATTTTTAATCCTTTTTAGGTTTGTGTTCTTCCTGGACCCCTGCAATATCGATATTGTGCAGCGGAAGATCAAGTCCATGGCTTTGTGTGTGTCCCAGTGCCCTGACATTGAGCTGAAGACATATGGAGACATCAAGAGATTTGCCATAAATAATGGTAAAGGATTCTTCATGCAATCGCATACCATAGACGTCTGTTATTTTAATTAGTGTACCATAGATATTAACTGTTTCTGATTGGGCAGAGGGAAGCTGTGTCAATATTAATGTGTATACTGGAGCTATAACCTACTGGGACAATTTAGAATGTTTCACCAAGTAAAGATATGAGAATACCCATTCTGCAAGAAATGGTGCTCTTGGTTTGCTTTGGGGCATGCTTTGAGCCTTTTTTAAACAGAGAGCTCCATCTAGTGGTGTCAGAAAATACAGCAAATGGTTCATGAAGCTTCATTTGGCCATCACTAGTGAGAGGAGCTTTAGGGTATGTATAGCTTCAGCAGGTCTTTGTTGGGTTTTGCTTGTTTTTATGAATGATTGGTAAATGGTGCTTTTTTTGTGTGTATGTGTTTTTTTTTTTTGGCTATTGGAAGTAGTCATGTGAGCCCACTGCATAGATTTGTTTTTCTTTTCTTGCTGGAACATCTCATTTCCTGCACACACATTGCCCTGGTGAATGAGCCCACTGTTGACTGCCCGCATTCATCAGCATTCGTCATCATCATCATCAGTCAACAGAGACTCTACCCATCATCTAGTAATGTTGAGTCATTCGCCTGCCGTCCACGGCAGACGATAACAATGAGTGCCCCGACAGACCCGTCGTGACCTCACGGGATCTGGCACTCTCTGTGCCTGGGCCGGGGTGGGGGGGGCAACAGCCCACAGAGCCACTCATTGAGGTCATGACTCTGCATCAGGATGGCCTTTGTCAATGTACCCCTCACATACACAAACAGAACCACTAGCATCCTGGTCCCCATGGTCCCCATGTCTGACCATTCAAATGAGAAGCATCAGTTCTCTTTTGGGATAGTTTTCAGCATCTTCCAGGCCATCTGACATGAACTAATGTAAACATTCATGTTTTATACAAAGCTCTGTATGGGCCAATGGTCGACAGTCTGGCAAGGGGAGAATGTTCCTGATGATAAAACCAGCAGCTGTGAAGAAAGTCTGATTCTGATTCCAACTTTTTAGGGTCCGAACTCTGTTCCTATGATCTCCCTCCACCACGTTATCCCGGCCATCCGGAGAGGTCTACGAAATGCCCTAAATTGCCGGTGTTACCAAGGTATGTGATGCTTTGTCTAATTAATCTTCTTTTTAGCTCTGCGAATACCAGCCTTAACAAGCCTTAATGAAAGATCACGCGCAGTTGACCCGTTCTGGTCCCGTTCGGCACCCACCGTAGCCTCGTGAGACCTGTCGACTGTGAATCCAATAGTCAGGTTTCCGTCTTCAGCGTCAATCTCTGTTTTGCCTTCTTGTTTTACAAGCTCTAGGCCCCTCCTTTGTACCAGCGCCCAGTCCCTGGCCAATAGTCGTGGTATTTGTCCTGAGTCTTGCTGTTCACCCTCCCATCTCTGCAGCAAGCCCCTCCCGCTCTTCAACCGCTGCACCCCGGTGAACATCTCCTGCTACACGCGCTTCGCTGAGGCTGTCGTCACCTTCGTCAGCGACAATAGCATGCTGCACAGCCTGGTGGCCGGAGTGGTGGCCAGCAAGGAGGTCATCCTGGGCCTATGTGTGCTGGCACTAGGTAGCTATGTGCCCCCTACCTGCAATGATCTGCACTGCAGTCTCACCCATGGGGCTGGACGATAAGGGAGCCATGACGGTACTCTTGGTGGCTTTTAAAATATCGCTGGTGATCCGATGGTGAATTATGTTGGGGGAATCTACATTTAATGCCGTTTTAAATCGCAGCTGGACAAATGTCAACTGGCCAACCAGATATCTATAAAGATGGTTTTTTTCTGGACCTGTTGGCAGGTATCTAGTCAGCCTTTTGTGGTTGTATTAAATGGTTAGCTAGTTAACAAAAGCGAAGTTCAGTAGCTTCCTGAAGTCCGTTTATGGTTTATTCATGTTGGTGAGACATGGCCCTGTTGTGAAGGAATCCCAATGATTTAGCGTCCCACTAAAGCAGTGTTTCTTAACCCAGACAGTCCATGTTTTAGCTTCCTCTCAGCTCCCAGCGCACCTGTACCAAGTATTCGGTGTTCCTGATTGGCTGGGAGCTGGGAGGGAGCAAAAACATGCACTGTCTGGGGTTCCCCGAGGACTGGGTTAAGAAACACTGCACTAAAGGTTTGTGGTACTTATGCAATTTAATGGGTTTTTATAGAAGTTGTGCTGGAATATATTTGGATGTAGGAAATGAGACATGCACAGGAGTGTTATAGTACATATAAAAATTGCAATGGCCATCGAAATGATGTCTGTCAGTATGTTTATGGGAATGTATGTCCCGTGTGTCCCACAGTGCTCTCCATGGTCCTGATGGTCATCATTCGTTACATCTCCGCCGTGCTCGTCTGGATCCTCACTGCCCTCGTGGTCCTCGGCTCCCTGGGTGAGCTCCCTCCCTGTCGCATCACAGAGGTGCTGCTTCTGCTGCTTCCTGTCCCCTCTCTCTCCCCACATGCGTGCGCCGCTCGTCCTTGTTCCTCGTGTCTTTCCTGTAATTTGAGGACAGGCATTGAATCCACAAAGGTCCGCTTATTATTTTTGGGTAAAATTTTTGAACGCTGATACCGTCCTCGTTTTTTTTTTGTTCCCGGCTGTGTTTAGGAATCGACGCTTTACTGTCTTGTTTTTTGTGAAGTGGAATCCTAATTTCTAAGCCGCTGAATTTCCCTCACGTCATACCTTGTGCCTCTTTAATCTTTGGCAAAAGGAGCTGATTTCATATTCAGATTTTCTGATTTTAATGAGGAATCTTTCAGGCTATAATGACTTTCCCAGAGTCATATTAAGACATGGTTCTCCTCAGCTTGATGTAACCCTTTGGCTCCTCTGGGCCTTTTCCCCGTCTTGGCAGGTGGCACTAGCGTCCTCTGGTGGCTGTACATTGACAACCGGAAGATGGCGAATGCGACCATAGCCGCCACGGCCGCCGCCAGCAACAAGGAGGAGCCAAGGGACAACGTCCAGGCTCTGCTGATCTATGCCGTCGCTGCCACGGTGTTCACGGTGAGTCTGCCGCAAGCCAGGGGGCGGCACTGAGGGAGAAGCTGCGCGTATGCTGCTGTCATTGACCAACGTGGAAATGTAGTTCACAAGGCTGTTTCACAATTGAATGCACAACTGATTGCCCACCCCCTTCTCAGATTTTATAGTGGGGGTAAATGTGTCATTTACTAATGCAGACTGCACTCCCCCAGCCCCCAGTTGGCAACATCTTTTAAAGGGGACTCCCCTCGCTTGGCAGAAACTACAGAGGGGCCCCCTCGCTCGGTGAAATCTACCTCAGAAAATGGGGGCAGTGGACCTTGGCTTTGTGTTGGGTTGCTAATGGAATTTGGACCGCGTGGAAGGATAATTGAGTACCCCTGGTATGCATTGTAGAAATTAAAATATGGCCGCTGTTTTTAAGCCGTTAAAATGGTAAATTCTCAATATCTAACCATATGAATGAAACCTGAGGCTTCACTGCAGGAACATGACAGCAGACTGTTAGACCAGAATGTTATGTTGGCTCTGCATCCTTTTCAGGTGATCCTACTACTGCTGATGCTTTTCATGAGGAAGCGCGTGGCCCTCACCATTGCCCTGTTCCATGTGGCTGGGAAGGTGTTCATCCACCTGCCCTTGCTGGTCTTCCAGCCCTTCTGGACTTTTCTGGCCCTTCTGTTCTTCTGGATGTACTGGGTCATGGTGCTCCTCTTCCTTGGCACTGCTGGTAGGTGTGTGTGTGTGTGTGTCTGTGTCTGTGTCTGTGAATGTTGAAAAGGTCCAGAATATTCTGGCTCTGGTCACCCTCCTCGGATGGTGAATTTATATATACTTTCTGTAGGGAACCCAATACAGAATGAGGAAACGGGCCTGGTTGAGTTTTGGCTGACCGGGCCACTGCAGTACATGGCCTGGTATCATGCTGTGGGCCTCATTTGGATCAGCGAGTTCATCCTTGCCTGCCAGCAGATGACCGTGGCCGGGGCAGTGGTCACATACTACTTTACAAGGTGGGACGGCTCAGACATGCAAGGGCGTAGGCTGTGCTCTCAACGTCTCCTGTGTGTTTTGTTCAATGCTAATGCTAATAGCTTCCTCTGTGCCCTTCATGGTCATGGCTTGGGGACACGTTGACGGTTTATGCTAATGGTCACTGACAGAATAACTTGGGAATCTCGTCTCAAATCATGCTGCCTGCTGAGAGGGTTGAGTCATTGTCGAACTGCAGAGAATGCTTTACTTTGGTGGGCAATACAAGACTGCTAATTTGGGGATAGTTTACACATGGGTGAGTGAAATAAAGTCTGTCTTTGTGTGTGTGTGTGTGTGTGTGTGTGTGTATATACATCTGTAAACATCCTAAATCAAAATCGGCTCATCGCTCACAGCACAAGAATTGGCAAACATATGGCTCTGGTTAATGGTGACCTTAATTAAGTTTTCCTAGCCTCGGGAAATTAGACCATTTAACATCTGATTATGAGCACAGGCTTTTTCGAGAAATGTGTGACCGTGTAACTCTCAGCTAGCTGCGAGTCCTTTCAGTCCTCGTTAGTAGGAGCCCAGCGAGTTCTGCTGTCCTTATAGTTAGTGAATGATTCATGACCAGTCATTTCTGGGGTTTTCAGTTCAGCCTGTCGTCGAGTGTAAATGAAAAGTGGCATATCCTGAAGTCATCAGGACTTGGAGCAGCCCATTCCGGTTCTTCATCCTGGCATCTGTATTTTGAGTGTTTTACTCGCTCCTTTGCAATCAGATATTCTGACCTAGGGTCAGTTTCTTGATGTGGAGAGTGGTTGGGGTGCGAATGGTTTTGGAAACTGCCACAAGGAGGATCCTTGTTGTCCTTGGCTCCCCCCCCCGGGGCCCCCCACCGCCTCCCCCATCCCCTACCCCTCCCCACCACTCTCTGTCTTGCAGGGATAAAACCAAACTGCCAGTGACTCCCATCCTGTCCTCCATCTTCCGGCTGATCCGTTACCATCTGGGGACGGTGGCCAAGGGGTCCTTCATCATCACATTGGTCAAGATCCCCCGCCTCATCCTCATGTACATCCACAACCAGCTCAAGGGGAAGGTAAGAGTGATTCTGGGGCTCCTGGGAGTTTTACTTACACAATAATGTTCTGGGGGCAGAAGGAAAAATGATTGGTCAGAGAGAGAACCAATCAGATTGTAGAGGAGATGGGTCCAAGCAACTAGAGGAGGCGGGACCAGGACAACTGATTGGTTGGTCCCACTGCAGGGGTTGTGTAATGCCACGTTTTTGGAAGGGCGCCCTCATGCTGGTGTTTCTCGTCTCGCAGGAAAACGCGTGTGCACGGTGCATGCTGAAAGCCTGCATCTGCTGCCTGTGGTGCTTGGAGAAGTGCCTAAACTACCTGAATCAGGTAAGCCGGAAATGCCTCACTATGATGGAGGAGGGGCGGTATGGATTCTGGGGACTGCCTGGAGTTTGGGAAAGATGGGTCAGCAGGGTGGGGTAGAGGTGGGTGTTAAAAATGAAATATATAAATAGGCATGAATGTGCATGTATACTATTAAAAGACCTGGATTGTTTTTATAAACACCAGTTTACATATTAAAAAGGTTCTAGTACATTTTGCTTTCCGTGTTCTTCAGTGAATAAATGTCCAGAGATATTTTTGTTGAAGTTTGCACAGTGGGAATATGATCAAAGCTGTGGTCACATGACATGATTCCCGCTCCCCCCCTTCCCCTCAATTCCCCAAACAGAACGCGTATGCCGCCACAGCCATCAACAGCACCAGTTTCTGCACTTCGGCCCGGGACGCCTTCGTGATCCTGGTGGAGAACGCACTGAGGGTCGCCGCCATCAACGCCGTGGGTGATTTCGTTCTGTTCCTTGGGAAGGTAAGCGAGGCTGACCCAATGGGTTTGGGCATCTAGTTTTGGCCCTTTAGCGCTCAGCTGTGGCTAAAGGTTTGTGGGAGTTTTGCTTACACAAAAATGTTCTGAGGGTAGAAGGAAAAACGATTGGTTCAGAGAGAGAACCAATCAGATTGTAGAGAGGTGGTTCCAATCAACTAGAGGAGGTGGGACAAGACATCTGATTGGTTGGTCCCACCTCCTCTAGTTGATTGAAACCATCTCCTCTACAATCTGATTGGTTCTTTCACTGAACCAATCATTTTTCCTTCTGCCTGCAGAACATTTTTGGGTAAATAAAACTCCCATGAGCTATGTGAAATGGTGTTTCAGAAGAAAACCTACAAGGTCTATAGTTATATTTTCTATATTGCACAGAATACTAACAGGATGCATAATCAAAATGCAAGTCGTGTTTCTGTGTGGCACTTTTTGAAGTATTGTATACCTGAAGATTGTGTTTGTTTTAACGTGACAAAATCAGACAGCTGTGTTTGCGCCACAACGGCAATTGTTTGAAGCTCATGTTTTTATTTCCAGCTCATGATTTATTTTCCAGTCGACTGGGCCGTTTTCCAAAATTCAAACGGCACGGTACATCAGGCTTTTAGCAGTAGAGCAAATGGGAAACAGAACAATCATTATGAGTACTTGTTGGGTCAGTCTCACTGTAGACATTCCTTAGATGGGTGAAGGTGGCAAATGTGGTCAAATCATATTCAAAATGAAATTAAAACTGTGCATTTTATTTCTTTGGTACTTGAGTCTTATAGTTTTGATTTTGTAATTTAGTTTTTTTTAATTAAAAAATCCAGTTTAGTTTGTTTTCAGTGTGGTATTATTAGTTATTTTAAGAATATATTTCCGTTTGGTTTTTATATATTTCAGTTTAAGTTTTAGTACATTTATTTTTAGCGATAGACTCAAAGTTGTAGAGCTATTTTGTGTCTGATCTTTAGAGAATCTTGCACGAATACACAGTACATATCATATACTAATGTCCTCAAAATGGGCAAAACATGTTCCAGGTATTATTAACGGTAATTAAAGATCAGCAAAGTCATGATTTAACAATGGTAATGGAACATATTTGGCAGCATATTTGTTATTTTGCAATATTTATAGTTTCTGTTTAGGCAGCACAGCACTACTGATGATGCGTCCCAAAATTTTTCAACCTACACCAAACTTCTCCAAGTCTAATATTTGCCATCCACCGATAAGCTTAACTGTGAACCTATTGTACGTGCTTGCACAAAGGATAGTAACACCTCATCTGGGCACAAAGGATAGTAACATCTTATCCTGTGTTTCAGAATCTAGTTTTTGTTTTATTGTATTTTCATATCTAATTTCAGTGTTCTATTAGTTTTAGTTTTTGTTAATGGTAATAACCCTGCTACTTGGTGATTACCAGCTCACCCCCTTTGAATTAGGACAGTTATATATTTGCAGATGTAACCAGCTTTGTACGAGGAGATAAAATGGGATAGTCGATAGGTTTCTGCCTTCAGCACGCAATCAGGGATGTCATTTGAGACTGCCTAACAGCCTTTGTAGACGGCATCTTTGTTTTTACATCTAAGATGGCCTCTAGATAGATGTCTGTTGTCTCTGTGTTCCTGCTTTTATCACTAACATTAAAGTAGTCTATTGTTTACCAAGAATTATCACACTTGGGTGATATCTTGTGGTCGCTGTTGTGTGGCTTCTGCTCCAATACTGCTTACACAAGTACCCAGGCACTTACTGGAAGCTTAGCCTAGCCACACTCATGCCTAATCGACTCCATGACGGCTTCTGTGGAAACATGGCCGTCGTCTTCCTGACGTGTCTCTGGGTGCCCAGGTGCTGATTGTGTCCTGCACGGCCTTCGCTGGCGTGCTCGCCCTTAACTACCAGCGGGACTACACGGTCTGGCTGCTTCCGCTCCTCATCGTCTGCCTCTTCGCCTTCCTGGTGGCCCACTGCTTCCTCTCCATCTTCGAGATCGTGGTGGACGTGCTGTTCCTCTGCTTCGCCATCGACACCAAACACAACGACGGCAGCCCCGGGCGGGAGTTCTACATGGACAAAGCCCTCATGGTGAGGACTGGCACTGAGCAGAGCGGCGTGGTGAGCGTCAGTGAGGACAGGGCCGGATTAAGAGTATTAGGTGCTCCTGTGCAACAGCATGCATGACGTCACGCTTGAAATAAGATGGATTGGTGACACGCAAGATTCAGAAATGCATCTAGTGTAGAAAAAACGTTACATGGGATTTTTAATGAGTACAGTGTTAAACGAACAATATGCGGTCATATTTTATATATCAGTAATTCAGATATTAAATCACGTTAACTTGTTAAAAGATATCCATCAATGGGATGGGGGGGGCTGCTTGGTGCCCCCCCCCCCCCCGAGGATGTAGCGCCCCTGGGCACATGCCCAAATGCCCATATGGTTAATCTGGGCCAGAGTAAGCGGGATACAGAGGGCTAAAGCCTGGGCTGCACACATAGACCAAAGGGCAGGAGTGCGAACTCGCAAACACCGTGTCTCTGCATTAGATCCAGAGCTGCATTGGTCTATATTCCTTGGCTTACAGTTCTGGGTCTCACTTTGCATGTAGCTGAAATTGAGAAGTAATCTGAAGTAATTATCGTCATATTTATGAAAGTAATTATCCCAGTCGTCATAATTTATATAGTCAAATCACACTGTGCAGTGGAGCCGATGTACTTGTGTTGTTATCTTCTGGGTTGCTGCGTTAAGTTTCCCTACTTTTTGCCGTTGAATAGTGTTTTGTTTTGGGTGCACAGTACACTCTGCAATGCTCGAGTCGTTGGCCTTTTTTTCCTCTGATGCCCAGCCTGGAGAATTCCTTTGTGTAAATGTTCAGGGAAAGCATTCACCTCTCATTTGACTGCTGGACACCGCGCAAGGGGGTGGCTGGGAAGGCAAAGATACTGCGGGCTGAGATCAATGAATAGAGCCTCAGCCTAATCGAGAGCTTTTATCCATTGTTTGGTGTGGAATAGGACCTCATTACGGAGCAAGCGGCTAGGCCTCCCCGCCGATGCGTTTTGAGGCTTGGAAGATTCTAGAATCGATTAATTTATGCAACTATAAGTTCAGTACTTGATTTTTGTAGAAACACTTTGTTGTACCTTCCAGGAATTAATGAGTATAGTGACTTAAAGGGGATGGTTTCACCGATGAACCTTGACCCTTCGTGCATGGCTACGCAGCCTGTAAGCAAAGGTTGTTTTTCTCATGCATGGAAATAATTTGTCAAATGCAGGTGAATAAAAATCTCAGCAGGGTCATCATTGTGTAGGGCATGACCTAGCCCTACATAGAAAGAAGTTTTTTTTTTTTTTTTGCAGAATTATTGTAGCATTAAAGAAACTATGCCAAATATCTGACAGTCTCTATATGAAGATCATTTATTTAACAACTGAGGAGGTGGATGGTGACCATTTAAAGTGGGAAATGTGGCTGTAGTGTGGGAGAGATCATAACCCTTATTCACATGTTCTGCAGTAGTGCCTAAATCTGCATTCTCTTGCATGCCATGCAACATGGAGGTTAAATCTAGCATGGGTGTACCTAGCACTGTACACTCATAGGGCAGCCCTTCTGGCACCCTTAGCCCCTCCGCTATCTGATTGGCTCCTGGTCATGTGGGCGGACAGTAGGCGGGGTTCAGACTAAATCCTATTCGTCAACAGCGATTGGCCGAGCTTCAACTCGGCACCAGAGAGCTCCTTCGAAAAGGGTAATTATTGCAGGCACAAGTCTTTCGCGAACAATACATGTGACATAGCGAACGTGGTGTCACTCTGTGCCCCTCCTAACCTATGCAGGAGTTCGTGGAGAGCAGCAGAAAGGCACTGCCGCAGGATCGGAGCCGCGGCCGGCTGGAAGAGGGTAAGAGCGAAGGAGGTGACGGCGGGGAGGCGAGGCCCATGGTGAGTGGCGGCGAGAGTGAAACCCTGCAGGAGTTCCACCTCTACTACCTGTCGGTGGGCGTGTTTGCAGACTGGGCGCTGTCCGAGCGAGCCTTCGTCCTGTGCCTGACTGAGGACGTGCTTGTCTTTTTGTTCGCCTACCTGCCTGCCTCCACGCTGCTCCTGCTAATCTCGCTGCTGCAGCCCACGCCCGTGCAAGCGTGCTAGCATGCTAACGCTGCAGCACTTGCACGCTAACGCTGCAGCACCTGCATGTCCACCCTCTCTTTCCGTTTCCATCTTCTTCAACACAGTATATTTTTAGCGTCATCTTTATTTATTTGTTCATTCAAATGTCTATTTATTTTTTTGCATGGTCCCCCAGTGCTCTGAAGAACACTGTATCTGGTCTTTTTTTTTTTTTTTTGGTCTGTCTCTACCTGTTATCTCTGTCTCGCCGCCTTACCGCTACTGTGCTCCTTTTGAAGAAAAGTGTGGTCGCTTGCCGGAGCAGAAAATAAACTGTCATCTGAAGAGGTGTGTGAAATGAACGGGAAAAATGAAAGCCCCCCCCCCCCCCCCCGTCCCCACTTGCTGGCAGCCTGAGCACAGTGAGGGGTGGGGCTCCCGTTCAACCCGTTAGCGGCTGCAATTTTCCCCGACGGCTCCTTGCTGAGTCTGTTACGCCGCTGTTTACCGGCTGGCGAGTGAAGCACTGCTTCTCCCCGTACCTGCAGCTTCGGCCCTTCGTTACAGGGGAAGCTGAGGGTCTGGGGGGGTTAAATCTGCCACCATCTGCTGACTTTGCTTGGCGACCATCCGTGTGTATTCTAAACATTTGCTTTCTTTTTGTTTCCTAACTTCCTTCACCATTGGAATGCAGTGGTTTCATCACGCCATCCCATGCCAGCATTTTTGAACAGTTGCTCCTGCCTACTGTGAAGTGTAAACTGAGTGCAGTTTCTGTCATGCGGACTAAGATCTTTTTTTTTCTCCTTCTTCCCTCCCTCTTTTCTCTGTAGGCTTCAGGCGTCTCCGCTTGACCAAAATCACCTAATTGGACGTTTTTTTTAAGACATTCCAAATGTTTATTTTTACCAATGTGTAACATGTTTACTATGGTATCACTCCAGGGAATACGATATTTTAATAAGATACTGTATAACTACATAATGAAGCACTTTATATTGAAACTCTGCGGATTTTAACGGCTGATGCATTTTCGTAGTGATGTCCTTTTTTATACGACTAAAGAGAGTCATCTCACCAGACACTGTACTAAACTGTCTAGAATCCATGTTTGACTCACTTCGTTTTCGTTCCGTTCTGTTCTGTTCCGTTCCCCAGGTATTTATTTTTAAGTGCAGTAGAACTGCAATCTATTACATATTTGTAAAGTATCACCTGAAATAATTTTACCCATTGTTGAAACTATTCATTATGCTTTCTTTAATGTAACATATGAATTTCAAGTCTGTGGGGGTGTTTTGCGAGTTCTTGTCCCCCTCACCCCCCCCCCACTCAACATGAAGGAGATTTCAGTGTCATCTTACACTTGTAGCAAGTTTGATTATTTATTTTTTTTGTGCCGTCATGCATCACGGAAAGCAGCGGGCGAGGTCCACTCTGGTGGACAGTGACAGCACCGAACGGAGCAGTCAGTGACAGAATTCAGTGTTGTTTTCCTGGAGGGGGGGGGGGGAGCTGCGACGTCATCTTTGGAGCAGTTCCCTTCTAGAGACAAGCTGAACTGCCCCCTGCCCCCGCGCATGCCTCAGCTGGGCAGGCAAACAATCCTACGCAGTGAATGATGTCCGGCCTGCCCTATTGTACTGCACCAAGAGAGCCATAGTCGTGTCATGTGACATCAGTGGGCGGTGCTTGTTGGTGTGCCAGAGCCGGAGACCCCGGCTGGTACGTGAAAGCGTGTCAAGACGGCAGCAGTGGCCTGCTCACGTTGCACTCCTGTCAGGATGCCATGTTGCGTGCAGGGTGCTCGACCTGCTCATCCGAATGATAGTGTTCAGGTTTTGCGTACTGCCTGGTAACCATGTGCCCCGCTTTTTAATGGTGAATCGCTGAACTCTGGTGTGCGAACGCAGTCAATGCCACTCAATAGTTTGCCTTAAAAATAAGGATTTATGACCCCGGTAAATCAGTGTTTCCCAATCCAGTCCGCGGGGACCCACAGACGGTCCATGTTTTTTCTCCCTCCTGGGTCCCTGCCAGACAGTCCACATTTTTGCTCCCAGTAGGTGCAGGGAGGGAGCAAAAACATGGACTGCCTGCGGGTCCGCGTGGACCGGATTGGGAAACATTGCTCTAATCGACTAGCTAGAGCAAGCAGAACATGTGGACTGATGTGTCCCTGTAGACCTGCATATGGAATATTGAATTCCCTATAATGGGTGCTTACAGGGGGAAAAAAAGCTTGTATATTATTTAATATGCAAATTATTTTGCATATTTATGCATATTGTTGAATTCATGTGAATGAATGTGAGAATAAGCCAGTAAGTGCATACGTGGATTATCAATACACTTAATGTTTTTATGATCCGAGTGAATGTGTGCAGTCAGTGTTTTACTCCGTAGAACAGAACAAAAATAAAAAAAACTTAGGTTAACTTAAATATTAAGGGGTTAAACATTAAATGGAATTTCTTTTCCCTTTGTTATGTTGTACAAAACTCTTGTGTGCAAAGCATGTTGAAAAAAAATGCATCATTAGAAAAAACATTTAAAGGTCAGTATCTACAGTATTTACAAAATATAGTTTAAAAAAAGATTGAAAAAGAGCTAGGTCAAAAGAGTCTCATTGTTACAGTTAGGCGAAATTGGAGCAGCCCTTTGGTGTTTTTGCTGACAAATGTTTTATATGAGGCTGAAGTTAGAATTTATGCAGATATAATCGGTGGGGGGTGGGGTGGAGGAGACATCCTTCTGAGGACTACGATCCACACTGCGAGGTCACGGGGGTCACGGAGAGCACTGACCCTGGAGATGGAGGTATCTCCGTGTGCCAGTATTGTCTGTGTGCCAAAACGAGCTGCCCAGCCCAGCGAACAGCGCTGAGCCTGTGAGAGTAAGTGATGGTGCCATTTTATTTATTGGTCCCCCCCCATGGCTGAAGCTGCGTCTAGTGGCCCAGTAACGAGCAAATGGTTGGAGCTGAAATCATACCACTGCATTCACGCGACCAACAAAAACGTATATATATATATATTATTTATTTTATTTTTTTTTAAAGAAAAAAGTCACTACCCTGAAGCACTTATGGTACCTTTTGCATGGAAGGGTTGTATGATTAATCTATTTAAGACAATGGATAAAAAAAGCATTAAGAAGAACGATCTGGTCGGTAGCCTGAGCGAGGTGATGTTTTGTGGTTCTAGCTGTTAACTGGTCTGGCCCATCGCTTGAAGAAAGAACAGGGGGGTGAGGCCCTGCTGGTGGGCGGAGGACACCCGTTAGCCGCGTCCGCTAATCATGGCTCCTAGACTAGCGGCACCATGCTGGTGGGCGGAGGACACCCGTTAGCCGCGTCCGCTAATCATGGCTACTAGACTAGCGGCACCATGCTGGTGGGCGGAGGACACCACTTAGCCGCGTTCACTAATCATGGCAGCTAGGCTAGCGACAGCATGGTAAGGGCACTGTCATCTGACTCCATATCTCTGCAGGCTGTATTTTTAGGCTGTGAACAGTAGGCCATTAGAACCACATGACTAGCAGTGCTATGATAGGATAATAGCTTTATTCAGTGACAAGCCACTGTTTTGTCTCCTTTTCCACTTCTGGGGGGGGAGGGGGGGACTACGCCTCTGTTGTAGTCATTGGGAGCGGTGTGCATATAAAGGCACTGTTGTGAATTGAGGGTACATCAGTTTACTTGTCTGATGTAACACTTAGCTTTTAGCTCTTAACTGCAATCAGTTGTTTGTAACACTGGACTAAACCTGTTTTTTATACATATTATTTCTTATGTATCTTGTTTTTAAAAAACAATAATAAAAAGGAGAAATTTCAACTTCTGCCTTGTGATTTTTGTAAGGGGATTTCTTCCTAGCGAAGAAGCTGCATCAGTCTTAAAAAACAATTACAATTATCACAGCCAGCCCGGTGTTACCAAAATAGTTAAAGTAGTTTATTGTATAAAAAGCACTTGCTGCCATACTTCATTTTATTTACAAATGTATTTAAAAAAAATATTAAAATATGCATCTGGACGGAAGTGCAAGGAGGATTTTATGTATATTTACGTATGTGTTAGAATATACTTTACAGAGTTTGTGAGTGTGTTAAAGGTAGCCATAAGCAAAACGAACTTCTCGTGCGTATGAAGATGCGAGATAAAGTGGCTTTTCAGTGCAGAGAACGAGGGCCGTGTGCCGTGAGACGATGTGCTTCATGATTTGTGTGGGAATTTAGTACGCTTGTGTAGGAGGCTTTGAGAGTGACCCTACAGATATGGTCATGCATATCTCTTCTGAATATGACTGGAATCTCAAGGTCAGTAGCGGAAATTTTGTGTGTGTCCCCCCCAGTCGAAATTTATATCTGTGAGAAGGAGGGTGTTGTTTCAAGACTGAAGAGGGCTGTGCCTGGGATGGTTTGACAGGCTGTACATGGAGACCGCACCCAGCACTCATACTAGGGGTCACTGTAAATTCTGATGTTTCACTCAGATGTGTGTCAGCACTACTGTTAAATGACTGCCCTCTAGTGACTCCATGGTGTCACTTCAGCTTTCATCCCTGACCGTAATATCGCCAACCACCGATGATGAATAAATTGCTTTATAACGGTGTGAAATCACTCGTGTCGCTTGTTCGTGCCATTGCTTGTTCATTTACTGCATGTGCCAGGTTTGCTCCACTGGCCAGCAGTTCTTGCTGACATGGTGTGGGTTCATTTGAGCGGCACAGGTGTCCATCTTGTGGGGGGTGGGGGGGTGTTAAGCATCTCAGTCGTCGTCATCCTCGCTGACGGTGGTGTCCAGCCCCTTGTCCACACACTGCGTGGCATCTTCGCTGTTGTTGGCCACGAACTCCTGTTGGAGGCGCTCCAGCTCGCGCAGCTCGACCTGCAGGCGCTCCAGGTGCTGGGCCCGGCGGCTTCTCAGCAGCCTCATGGGGAAGGGGTTCAGCTCATTGAAGGCAATGTTCGTCAGCCTCCTGGGAAGTGCGGAGAGGGTACAGCCAGTGAGACAAACACAGAGACAGGCGGAGAGAGAGACAGGCAGACGGGCAGAGAGACAGGCAGACAGAGTGAGCTTTAAGCCAGCTGTCAATGTGGTGCACAGACACCAGCACATCCAGGACTCAGGCGTAGAGCTGCTGTTGTACCTATAAGCTCAGCCTTAAACCTGAAATACTCCAATGAAAAATTAAAAGCTCTATAAATGGGGAGCATGCTTTATGATGCATAATATATAATAACTAAACCTCAGCTTTTATGCTCTATGTTGTCTGGGATTGGCTCCAAGCTCCCCACATGACCCTGAGCTGGATAATAAGTTAGAATAGGATATAATGACTCAATTAGCTAGATCAGTGTTTTCCGATCTGGTCCTCGGGGACTCACAGACAGTCCATATTTTTGGACTGTGGGCTGTTTACGGATTGCCTGGCAGGGAGCTCGGAGGGAGCAAAAACATGGACCGACTCAGTCCCCGAGGACTGGATTGGGAAACACTGAGCTAGACAACATGGTTTTGCTTACGCCGTTATGATGTCAGCGACGCTTGGAGCCGGACCTCTCACCTGCCATCTGTGATCGTTTTGGTGAAGAAGCGCAGGTACTGGTAAATCTCCACGTTGTCGTGAATCTTTAGGATGTCCTCCTCTTTGTACTTGAAGATAGCCATGGCATAGCGAAATAACACCTACGGGAAGAGAGCAGTCCCAAGCATGAGAGCCTGTCTACCAATACGTGAGCTCTGTCATCACTGGGCGCTAACCAGGGCTGCCCCAAACGCTTCTCGAGACCTTAAGCAAAATTTTATTAACTGGGTCGTCATTTGTCATCTTCTCATTCTGACAGGCTGATCAGATTGGGGCACCCCCTACTGGCCACTGAGTCCTACGCAGCTGCTTAGATCGCTTAATGCCTTGGGCCGTCCCTGGTGGTAACAAGTGAGGCCAAGTTTAGTGATATAAAATTAAAGGAACTCTGACGCCTTTTCATGAAAATAAAAGTAGATAAAGGGAGACGTTATATAGAGAGGAAAGGAGATTTATGGTTAGTAGGGGTGTAACGCTATATCGCAGTACGATATTTTGCGATGCTAAAATGTCACGATATGTATCGTAGAGTGTTGGCAATACATTTACGATATGACGGCAGTTTAACCCCTTAAACCCTATAATTCTAAACAGGTCGCCTGGACATATTTGGTTGTTTTAGCTGTAAAAGTGTCATAAAACTTGCTGTGAGTATGTGCCTTTGTCCCATTTTTTCAACTAAAATAAAGTCACTATTCTGCAGAGCTCCGTCTCACTCACTCACTTTCTCCTCCGGCAACCAACATTCAGATTCCCGGGGCTGCAGTGAAGCTGTGCGGTAGACTACTGTAATGACACTAATATCACTGTAAAGCGCAGCTTCTCTGCTTTCAGAAACCGTTGGAATTTTTTCTATTGCGCAAATGGTTCAAGAGTTATGGTAATTAAAAAAAAAAAACATTGAAAAAACCTGTCGGAGGTTACAGCTTCGGTTTTTTCAGTGACAGAAAGACATATTCAGTTGTTATTTTTAATACAGAAGGTTTTTTTATTAAACCTTGAAATGTGTATTGCATGGACAAGAAAGTTATTGAAATTTGTTAATGTTTTTGAAATAAACCTGTTATTTGAATTTCAGTTTCATTGTTAAATTTCGTTCAAAATATTGTGATACATATCGTATCGTGAACCCAGTATCGAGATATGTACTGTATCATGACCTGGGCATATCATTACACCCCTAATGGTTAGCGTAAAATCATTTAGAGCTGGTCACAGGAACAGGGGGGAGGGGTTTGTCTGAGACCAAACTGCACGCCCCACCTTGGTGCCCTCGTACAGGAAGGCGTCCCACACTCGCAGCAGGATGTCGCTGGTCAGGCTCTCCACAAACAGCACCAGGAACCAGTTGAAGGTGACGAGGGAGACATCCGCATTGTGCTCCTCAAGGTGAGCCATCAGTCGGGGCATCTTCTCCACCATGAAATCCTTCAGCACCCGCTGGTCAGCCTGGGGAAGGATGGGGCACAGCCGTCTGTCAATGCAGCTGCTCCCCCTGGTGGGACGTGCCCCGCTAGCCTGGCCCCGAGGCCTCAGCTGTCACGGGTGATGATGTTTATTAAAGGTGCAGGCGGCCGGAAGGGTCGGGCAGGTCAGGTGACAGCTTGGCAAGGGACCAAGAAAGCAGAGGCTGGTTGGTGAATTTGATCTGCCGCTGACCTGAATAAATAGCGAGACTGCACTGGCACCACCGCAAAGAGGCTTATTCCAAATCACCCACTACGTTCGTATAATGAAATGTGCCCTCTGTTCTGATCCTAGCTTAGTTTCTGTATAAGGATTTGTCCTTGAATGAGAATTAACCAATACTGTTATCGTTAATGATCACTAATACTAAAACGGAAAAATCTTTCATCCAGCTTTGATCTGCTTACCCAGTCACAGGAGGGAAAGCCAGGGGGGCATGCGGGGAAGAAAGTAGGGGTCGTTCCGGATGGGACGCCGGTCCCTCGCGGGGCATATAGACGCGCACACACACTCACGCATGGTGGGCAATTTTAGTGATGGCGATTAGCCTAACAGCATGTCGTTAAAAACTCATGAAAGCTGAGGGAACTGCAGAGAGACAGAGGAGAGGCTGGACATATGAGACAGAAGTCTCATGGGGCAGCGTGTGGTTCAGTGGGCTAAGCCTGTGTGTCTGTAATCACAAGATCACCGGTTCAAACCCAGCCTCAGCATCTCTGTGGGTCCTTGAGCAAGGCCCTTAACCCCCAGCTCCCTGGGCACCCCAACAGGTGGCTGCCCTTCGCGGACAGCTTGCTCTACAAAGAGCAAGTTGAGGGAGACGTAAAAAGAATTTCCCCATGAGGGACAATAAAGGATTGAATATAAGTGTTACCCACCACAACATCGATGCCCAGCCAAGCCTCCCTTTCATCTCACCATTTCCATATATGGTAACTACCACCAGCATAGTTAAATAGGAGGGTGACATTTATGGTGTACAGCCTGCCACTTTGGAGGAGGGATTTTGTGGTTCTGAGTGCCCCTCTTTAGTCATGCAAAATTTTGCTGAGGTCATCCACCAGCCAGCAAAATTTACCGATCACCAGCAACCACATGAAATTTACTGATGGGAATCCCCTTAGCACTGCCCTGACCCCACCCCCACCAGCAAAATGTATGAATCACCAACAATCATGCTAAATTTACCGATGGGGGCCCCCTCAGCACCCCACCACCCCTCACCCTCAGTTGGCTAAATTTAGCAATCACCAATGATCACACTAAATTTACCAGGGGGGGCCCACCTCCTGGTCGAGTGGCTACCCCTCAAAGTCTGGGCACATTCCTGATGACTACGGATAAATGCATTGAAACTGTGCAGCCCCCTGTGACCTAAAGAAAGCTGCCTAAAAATAATGCCTCATATTTGCACATCATGGTGGAAATGACTGGTGGTGAGAGACAGGAAAACGGGAAGTACGCTCTGTCTGGCGTTTCAGCGATACTTTGACGGCACGCGGCTCACGCACCTGCGAGGCGATGAGGGTCTTGCTGTAATAGTCCTGTGGCATGATGGCTTCCACTATGGCCACTAGGCACCAGAAGGCGTCTTCCTCATTCTCCAGCACCAGCAGGGCGATGGCAGCCAGTCTGGAGGAGAGAACATGGCAGATTAGATATCTGCTGGTTCTTACTGGCAGAATCACCTGGCAGCCCCATAGCACCTGAATAAAACCCATCCTTACTAAGAAACACCAGAGAGCAGTGGAAATACAGGTATATATGATATTAAATCATCTTCCTGTTGGTGTAGAACTATGATATTATGTCTGTCAAACTGTGTCAGCTTACTCGTTTCAAAACCTCTCCTAAAATCACCACTATTTATAGCAGCCATCCAATACACCCATGAATTTTTTTGACTCAGCTACTACCCCATCTTGTTTGGCTAGTCAATACCCCATTGAGTTATTTAACAAATCATTCATTAATTGAGCTGGTGGAGAAATTTAATAAACACATAGAATGGCTGAGGAGACCGTAAGGGGGGGAACCAAAGCGGAGGTTATCTAGCCATCCAACAAGATACAGTGGAACCCACTTACAGTGATCACAGTTATAGTGATCAACCGCTTATATGTATCAAAAAGCTTGGGACAGAATCATTTGTATATACACATACTGTTTAAATAATTTGCCTTTCAAGTAGTCTGTGTTCATTTTGAGTGTTGTTATACATGACAACATACTGGAAAAAATAAAACCACGCTAATTCTTTCTTGTTTTACTTTACTTTACTTTGATAAGCCTATGTTGCCCTGCGGTAACCCATCTGCGGACTGACATGAAGTTGTTCTTTATGTTACTCCTTAAAGCAACAATAACAGGAAAGCCATGAATGACGGGGAAACATGGGGAAGTTACGCTAAGGACAGTAAGGCACACACACGGCGGGTAATTACACAATGACTAAGACACGCAAGGATCAGGCAAGAACCGAGTACAACCACAGTTAAAGGCACACGCGACAATTGGATAAACAGCATAACAAGTACCTACACTAGAAAATGCAAACAGGGGCTATACACACGCACTCGCGAGCCATGCCGGGACATGCAGATGCCACCGGTGTTACAGTATTGCAGCGTATTTCAATTGTACATAGTTCAGTAATTTCATTTGTACAGTAGTGTAGTTTGAAAAGTGTTTGAAACAGCTGTACTGTATTTTGAAAGAGTCAATAAAATTCTCCGAATAGTGACGCTGTCCGTTCTATTGCCTTTCATGTAATAATTATACAAATGTCAAGTAGATGATAATCAGTTTCTTAAAGAAATCAATTTCACACAGATGTGATCAGTACTCGCGGATTCCACTGGGGATTCCACTGTAGCCTTAAACATTTTCTTTGACTGCCTTAGACTTTTGCACAGTACTGTAGGTCCTATTAATGAAGTAATTACTTTGGTGAACCAGTAGGGGGCGTGGTTTCTCCATCTATAATGCCATTGATATTTTCCTGCTAACTGCTCAATCGAGGATGTATTTGCACCAATTTCAGCCAGTTCTGCACTTAGTCATGAGTTTACTTTATCAATTTATTGTGGATGTTTAGATCCAGTAGAGCCAAATAATGGAGCTGTATGTAGCCCTTTAGCTGACAGTGGAGGAGCCATGCTACCTGTTGAGGCCCTGGCAGTAGCCGATGGTGGGGTTTTGCCAGGAGAAGGCCAGCAGGATGCGGTGGAGCTGCTTCAGGGTGGGGCTCGTGGGTGAGGAGAAGTGCCAGTTACTGGAGAGGGTGCGATGCAGGTCCAGTTGGATCTGGCGGGCGGCCGCATGCTCAGAGCTTTGGCCCCGCCCACACAGCTCACGGTACCTGTCTGGGTGGCGCTCCCGGATCGAGCGTGTGCGCAACCCCACCACCCAGCGCCATACGCGCGGACGCAGTGCCATGGGAACTCCACTCCGCATCAGCGTCTTCAATTCCGGCGAGACGGCCAGCTCGCCTGAGGGCCGCCCCCCCAGGTACTGCGCCCACCGGCTGTCCAGGGGCCGGTCCTCTGCCTCCTGCTGCAGCAGATTGTTGGATCGGATCTCCAGGGCCTGGATCCTGGCTAGCAACTTCACATCCTCCACCTCATAGTCTGGGACAATCTTGAAGCCATATTCATCATATTCCCTGTAGAGATTATAGGGAATTTCATATTAAGATCCCATTACCTTCAGGGACAACATCAGGAATATCCATAATTTATTCCTTTGGACCATCATTAATTAGGTGTCAGTGAAATGCACATGTCATATGATTTACATCATGATATTGAACATTACTTGAAAAATATATATCCATCTCAGTAATAAAACAAAAATTATTTTATTGTTTATGAGTAAAAATAACTCATTTTAAAAAACATTTCTAGATTACTTATTAAAGTAATAATGACAAAGTAATAATAAATGCTATATGTAATAATTTTTAGGGGCAAAAGCGTGACTTTAATTAAAATATTGAAAGTTTCAGCAATATATTAAATCAACACCTCAATCAAGCACAACTAACTAAGCTCAGCTGGGCCAAAAGCCAGGCATGACTTGATGTGCGGTGGTGAGCACCGTGTTGATTTATAACGCTAACAGTGCTTCTCTGAATGATCATCATCACTGTCGTAGCACTTAATCGATGCTTAATGGCCTCGTGCTGAGAAAACGGTGAGAGGTGTGAGCAGAGGCTGGTGGCCCCCCGTACCTGACTGGGTCCAGCCTGAGGGGGTCCTTCGCCTCCCGCTGTAGCGCTTCCTCCACCAGGTGGCGCACCGCCTCCTGCTCCCCAGCCTCCAGGCCCTTGCACTCCTGCAACTTGCGCAGCACGCCCAGGTAGCGGCTTTCCAGCTGGCAGCTGCGGGCCTCCAGATGAGCGCACTGCCAAATGGCGAAAAGCACGGGGGGGGGGGGGCGCTTCGGTTAGTGGAGGCAGGCGGCTAACGTTCGGTAGCATGCCAAGGTTGCCGGCACCCAGCCTTCCTCGCTCGAGACATGCTGGATTCCGGGCAAGTCTATAAGAGCGCCGGCGGCGAGTATGAACATGGAGGCACGCAGGTTGTGAGGTTCAGTCACACGGCCGATGGTGTTTCCCCAGAGTGACTCATGCCCACTCAACTTGGCATTGGATCAGCACAGGGTGTCATACTCGCTGCACCTACAGGGCTGTTCCTGGGATTTGGAGAGTCTATGAATCAGGCACCCGAATGCAGCCGCTTGCTGGATTTCTGCTCTGAAGGAAGAGCTGATGAGGCCGGGAGAGGACTTCTCCAGACCTTCTACTCAGCAGCAGTACCCCCCAGGCGTGTCAGTTTGTGGCATGAGGATGAATCGGTTCAATAAAAACAGAGATGTGGTTTCCTCCATCACTTCTCTACTGGCAACAAAATCAGAGAAAAGGGCCGGGAGGATTTAGATGGGCGTGGACCTGCTGGTTGCCAGGTGTGGCTCCAGTTGTTTCAAAGCGTCAGTGTGGAATTGTCAAAGTGAGCAGCATTCACTTTCACGATTGCTCAGCAGGTTTCTTCTAGGATCTTGGAGTTCAACATTACGTCTTCTCAACAGGCCTCGTCGTCAGAGTGTAATGCGAAGAAACTATTATTTGAATGCCAAGGAATCCTACCACTGCTGCACCCACTGGACACGTCTGATCTGGGATCAGTGAAGACGGCAGAGTGAAGCATAGCCAACTGGTGGCCAACTCACCTTCACCATGAGGCTCTTCTCCTGCTCAGAGCTGTTCCTCCACAGCTTGGTCAGTTGATAAATCTCTGAGTTCAGAAACTGGTTCTGTAGCTTGTAGGCCTCTATGTCGTCCTTCGGGAGAGGGGAGGGGGTGAATTAGCCAAAAGATATGGAATATACCCCTCTGGGAGAACGTTCCCTTGAAAGTTTATTCATGCAGCACCTGAGGTCAGCAAACCAGCCACTTCCAATCCAGAACAGTCTCAAGAAGCCCAATTGTTTATAGTACTATCCCAGTTCGACAGAATCGCCAATGGGGTTCTGTTCGCCAAAGTTTATTCATTAAAAATTATTTATTCCTTATTTATCTATCTGAGCAGGTGCTTCAGCTCAACTTGATGGCTTCCCGTGTTACACCCTAAGTGGCTTCACAGCTCCGTTATGCCTTAATTGATCGAAATTACTTCAGAAACGCTCTCTTGAGGGCACGCGAGCTGCCATTGGCCCAGCTGGTGCGTGCAACGTGCTAACCACTGGCCTGCGGGTCTCGATTGCTGCTCCTGCAGCTCTGTTCTTTGCAGCATGCAATGTCTCGATTCCCATTTGGGGGCCTGTGCTTCTCGCAGGTCAGGCTGATCGCATAAGAGGCGGTGCTGTGGGGGCTGGTCTACTTCATGGTTGGTATTAGCTGGCGCATCAATGTGCGTCGCCCTCTGTTTGCAGGTAGCCTGTGGCTTCACACATCTGGTAATCGCTCACTGTCGAGTTGTGTCAACCCGAAGCACGCACATATGCACACACACACACACACACACACACACACACGCACACGCAGGCCCCTTACCTTAAGGTTCACGATCTCCTCCTGCGTGGTCTCCGCCCTCTTACTGTTGACTGACGCCATCTTCTCGGCTTCGTTGGAGGATGCGGCCAGCTGCTCACTCAGCCTGAGGATGACCTCCTGCTTGGCTTGGTCTTTCTCCATCATCAGCTGCACCTGCTCCTGCAGCTCTGCCACGTGGCCGTCACGCTGCATCAGTCGCTGCTGCAGCGCCTCCCGTTGACTGCGCAGCGCCTCTAGCCTGGTGCCCAGGTCCGCGGCGTGGCGCTCGCGGTGCCTCAGCAGCTCCAGGCGCTCCTGCTCGCCCTCCGCCGACAGGAACTGTGCGCAGGAGCGCTTCTCCTGTTGGGCCGCCTCCAGTGCCTTGTGCAGCAGCCACACTAGCTCCTGACAGGAAGTGACATCAGTGGTAAGGCGGGATGCTAGGGAGTTACAGCCAATGACATCACAGAGATCAGGAAATGTGGAGAGGATTGGGGAATGTCAATGACAAACCTGTCAGTTATTGAGTTAATGGACCATTTGAAGTTAGAACAGCACGCACATGTATGGACAGCACACACACATAGGTCCTTCCCAAGTGCAGAACCCACCTTCTGTGACTTGACCTCTTCGGCCAGCGAGAGCACCAAGGTCTTGTCCGAGCTGGTGACGTCCCTCAGGTCCGTGGGCATGGTTGATGACATGGCCCTCTTTTTCTTCCTCCTGCTCCGGAGGGACATGGATGGGGACAGAGACAGACAAGATGACCTCCGGTCCTCCTGCCACCTTTCGCTTGGTGGCTCTGGCAGCTTCGGGGACACAATGTCACCTAGAGAGAGACAAGGCATAGAGATTGACATCTTCAGGTGAAGCTCTACTCCTTGCTATCCATGCTAACGGTAAGACACACTACTGACTTTCCCCACATTAGTACCTGAAAAAGCTGGGATTCCAAGTTAGCGAATTTTCGTTTTACAGGGTGGTGATTTATGTTCATGAGAGAAGTGCTACTTCATTGGGCAGTGAATGCCTTTGACTGAATTCATCAACCAATCAGTTGGCTTCTGTCATGAATATTAATGAATTTCACTGAACCACCCTGAAAAAGACAGGTAGCACATGTCGATGTGACCATGTTCACTGGCCAATCAGGTAGCTTCTCTCATGAATATAAATGAGCTTTCCCAAACTGGATTGGGGTAAGACTGAGCATCATGTGACTCTGGAAAGTGAAAATGTGGAGCATGTGCAGACCTGATGGTGGGCAGAGGCTCTTCGGGTCAGTGGCGGGAGATGGAGCTTCTGGGAGCTCCCCCAAGCGGAAGGCGCTCAGGCGCAGGCTGTGTACGGAGTTCCTGTCGGAAACACAGGTGAAGCTCTGAGGCTTGGTGTCTCTGCACCGCTACTTAGGCCAATGATCCTGGGACGTTTCTCATACTCCTCTCCTCTGCCGTCATCAGACCCCCACCCCCCACCCATGGAGACCACGCTCAGTCTTTGCATTCTCACTGTTCCCATGGTCTGTTTAAACCAGCGAGGAATACCTGAAATACAGACTTCTGCTTTCTATTAATGAGCATTTCTTTTTTGTGTGTTTTCCTCTGCCACAAGCACAAGATTCACTTCCCCAGCAAATATTTCTCCTTCCAAATGACAGTCTGCATTCAATCTGTAAAGCCCCCCCCCGAATTTCCCCTCATTTCACATCAACAAACTCAAAATATTACAGTTATGGTGCAAGTATACTGCATGTTACTAAAAATACACTCCATATTCTTTGCTAACAAATAAATCTACAGTATGTTCATTTGAGTACCTTTATTAGTAAGATAATGTCATATCTTTGATTCATCAAAGTAACCTCCGCTAGCAGTTATAATGCCAGAGAAAATTCAAGGCATTCTTTCCAAAAGGGACATTAAATACTGCTCTGTTTCATGGGATGAAACAGTTAACTAGTGCATCTAAAGTTAAAGGGCAGCCTAGAGTCTGCCATCACCACACAACCAGTTAATAGGATGTCAGACATGCACTGTTACAGTACATACTTTTTCCATGATGAAAAAGAACATTTGTTTTAATTTTCTTATATTTCAATTTATAGTTGTTCACTCAACTTTCCAATGCTTAACAAGAATAAAAAAACTGCAGTTTATGAAATAAATGGAAATGTGGTAAAAACTGTGTCCAAAAAAATTTGACTGGTAGCATATTATGAAGCTAGAACATTTGGTCACACTGCATCTCATTCTGAGCCCAAAATTTGTGCTAAACATCTGCTCTCTTTGCCTCTGCTTTGTGTTTCCATTCTTAGTGCTAAACTACAAAAGTCACCGAAAAGTCACAAGAAGTTAAAACTCCCCAAAAGCGCATGTAAAAGCGCATGTGAAAGTGCATGTGAAACTGTAGCAACTGGGTAATGTACAAGTGTTGCCTCACAGCATTTTTTCCCCTCTTGAAAACAGTGGTTTTTGGTCTAGGAAGTAAATTACAGCAAGCGGATGTCTGTTTTTTTTTTATGGCTCATCAACCTGCCGGTACTCAAACAAAGGTGTCAGTGGCAAAAGGCTCTGACTGAGAAAAAGCTACTGTATGTAGGACAAGGGTTTAGTACTGTGAAATGGCCCAGCAGTGTGTGTGTGTTACACCTAATCCATGTCAGAGGGGACACTATGAGCTACTTCAGGTTTTACAAAGTACTTTCAGACTGAAAGGCTCCTGTGCTTGGCTAAATAGTTCAGCTCTTCTTGTGCTTTGACTGGTTTGTTTCCTTGACTGAAAGACTCATACAGCTGTTTCACATTAACATTACTGACACATGTATATGAACTCAGTGCTCAAGTGAAATCCAGGTCTTTTTAATTGAAGTGGTAGGTTACAAACCCTGTCCTGGCTCATAGTGTCCCCCCCGACATGGATTATCTGGTCACCCTAGTGTATGTGTCTCCACTTACTGGATCTCCGTTAGGGGGTGTTTGAAAGAAACGTTGCTGAACATGGCGCGTTGCTTCGGGGCTGGCAATCCCGCTGCTGCCTCACCCACCAGCCCCGTGGGGGTCTTCACTGTGGGCAGGAAGTCACCATCTATACCGGAAAAAAAGAAGGAAAAGAAATACTGGAGTGTAAACACACTGCACCTCCGTCGCCCTCCGGGGGCGGTTTCCGGAACAGACAATGGCGGCAGCGTTCTGGGCCGGTGTAAGCAATCTCCGCACGTGGAAAATGTGTCGGTTGTGGGTGTTTTCCTCATATTGTCAGATGGAAGCAGGAGCGGCGGACATTAAAGGCAGGAGATGGGGCCAGATGTTAGTCGCTACCTCCCCTGGCTGCTTGGCCACCTGCTTGTGTGACAAGACAGCTCTGCAGGCGGAAAGAGGCCGATCTCTTAATGCCGAACCCCAACGCGAGACCTACACATCAGCCTGAAGACCAGGTCTTTAATCCTTACCTGTCACACTGCCATACTTTGCAGTCGCACTGAATGTAAGAATATCAAGAGGATGCAAAGAAAAAAAAACTGGCAATAACATTCGGTGCTGGAAAGGAGGAGCTGCTGTTCTCTCTTCTTCCACTGGACTCAGAAGAGCCAAAACTGGGAAGTAGCTCTGTGTACACATAACAGAACTGGATGCATGTCATGTGACATGGGTCACATGATCACCAATCTGTCTCTGGGATCATCTCTCTGATGTGTATCTTACAGGCAGGTATGTGTCATTGTTACAGCTGCAGTGGCTGATTACAGCACAGCAGCTCTTTGGTGTGTCTTCCCCGTCGCCTAGACACAGTTTTGGGGATGTAATGTCATCCGACTGCCTACGAGGCACGGTGACGTTCGGTCAGGTCAGCACATGACTGAAATGCTTGGGGAACAGCTCACAATGTTCTAACAATTTTGTATGTTATGGATGACGGGGAATGGAAGTACACGACTCTCACGGTTTGGTTTTTTTTTTGCTCAGACATTGAGCGAGGAGACATGATTGCTGGTTCACCAAAACACACAGACATGCAACAAAATGTTGAGAAACTACTGTTAGAACTAAATATTTTATCACTTCCATCTTCAACAAACACAATCTGATTCCCAGCAGTAATGTCCCCTCCCACAAGACAGCACAGAGTTTAAAACAAATGAATGGTTTGGGTCTGAAAAATACCATCAACCTGAATGACTCCTCATTCATTTGCTGATTTTATATACAGAAGCATTTTCCAGTTCTGCTGAGTTTGCGGGTGTCATTCTCAGACCACCATCACCTGGGTCAGTGAAACCCCCCAGATGGTTATAATACCGTTAACCTGCTGACGTAAAACTGATTATAGGGCCAATTTGGTCTTCAAGTGTCTGGGAGAAATGCAGATGTGATCAGTTCTCCAAAAAAAGCATCAGTTTGTACCTTTGAGGGTTCAATTACTTGTCACTAGGGCTGTACCCCCCAGGATCTGCCAATTGTACCCTTAGCTGTAGGTACTTGTACCTTTTAAGGGACAGGAATGGACTATGAGGAACAGGGTTGTACCATTGGGGTACATTAATGTTGTTTGTACCTTGGGGATGTCCCTCAGCGTCCATAGGGTACAATTGGCAGACCCTGGAGGGTACAGCCCCAGTGACAAGTACAGGTACAAATTGGTACTCTTTTTTTCTGACAGTGTATACCGAATTAAAAACAGGCTAGCAGGTGTTAGAATGAGTGAGGTGCTGGCAGTGTATGGGTGAGGGGTTAGGGGCAGGGCATAGGAAAGCGATGTGGGCGGGGCAATCTGATTGACAGGTCGATGTGATGAGGTTTGGGCAAGGTGAAATTGTGTTGCCAGGGGAATGCAAGGAGGGACTGGGTGGAATAAGGTACTGAGGGGTGGGGCAAGCCAGGGTGAGACAAGGCACAAGACATACTCTTGATGCAACATTGTGCAGGTTATTCAAAGTATAATCAATAACAAGGCAGTGTTCGGTACACCCCAGTGCTGCTGGGAAGTGTCTTTGCCCCCCCCCCCCCACATCACACCTGCTTGCTAAGCATCTGGTAGCTTTTCCTTGTTGTTCTTTTTCTTCAGACCCAATAAAGTCATAATGCAAAAAAGATCTTTATCGTCAGTCTGCTCTATTGCAGGATGTGGAGGGGGATGATGTGTGTGTGTGTGGGGGGGGGGGGGGGGAGGGGAAGGGGGTTATTTTACACTGTGGGGAACAA
>JAODJU010000014.1:8899414-8916290 GCA_026776725.1 Gnathonemus echidnorhynchus
ATGATATTTGAAGAAATGTGTGATCATGCCCCAGTCAGTGAAAGTGTGTTTCCTACCCCTAGACCCCAGAGGGTTAAGTATCTATCCGCTTATAACGGGTGTGTTATCTTAAGTGGTCAGGATATAACATTGTGTTATCAGTGCAGTGTGGGGTTATAAAGTAATGGATCCCTCACCTCGTCATCAACAGATGTTTCTGGAGAACGTGGAGACTTTCCTGAGGCAGATCGATTCAGTCAGCCACATCAACTTGTTCCTCACAGAGCTCAAGTATGAGTGCTTTTTGTGTTCCTTAGAATGCAAAGAAAAATACCAATTTTTGTTCTCATTTGTAAAACAGGGAAATTATTACATCTGTTGATTAATCTCTATAAATTTGATTTCTGAATAAATTAAGGGAGGAGGACACCAGCAAGACAATGTACCCTTGTCCATCCCAGACTGCTGGCATGCCAACTTCAGAAAGTTCTAGAACAAAGGTGGACACAGTGTGTGATGCTCTTAGGACAGCCATGGAGATTTTAGACCCACACAAGTAAGTATGTGTCATGTGGCATTTGCAGTTTTTCCCGACACTCTGGAGAGGGGATTACTTGTCAAATCCTTACACTCCCTGATATAAGTTTTTAGAGTTTTTTTTTTTTTTTTTTTGCACAGATACTATTTGTCAATTTTGACTTCACATGTAAGGAAGACCGTTCCAGAGCTAGAGATCGCCCTACAGAAGGTCCATGAGCTTCGAGGTAAAATGGATGCATCTGTTTTGAAAAGTGAAACTTTGCTTTTGTAGAAGAATGACCATTAAACTTGTGTGCACTTGTCTGTCTGTGTATGTAGTGAATCCTCCCACAAAACAAGACGCAGTGAGTGCAGAGGAGAGCCTGAAATACTTGCTCTTCCTGGTCAACGTGAACGAGCTGTACGAGCACTCGCTGGGCACCTACGACTTCGACCTTGTGCTCATGGTGGCGGAGAGGTCACAGAAGGTCAGTGAGGATCCCTGGGAAATGTAGTCCCCCCCCTCCCCCCACACATTTCGCTTTCGCCACCAATGGCTGCCATTTTCCACTTCCTCAAGGACCCGAAGGAGTACCTTCCATTTCTTAACGCCTTGAAGAAGATGGAGCCCAATTATCAGCGATACTCCATCGACATGCACCTGAAAAGATACGGCAAGGCCCTGCAGCATATCAGCAAGTGTGGTGAGAGTAACATTTGGCTTTCTGTGCAGTTTGGACCTTATGGAATGTTTAGTAATGTATGTATCATGCAACATTACTCTCATTGTAAGGAGAACATGTCCATTACTTCCTGCTTGTTTCATCCCAAATGTTTCTCAATCCACTCTTCACGGACCCACCAGACAGGCCACATTTTTGCTCCCTCCCAGCACACCTGAAACAACCAATCATTCATTCAAGAATATCTGGTTGGGGAGCTGGGAAGGAGCAAAAATGTGGACCGGCTCAGGGTCCCCAAGGACTGGGTTGAGAAACATCAATCCTAAGGGAAATGCATAAACTGTACATGCTGTTTATCACACCCTTGTCTCTCCCTCACCTCCACGTGTCCTGTGTTCCATGACTGCCAGGTGAGGAGCACTTCCCAGAGTGTCTGAACCTGGTGAAGGACCAGAGGCTGTACAGAGAAGCCATGCAACTTTACCCATTGGACAGCCCCCAGTACAAAGTAGGAGGCCTGAGTGTCAGAGGCTTACACGCCTAAGCACACTAAATCACTCTGCTGTCATGGCAACAGAGACAGCGACAGTGTCTGAGGTTCAGTGCAGATGCTCCTTGCTTTTATGATGGTCCGACTTGCGATAATTCGGCTTTACACATGCAGTAGTCAGCTTTGAATTTTGGTCTGTTGCCAGGCTAGTGTTACGGTGTACCATGCTTTCTACTAACGCCAGGCGATGGCAGCATCCATGCAGCCGCGCTTCCATTCTCCGAAGCGATCGTAAGAGTAAACATCTCATGCGGTGTTTAACAATGTCGGCCAATCGTACAGTGTTTTTTTTTTTTTTTTGTGTTTAACCAAATGTTGTACTACACTTGTATTTTTATTTACTTTTCAGTTGCTGATAGTTACAGTAATTATTTACTTATTCAGTAGCAGTTCTTAAAGTATCATATCTTATTCTTATTTCACTTACAATATTTTCCACCACGATGATTTCATCAGAACGCAAGTCCATCATAAGATGAGGAACACCTAATGATGATTTGAATTTTACTTAGTTCAGTTTAACTTAGTTCTACATATCAAACCATCTTTCTTTGACGTGACTCTTTTGACCTTTGACCCCCTCCTGTCATCAGGCCGTGAGCTGTGCCTACGCGGAGCACCTGGTGGAACAGCAGCAGGCGGAGCAGGCGGGGCTGTTGCTATGGCGATGTGGAGAGACACACCGCGCCCTGCAGGCCTTCGTGAGCAGCTGCAGCTGGCGGCACGCCCTCTGCGTGGCGGCTCAGATCCCCCTGCCCTCTGACCAGCTGGCCCTGCTAGCTCGTGACCTTGCAGGTATGGCACCATCTAGTGGCAGGATGGTGATGGTGCTTCATGCCTGTTATGTTCAGAAAAGACTAGGATGTTATTGTTATAATTACTAATGTAAAACTTTAATGTAAAAAAAAAATATATATTATAGTGCTTACATTAGGCTGTTAAAATTTTCATTCCCCTGTCTGAGAGCCTATGATATTATCTGTGTTTATATTTGCTATTTATGCTGTCCAGTATTAGAAATCCTGTTATCAGGCTTTTATGTTGGCCTGTTTAAGTCTCTTTTAGCTAATCTCTGATATTCCTCTCCAACACCAGCCAGGCTGATGGAGCTTAGACGGCACACAGAGGCCTCCCTGCTGCTGGAGCAGTATGCTAAGGTAGAGCACGGCATCCAGCGGAGCGTGGGGGGATGTGTGTGTGTGTGTGTGTGTGTGTGTGTGTGTGTGGGGGGGGGGGGGGCGCAGCTTCCCTGCTCCCTGCGTCGGCGTTGATACAGTATGGCTTTTCCAGGACTGTGAGGAGGCCATCTCTGCGCTGATTGCCGGGTCTGCCTGGGAGGAGGCGCTCAGGCTGGTGGGTTCGCCTGCTTATTCCTTTGTTGGCCAGGGGGTGGTGCTTGCGAGCACTGTTTTCTGCCTGTCCACACAACTAAAAATGTGCTTTTTCTGTTGCAAACGGCCCTTTTGAAGGTAATTCTTCCTTTCTCTCATAGGTTTACATGTACAGCAGATTGGACATCATTGAAACAGATCTGAAACCAGCCATCCTGGAAGGTACATCATCTTACATGATATTGTTTTTGTGGTATTAGCCCCATAGAGACTCTACTTACTAATTAAATTTGCCGCTAATGGTAAGTTAATCCACAAATGGTTACAAAGGGTCAAGTCGTTTGCTAATTGAGAGACTGAACTTTAAAAGACATGGACTTCTAGGGGCATCAGTAGAGCTTCTCTTTGGTATTGCCCAGCACATGGCCATCACATGACCTTCCTGGAGGCCCAGAAGTCCACGTTCCTGAGGCACAAAGCCCGCCTTGCTGTGGTGCGGCAACAGAAGCAGGAGGCCAGACTCGAGCTCCTGGGTATGTGTACGTTTTGGGTCTGCAAGATGGAAATCTTAACGTAGATTTGCGCTAAATGTCACGGAAGACAAACGGCCGGATCACCAGCTTGCAGGTTAGTTTTGTTTTCCCGTCTCTCAGCTTGCGTATACATTTTCACACCCACTCATCTGACAGCAGATGCCTAGAACTTTATCGGCAGCCGTGAGCTGAAGGTGGAGGCGTTTTCCCTCCCCGAGCTGCATCTAGGAATTTAACACGTGACTGTGGCCTTGTCAGTCTGCATCCTGAAAATACGGAAACTGCAAAGACAGCCATGTGTTGAGAATGTAATGCTTCTAAGGATGGTCTTTAATGTGTCACCATCCCCAGATGAGGGTGTCCCCGACTGCCCCGATGCGGAGCTCTTCTCTGAAGCCAGCAGTGTGATGACGGCCAGCGCTGCAGGCTCCAAGTACTCACAAAGCAGCTCGCGCATTTCTGCGTAAGTCGCCACTCCCCCTAGTATCTAACCGCTAAATCAGCTGTTTCTCTTAGTCGGTGTTTCTCAGACTGGTTCACAGAAGCAAAAATGTAGACTGGGTGTCCCCGAGGACTGGTTTGAGAAACACTGTTCTTATAGTGACTGAATTCATTTACCAACCTGCCTGAACTGCCTGTTTGGTGAAAGAGGATACAAGAAGCAAAGAACAGTGTTGCGGTGTCTGATGAGATGAGATGTATTTGTGTGTGTTTTTTTTCTCCATTTCAATGGGTACATATGCAGGAGGACGTCGAAGAACCGGCGGAAGGCGGAGCGGAAGAAGCACAGCCTAAAGGAGGGGAGCCCCCAAGAGGATGTGGCATTACTCTATGCCCTGACGGAGATCATCCATGCTGTGGATAAGCTGCGAGGTGCCTGGTTATGCCGGCGTTACGCACACACACACACACACATACACGCACACACACATACACTCACTCACTCAACACTAGTGATGGCCACTAAGCTTCATCACCTTAGATGCACCTTTGCTGTATTTTCTGACACCACTAGATGGTGCTCTCTGTTCAAAAATGGGTTTAAAGCATGCTCTAAAGTAAGCCAAGAACACCATCTAGTGGAGTTAGAAAATACAGAGCATGGTTCATGAAGCTTATTTTGGCCATCACTACTTAAAACTTGAGCCTTCAAGCCAATATGATGAATGGTGGTTCAGTGAACAGTTCAGCCCAAGATGTCATCAACTTGGGGACAGCAGTGCACCTCCCGTGACCAGATGGCTCTATTGTTTCCCCAGATGAGGTGCACGCCCTGCTCAAGGCACTGGTGCTGTTTGGACTGGACCCACAGGCAAGGCGTCTGCAGCAGGACTATGGCGAGGTCCTGCTACTCCTCGAGTCATCCATTCCGGTGGTCTGGCCAGAGGACCTGCAGCAGAGCTCCGCCCCTGTGAGTCCTCCACATCCTATCAGCACGTAGCTCTCCTATACTGTACCATTTGATTGGTTGTGATAAAAGTGGGTGGAGTATAAGGAGTTCCACAAATAAATGTCTTTGTAGTATGATTGTAAAGCATTTTCCTCTGTAAACTTATTTTTCCCGTGTTTCCTTTTGCATCTAAGGTGATGGGACCTAACTCGACAGCAAACAGCATCGCGGCCTCACTCCAGCAGCCAAGACCGCCGCTGGTGGGCACTCAGCATGGTGCGTATCCTGCATCGCACAGGGCTAGTTCAGTGGCCCTCAGCTCCATGCAGTGTGTTTACCACATGCTGTCCCTCTCCATCTGCTACAGACGCGGAGATCTGCATCCCACCAAAGATGAAAAGCTACGTCCGATGGGAGCTCAGCGTCCTGAAGTAACTGAACTATGTACTTCTGATAAAATGTTTTTATCGGTAACACTTGTATTTTAAAATTTAAATAAAAGTTAATTTTCTTTATAATGAGTCTTCCACCTTTGTCACATCCTGACTGACATGGAAGAACCACCCACCCATCCATCCATCCACTACTCTTGGTTTGAGTTCGTATTGTACGTGGTATGTGGAAAATGATTTGGTACCCAGTACATCCCTGTATGTTAGTATCATCGCTGCTGTGGTGAATTCTGTTGCCTGAAAATGTGATGTAGCTCCTCTAGATTTAAGTGCATCCGAGCTTCATATTTTCATGCTTCATTTTTGGTGACCACCTCAGTGTTTTTTTTATTAATAAAATGTAATTTAAAAAGTCTGCCTCAAGGACCGAAAGGCTGTGACCTCCACTCCCACTTAAATTCACACTCATTTAATTAGAGATCGACGCTGCGATGCCCTCCAGCCCAAACTAAATGTTTGTCCTCCCACGTCATACCTGCTTTGATTAAAACGGTGACGGGAACGAGTCTGTCTGTAGAATCAGACCCTGCGTCGTCGATGCCTGGCATGAAGATAAGGTGCCCTTTGTACAGAAGTATCTGAAGCATGTATAATAAAGCATAGAATTCATATCCTTTATGAGCTCTTATGAAGGGGATTACTGCAAGGTAAATACAGTGTCAGCCAGCAGAGAGCTGTTTGAGCTTTCATTTGAGCAGCGGGACATTAATCTGAGACAGACAGACATGCTGTGAGCGCGACGCTGAACACTGCCCCGCACACGGTCACTGTTCCTTCAACACACCGTGCCCATGTGGTCTGCCGGTAGTTCCCGCTGTGCCGTTCATTACCCATCACCTGCTCCCGAATGAGACGCCTGTGACCCAAACCGCATTTTCTTAACCGTGTGGCCTAATTTAATTTGAAAATTTACAGAAGACCCAGTTCTCATTGTGGTCCTAAGGGGGGGGGGGCAACTGATTCACAACTTTTTCGACCAAAGGACATTTTGAATGTGGGAACAAGCATTTTTATTGTTTAACATACAAAACAATGAATGTATTGAGCCCTTGAGTTACAGGTTGCTATTTAACAATCTATGGATTTATAGTTTAACAGCCTAGCACAAGGATGATGGCAAAAAAGCAGCATAATCAGAAAGATATTACAACTGGATTAGAGGAACTTTGTGCTCTGATTTCATCACAGGATATATGCAATGCCAGCAGCTGCCTGTAGGTGCCGGTGTTCACAGCCTTTTTAGTAATATTTTCCTGTCATTGCTGGTGAGGATTTAACAGACAGCTGGGGCAGATAAACACCCAGAACAATGACATATCTTATAAAGTTATAAAGCAGTATTAATGAGTCACCGTGTTATAACTGTCAGGGAGAAACATGCAGTCACGACTTGTAATGCATCCAGGAGTTTGCATGCAGATGAGGTTGATAACTACGATGCAGAAGCTCTTGGTTCCAAGTACAGTTAGGAGAAACACCAAAGTTAGGGACTGTGAGTTCACATACTTAGGTCAGTTTTCCTGGACCATCACAAATGACACCCAACTCAATTTCAAAAATAGTCTGAAACACCACTAAGGATGCACACAAACATTAACCACATTTTAATGCAACAAATGTAAACATGTACCTCCGATAGCTAAAAATATATACTGCATTTTTACTTAAGCAAGTGTCCCAGGTAAAACTAGTTTTACAAAAGGCAAACATTTCCATATTATCTACTTAATATGAAATATCACAAAAAATAACTGTTTGGCTTTTATGTTGTTTATAAATATTCCTGAAAGATACACACAACGCATTAATATACAAGCAAATCAACACCAAACAAACAAACATGCACTACTTCAAAAACAAACAAACCTCCCAGTCATTCTGCGATAAGGCCGAGGTACGTCGTAATCAGCGTCATGCTAACTGTATCTTCTGTAACACCATTAAACAGTGGCCCGCATGCAGGCGGATGCTTCAGGATAGGAATACACAATGCACACAAATAATGAGCGTCTGGTACATTTCACACCTGCTATAATATAAACATTCATGCATTCAGGCAAACGGTGAGATCGCAATGAGAACTATGTCCCATCTGCCACGAGGATGCTGTCAGATAAACCCAAAAAAAAACCAGTCCAGTGCACTTTAGCAGAAAATACGACCAGATGATTCCCAGAAAACACTTTACCTCCAAAATAAATATGGATTATAAGATCTGGAACCAAAAATGGTCTAAGTAATAATAATAAATAAAATAGATTGGTGCAACTCCACCCCACGTCAATCTCAGGGCCTCCACAGTTTGAGGAGGCCATCCTCACTGTAGGTGGCAATCAAGTTCTGATGGGGATGGTGAGCGATGCCGATCACGTCCTTCTCATGGACCTGCGGGAGAATGCAGGGCGATGGGTCACCAGCAAGCACTCTGAATCAGACCCGGCTCACATGCAGCTACCACTCTGGGAACCCAACCCAGTGAAATTAACAATTCACTCTTAAGCCAAGAATCCTGGGGTGTTACTCAATACAAAAGAGAGCAAAGATCGCACTTGCCGTCCTGGCAAGAGTGGTCTTGCCAACTTGCCTCCCAAGAACGAACTTGGGATGCAATGAATCATGAGATTGGTCTCGTTTGGCAAGGATGCAACTAATGCATCCTTGAAATTTGGGGCGAGGCAAGAACGACATCCTCTGTACTTCTGTTCTTAGTATTGGAACTGGTCTTCAGCAATGAAAAATGACGTAAAACGAGTACGCAAGAACACAACACGGTCAAGTATGCATACCTGTGGTAACAGTGAAGTCCTCAGGACTCAGAAAAGTGCTCACAATACTGACCTAACACTACTGACCTAAGGCCATGCTCACCTCAGTGCCCAATGGGTGATTACTGTGGTTCCAGGGAGGTCGCCTCAGGAATCAGACTTTTAATTTAAAATAAGGTATGAACTAAGGCAGTGGAACAGAGGGGACACTGACGCCTGACCAAACACCACATTGCTGTAGCACACCTGGGAGGTCATTCTCTGAATACTTGCTGCTATACTGGGAAGGAATTTGGGGTCTTGTCCAGGATGCCTGTCTGCTTCGCCAACGCCAAATAAAAAGAGCTAGACAGACCTGGCAACCTGCCACACGGGGGGCGTGACTTATGCTGCCGAGATGGAACCACCCAGATGTGCACAGACCACAAGAGAGTGCGGGGCTCTGAGGAAGGGAGCTGAAGATGTGGGGCTAGTCGGCAGGGGCTCACCGTCAGCGTTCTCTCCAACTTTCCGGTGATGGTACTGAAGCAGTAGAGCACAAAGTCCTCCCCCACGCAATAGATCCACTCCCCCCGCGGTGATAGCGTGCAGCACACAAAGTCTCCCCCTTCCCGTTTACCGGAACTGAAGCTCCTTACAATCTGTAGCGCAAAAAAGGGCAAAATTCAGAGGCCAGGCTAGGCTAGACTTTCCTCGAATGATGTCCAGATCAGCGGACTGTCTAATATGAGTCAAATACCACTTCTATGTAGACCAGGGGTGTCAACCTCCAGTCCTGGGGGGCCGGAGCCCTGTGTAGCTTAGTTCTTTCCCTGTTTCACCACAAATGATTCAGCTCAAGAGTTGTGTGGTAATTAGCACAAGGAGTTGAATCAGGTGTGTTAAATGAGGGTAAACCAAAAACTGTGCAGGGCTCTGGCCCCCCAGGACTGCAGTTTGACACCCCTGATGTAGACGGTACTTTGAGTGATATTAAATAAGAGCTTATTCATAATTTGGCGAAGCAGTGGGCTCACCTGGCCCTGCATGTTCATGATGACCACCGTGTTGGAGCGGTTGCAGACCACAAAGTGCTCAGGGTTCTTGGGCAGAATGATCACGCTGTTGACGGTGATGTCCGTGCCCGCCGATGTGCCCAGGGACTTGAAGGTGTTCGTGCATTCTGTCGTCTTTACATTCCAGATCTGGGTGTGTGTATGAGAGAGCCGGAGAGAGAGGCACCAGCTGTGATATCTGGCAGCTCATGAGAAAACACACATTACTCCAAAACTCACACATATCTAAAAAAAAAAAAAAAAACAATAATAACTCTTCATAGTTAGAGTATATGCTGTTTCCAGCCACAGCCCACAGTGATGAATATCACACGTTACAACTAACTGTAGTTTGTGTACATTTCTGTGGATTCCACCCCGTGCTTGGGATGGGGGGGGGGAAATCCTGCTTCAAGTGGCGTGAAGCCCTACTTCATTGAGGGTGGAGCCATGCCATGCTTGGGGCGGAGCCCTGTCTCACATAGGGGCGGAGCCCTGCTCCTCTTTAATGGGGTGGAGCCCTGCCTCATTTGGGGGCGGAGCCCTGTCTCATTTGGGGGCGGAGCCCTGCCTCATTTGGGGGCGGAGCCCTGCTGTGTACCTTGACGGTGCTGTCAGAGGAAGCGCTGATGATGTAATGTCCATCGGGGGTAAATGTGGCCTCGTTCACAAACGACGTGTGCCCACGAAATTCCTTCAGCAGCTTCCCTGACTTCAGCCCGTGCACTCTGTTTGAACCGAGGGAACAGGAAACCAATTTAACTGCAGTCACGAAAGTAAAATACAGCCAAACACAATTTCCCTTCTTCAGTAAAGCAATTCAAGGCGAAGCTGTGCTGCCAGAGCCTGCTGTTAAATGGGATTTTAATGGAAACGCTGCATCACTGAAACGATCTGTTTTCAAAGCCTGTTCATCGAAAAGTCTAATCTTTGTATCAGAACATGGAGTGTGTCCAGCCTGCGGCAGAACTGTGCGGAATTTGTCGTTAGCCTGGTCTGACCGCTATCTCCGCTTCCCTCCCTCATCGCTCGAAGCCCCAATTCTCAGAGGGAATCATGGAGCAGGGGTTTCTATGGCAATCCGTCGCAACGTGCTGAACCAGCTGTCTGTTTATTCCAATCCTCATTAAATCCCCGCTGCTGCCTCCTCACTTGCTTCTGTGCATCTACTCGTTTCAGAGCTGAGTTTTCATGGGAGCCAGCAGCAGATTAATGACCAGAGAAGGATGGGGCTCTCTAGCATTGGATTATGCCTCTGTAATCAAGCCTGGCATCTCTTAAAGGGGAAGAGAGGACAGATGTAATGACATTATGCGTACGCGCGTGTGCGTGTGTATGTGTGGGGGGGGGGGCTGCTGTAGATCCTGGCAGCCTGCTCACCTGATGGTTTGGTCAAAGGAGGCACTCAAAATCTGACTGCTGTCCTTGCAGAACGCAATGCAGGTGACACCCTTGCTGTGGGCACGCTCGAACCTACGCAGACACTGGCCGCTCTGGATCTTCCACACCTACCGGGAGATGGAAAGGCAGGTCCGCCTCTCAAAGACACATTACGGGCACCACATACAGCCTATCAGAGATTAGATTTTCATCCAGCAGTCACCAATCAGTAGGCAATACTAAACATAGTGAATATAGAGTACAGTGAATGTAACGGTGAGTGAAACACCGTTGTTATGTTTAGTTAATGCAGAACAACACAGAACCATGGTCCCCAAACAAGGAACTGTACGTGTAGCAGAATCTTGCCCCAGAAGGTACGGACGCACGGGTCTCCCGGACCTTTATCTTGCCATCCTGCGCACCAGAGGCCAACATCTCAGTGTCGCGGCTGAAACACATGCAGAGCACGGCGTCGTCCATCATCATGAAGTTGTCCTGGGCCTGGTACTTCAAATCCTGTCCTCCGCCGCCAACATTCAGGCAGGCAGGCAGGGAGAGAGAAGATGGATGATGAGTTTGCCACCCACACGTAGTCACGAATCGGCTCCGCCCACACAGCCGGGGAAAATTCGGGCCCAGCGCACCAGCTGACTGCCTGAAAGTTTGCCGTGCCGAAACTCCTAAAAGCTTGTCTCTTCTTTACGACTGGAGGGGCCGGCAGGTGCTTAACAGGGGCCTGCATTACGCCACCATTCACAACTATCCACTTTCATAAATATTTGTTCCACTGTGGGGGTGGGGGGGTAGGTCTCCCTTGCCCTTCCTTATACATTTGGTGCTCCGTCACAGTTAAGGCCCCCAAGTAGCTGGACCAGAGTCTGGCGGGGGCCCAAACAAATGACTAGGAGCCTGGAAACTACATTGTACTGTTCTGAGAAGTTTAATTAGGTCCTTTCGAAAGTAGTCCCTGTTGTGCCATTAAATACGGGTGACACTGCAGGACTGACATGACTCGTTTTATATGCTACAGCAGGGGTGTCAAACTCCAGTCCTGGGGGGCTGGAGCCCTGCACACTTTTGGGTTTCCCCTGATTTAACACACCTGATTCAACTCCATGTACCTCCTTGTGCTAATTATCATGCAGTTCTTCACCAGAATCGTTTCTGATGGAACAGGGAAAGAACTAAGCTACACAGGGCTCTGGCCCCCAGGACTGAAGTTTGACACCCCTGCACTACAGGGATCGGTGAGTAAACAAAGTAATGCTGAGGTGGCAAATTATACAACCATGATGGAAATAGAACACAGATATTTAAGTCTTCCAGCTGACATATTTGAACCTCAGTGTATGCCCGAGTTCTGCTGGTATCTGAAATGATGTGAGGTTCCCATCGCCATTGTTATTTCTCCCTCCGCATGCAGAGATACTCACACACCTTCCGGATTTTGCCAGTGGTGAAGTTCCACACCTCGATGAAGCCGTCGACGGAGCCGGTGACCAGGTACTGCCCGTCGGGGGAGAAGCGAGCACACTCCACGTGGGATTTCTGCCCAAACTGCAGGGGGCAGAGGGACACAAAGGGGGCGTGAGACACACAGTCCTCAGGGCAGCTACCGCGCCTCTCTGCAGCTCCCACGCTCGGTAGGGAAGCAGCAGTGAGTCACAAAGCAGCGACTTAAACGAAATAAACAAACGAATTCCCAGGGCACTTTCTTTAAGGTGCCCACGCCGGTTTTTCAACGGACACAAAACAGCTGTCAGATGCAGTGTGTTTGCGAATACCTCGCAGGATGGAGGCGTGCGAGCGAATGGGCGCACGACGGTGCCCCCGTGTGGCGGGGTACCTTGATGTGGCGACTGAGCTGGGTGGGGAAACGCTCCTCTTCCACATCCTTCACGGCTGCTTTGCCCCTGAACAAGTCGATGGTCATCCCTGGGGGCAACAGTCCCTGGTGCTGTTGCCATTTCAGCGACTGCGTGTAGCATGGGTGGGAATAGGGACCAAACACTGAACATCTCCAGGAAAACAGAACACAAATGTGACAGGAAATGCAGCAAAGTACCTGCATGGAATTCCTGATGGCAGAATCATGCTTAATATATAGAAGGGTAGGAAGAAATAAGGGTAGTGCTCTCTGGAATCCTTAAAATAGCAGGGTCAAACAAGCAGAATTATATTTTATTTAGTGACACGCAATTCAGAAGTGAAGGTTGACAGTCCCTGCAGTAATTGGGGCCTAAGGGCCTTGCTCAGGGGCCCAACGGCAACATCACTCTGCCAACCCTGGGATCTGAACTGATGACCTTCCGATCACAGTGGCCCAACCCTCTGCGCCGACCACCGCCCCCATGATAGCCTTGAAATCGTTCTGCTGGGTAGGTGTATAGAGCACAGAAATAAAGCCTTTCACGGTATAATTAAGTAGCTTCAGGGAAGGACAAATGGATGGCAGGGAAATGCCCGGTACGGTGTCAGCTGACTACATGGGCGGCACAGACCTGTGCGAGCAGGGCCATGAGACGCGATGGGGGGACCACGCTGACCTCGCCCGCCAGCGCCTGGGCGATGGCTGCTCGTCGCTTCTCCTTGCTGCTGCTATCTGGGTAGGCCTGAACATGAAAAGGACAGGGCGACAGCTCCGTTACTGCCAAAGGCATCCCTATCACTTGCAGAGATACGACCATATTGGACCAAATCCAGGATTCGAGTTCCAGCAGACAATGTATTCTCCACTTTACTAAGACGCTGTTTGGTAAACAACCAGCCTTACAATGTAATTAACCTTCAGAATCATCTGCCGAGTGCTTTTTCCTAAAAGGCAGATTGCATGATGCGTGGCATTTTATTCTGGTAACTTCACAATACGGTTTCACTTATGAGCACAGAATAAACCTCTCAACTCTACAAGAAATCTCACAGCGTGAGAGGCACAGAGTGAAGCAGAGAGCCAATCAGGATCTGCCTACAGGGATCCAAAAGAACTAGACCAAACCGTGCCTACAGGAGGGGGTGCTCACCTCCCGTGGGTCAAAGTAGGAGCGTGCCAGCAGGTTCTCCAGGTGGATGTAGCGCTCAGGCTGGGTCTGCTTCAGCATGATCATGGGGTCCGTCTGCCGGAGCAGGGAGCGGGCTGCGCCCAGTTCACGCAACTCAATCAGCTCCAATACAACCTGAGGAGACACCCGCCAAATGCTACAAACATCCCAAACACAGGATGCCAGACCTCTGCTGTGTGAACAAGCAGATCACACTCAACCAAGTCTGAAAAGGTTCCAGGGGCTGAAATCAAACTCATGGGAGTTTATAAAAAAATGTTCTGAGGGCAGAAGGAAAATGATTGGTTCAGAGAGATAACCAATCAGATTGTAGAGAAGGTGGATCCAAGCAACTAGAGGAGGTGGGACCAACCAATCGCATATCATGGTCCCACACCCTCTAATTGCTTGGACCCACCTCTCTACTAACTGATTGGTTATCTCTCTGAACCAATTATTTTTCATTCTTTCATTTTTGTGTAAGTAAAACTCTCACTAGCTGAAATTAATTCTACCTCATACAGCACTGAAATTACATTAATAAACAACAACAAATCTATGTGTCAGATTTGGATACACTGGATTCAACAGCAATATACTTGTATGAACGAACTTCAACATGGGCAAAAAAGTTGGGTCCTTCAGATCTACACCACCAAATGACAGAAACTAGACAGACTACCCAAGTTCCCTTGGAATACAAAGTCCCCTAAGATTCAGCCAGATCACTACCTGCTCATACAAATCAATCAGGGTCTTGTCGGGTAGCTTGAGCGACTGGATGGCCTGAAGGACCGTGTCCCAGTGGCCGTTGTTTATGTCAGCCACAAAGCTCTCGATACTGTCCACGGTGTTGAGAGACACGGTGGTCTCCTCCTGAAGCGTAGCCAAGCTCCGGTGTAGGTTGTTCTCCTTAAGGTACTGCATGATGAGCCGGATCACGCTGCCAAAGGCAATTATAACAGCGCGTCATCCGTCTGGCTACTAAGCGGCTCCACAAGGAAATGGACCCTCCGTTCATTTAAAGCCACATAATTTCATTCTCTCCTTAATTGGAAACCTCTGAAATTCGTTAAAACTACGCATTGAGCTCCTGTGCATGAAAATTATATCGACGACAGACACTGAACTTTTCGAGCTTAAAGCCTTCATCTGCATCGCAGACAACACACCCTCGATTGCACTGAATGAACACATTAAACAACAAATTTAAAAGGTTATGTTACTAAACAACGTTTAATAACATTTAACAACGTTTAATTACCCCACTAGCATTAAGAGATGAAGTTAACTGATCTCGTCAGCAAGCTACTGCAATAAAGACATTTAATTAGCCCATAATGATTTTACTAATTTATGCATATAGCCAAGACCGGAAGTTTGCAATAAAATACTGCGCGCAAACAACGTACACAATGCGACGAACAGTAGTTCTCTCGCAAAAACCACAATCAATAGAATTAATCCCTTATCAGTGAATGACACGGCTCAACAAGTACGAGGACAATCAAGAATAATGAAGCGGTTTATTTACAGGGGTAGGCCTTAAATAATCAACGCATGCACTGCAAAACGTTCATGTATTACCGCAAATCTCCGAATACAGAAAATAACCAAATATGCAGGTAAAGAACTCACTCTGCTGATTCCACTTCCAGAGCCATGTTAAGGACTGCAAACCCTGCCGCGCATCAACAACAAACAGAGATTCGCGCACACCCCCTAACCGCGGGGATAGGTTCGAAAGTCATGTGGTATCTCTTCGCCCCGCCCCCGTCACGTGCTCGTCAATCTCTGGCCACGTTTCCGTACATGAGATGTTCAGACGTTTCAGATGCACGGGCTTGCATCTTGCGCTTTTTTCGACGTGGGCCGTCCCTGACAGTAACAAGCGCGATCTCTCTGCTTTCCCGAGAAGTGTCTCATGCTTGGATGCAATCAACTGCCAATTAGAAAGCAAGGTAGCGATGATTATGACATAACATGTTGTGTAGTTGGTAGTGCAGGATGGTAAAAATAATTCCCCAAACCGTTGTTTTAGTTATAAATATGCGCTGGTAAATATATAAGGTATATGTACAAATTTATTCTGTACAGGAAACCATTTATATAAATAGAAGGAAAGGAATTATATATGTAGCGTTACATGTAAACATAAATTGACTGAAACCTAACAGCATATAATTGCACCCACTAACAATCAAGGCCTCACTTTTGTACGCAATTTATGTATTACTAATAAAGAGCAGAGATGCAGAAATGATCGTACAGAGCTGCTATGAAAATCGTGCAAGGTGTCCAAAGTCTATAGCAGGGGTGCCCAACTACTATCTTGGAGGGCCAGAGTCCTGCACATTTTTGGGTTTATCCTCATTTAACACATCCGATTCAACTCCTTGTGCTAATTACCACACAACTCTTGAGCTGAATCATTTATGGTGGAACAGGTAAAGAACTAAGCTACACAGGTCTGGAGTTGGGCACCCCTGGTCTATAGCATTAATGATGGCATGCTCAAGTACGTAGGAGCCACTTTCGTACATGGGGAACACAAGTTAATTTAAGTGTAAAGGTCTTTTTTTAGAATGGGACGGATAAAGTTAAATTTAATATTGGTAGGTGTGCAAAATTCTGTTGTTATTTAAAGCAACTTGTCATATGTACATACAATTGGGACAGTTCTAGTAATATCCTAGTTACACATGTTATTTTAAATACTGCATAATACTTATAATTTATCACTCGGGGACTTTTTCAGGGCATCCACTAGGTGATGCTGTTGTTTTGTTCTTGGACGTAATCACCCCCTTAAACAAGTTTGAAACAATTACGAATACATCTACTCTTTCGCCTCATTAAGACTCACAAAGAATTCATAGTATCAGAATTTTTTACTTTCATACATTAATTTATATCAGTTATAAACGTCAGGTTCTTTGTTTTTATGTTTTGTTTATAAAGCATTTATATACTTATGCTTGAATATTATGAATATTCAAAAAACGTATCAAAATTACAATGTATACAGTCAGTCTACTCCTGGGTATTTTACGATGTTTACACACATTGTACAATGAAAAAATAAACACTGTAGAATGAAGAAATGAAGTTAAATAAAGTAACTTATTACTTAATGTATGAAATAAGAACATAAGAACTATACAAACGAGAGGAGGCCATTCGGTCCATCAAGCTCGCTTGGGGAGAACTTAACTAATA
>JAODJU010000014.1:8919200-8929900 GCA_026776725.1 Gnathonemus echidnorhynchus
CCTTCCCATGGATGCACAGAAACATACAACCGCTCAGACTAAAATAAAATATAATCACCAGATTTCCTCACGAATTTCCCAGAAGCTCTTAATTCCTGCAAAAAATAGCACAAAGGAAAAATGTATTTAATTTGCCAAACCGTAAAACGGGCGCTTTGATCAAGCAGCTCTGGGCTTTTTTGTGCTTAAATTGCTCTTCCGGTGGCTGGCTTTCATTTTATGAGAGTGACGGTTGTGAGTGTCACAGGCGGGTGGGAATGTGGAGCGCGTGCGCACGCCTGATTCACGCTGCAGCCGGCGTGTTTATTCGTCACGAGCCGCGCGGATGCTGGATCGGAACGCGGGGGGGACACCCAAGGGGACCTTTCACGCCGGGGCTGGGGTTCCTGCGAGATCACTGGCCGCCGTGGGCTTCATCTTCGTCTGTTACTGGCGCTCGATATATCATGGGATGCACACCCACCCCCGATCAAACACTGTTGCCAGTCGGTAATTGCACCAGAAGATGGAACGGGGAGGGAGGGAGAGCGGATGAGGTCTGATGCACGGGGACCGGGGAACGGGTGCTGGATCGGAAGTGCCGCTGGGTCTCACTGCCTCTGCAGCGGTCAGCCACGTCGAGGTGGTTGTGGCCTCGATTGTAGCTCTATATTTATCACTGCACATTAATTATTCATGTTTACAGCTGGCCAGTACTGTATGAGCTGGCCCAACAGGCAGGCAGATATGTATAACTGTAGTCGGTGTAACATCTGTCCCTGGCTGGCCTGCGCCAGTACAGGCAGGGCTGTAGCTGCAGTGGAATTGTACCGATAAACCCTGCAGGACACGAGAAACATGGGAGTATCTGGTGTGGAGAAGGACGTTTCGGAGGTAAACACGCTGGCTGGCGGGAGGCAGATATTTGCGGCAGTATTTTGGGCCACTGTTGCTGACAACCAGACAGCCCTGGCGATTATGAAATAATTGGGAATGATCTGAATCCCAGTTCAGGAGCAGGACCAGTGTTTACAGAAAACAGCTGCTTAAAAAGGCACTTAAGAGAATTAGAAAAGTTTTTTGTGCGAGGGCCTTTTTGGACATCCAGACAGACAATCTCTTTGTTAGCTGAACCTGGTGGCAGGCCGGTGCCAAAAACAACGTGGGAATCATGCCGCTCGAGCTGCGTTTTTTTTTCTCTAGGCCTTTATGTGTGGACCGTCCTGGTCAGCGAACGGCGCTGGCCCACGTTACCTGCACTGAGTAAGAGCAGGGAGCACGGGGCGAGGTTGTGATCAGGCTGTAGACAAAGACTAAAAAAAAAAGGAAAAGACAAGGAGGCTAAAGGCTGTGACCCTCCACCCTTCACACCCCTGCTTACCCCCCCCCATCCAATAACTTTCTTTTCCACTCAGCTCGCAGGGTCAGATTGAGGTCACTCCCAAGAGAGTTGAGGAACAGGTGTCTGGCTTAGCGGGATGCACACGTCAGAATCTTGCACCTGGTGAATGCTTACAGGATGTCCTACCGGAACGAGGAGCACAGAAAGGAAAGCACACCCACAGGGCTGCCCCCCCCACCAAACCAAAGCTACTCATGGGCTCCCCCTAGTGTCTGGGCCCGGGAAACCCTTCCCCTTTCTCCCTCTCACATCCGCAAGAGCTAAAACCTCTACCAGCCCGAGACCCGAAGTCATTCCATCCTGAACATCGATAGAAGAAAGGAAAACACAACCTCCCAAGGTCTGCTAGTCTGGGTTCGAAATGGAACGAGGTCCTGTTTGCGAGGTACTTAATGCCTGGTCATGAAACAGCGAGGTGAGGATGTGCAGTGGCAGTCAGACTCAGGACGCAGGCAGAAGAGGGAGAGCAGGACACAGCCGGGGCCCCGGCCGGCCCCTCGGAGCCTGTGAGGGGGCCCAACTGTCCATCCAGAGCAATGAAAACCATCAATTATATATGTCTTCCAGCAGAGTTGGAGCTGGATCTCAGCTACTGTTCCTTTCTGCTCTAGTTCAATACGCAGGTTTGGTTATTGACCGCCCAGCAGCTGTATGTGAAAGCGATACTCATATATTGAGTTCCCCCCAACTGTTACTAATGTCCCCGCTGCCAGTTCCTCTTGCTGGAGCCTTGCTGTTACAATGGACCAGTGGGTTCCCAGCATTGACAGCTTTTGTTCCTTCTCTGATTCTTTCTCAGGCACTTGCCTATGTTCCGGATCCCTGCCTTGTCAAAAGCTGATACTCCCCCTGGACTATTAAGAACTGGATACAGTTAGAATGGCGATATTTGTCTGAAAGGAATGCAACTGTCTGAGATTTGAGGAGAGTCAGCTTCGTTTCAGATGTGTTTGGGAAAATCGCTGGCCAATAACGCAACACGTTAAAAAATTAAAACGATGCATATTACTTCTGACCCCTGAGGAAGAAAGGATGTTATGTGATCAGCTGAATATTGCTTCATTTCTTGGAGTACTTACCCAAATCAGGCCAAGAAGGCTCCAGGCTGACCTGCAGATCCCTGGCTGATCAGGCAGGGGATTGATGATCATGCCGTTATTACTACTTTACTGTCTCCGGCAGGATAGCGAGCTGAACTATGTGGCATTGGATTAGGTGGGAAAATTGGTTCAGAGAGATTGTAGCAGATGTGGGCCCAAGCAACTAGAGGAGGTGGGACCAACCAATCAGATGTCTACAATCTGATTGGTTATCTCTCTGAACCAATCATTTTTCGTTTTTCCCTCAGAATATTTTTCAGCAAGTAAAACTCCCAAGAGCCTGGTTGACAGGCAGTTAACTTGCTTCGGGATTCATTTTCATTTCCCTCGCACCTCTCACCCTTTAGCTTTTCCATACAAGCTTTAAAAGTCTGCCTAACAGTAACTGCTTTTCGAAGCCATGTGTGATCTTGTCACGAGCATTCACTGCTTCGAGGCTACTTGTAATATCACTAATGTTATATTAAGCCCTCAGTGCCAACCTCAGTACAAAGAAGACCCTGTGAAAATAAGGGCCTGAGCCAGAATGAAATGGTGTCTTCACTGACAGCATGGCTACACTGTAATGCAGGATCGCAGCTGAAATGCACTGGCCACTTCATATATTTATGCACCTTTACCACCAACTGGAAACCTACCTGTCTAGCACAAACTATCAAATGGCTGGCATCAATCCTAAATTTCCCTCAGGATCAAAATGTTCTGAGGGCAGAATGAAAAATGATTGGCTCAGAGAGATAACCAATCAGATTATAGAGGAGGTGGGTCCAAGCAACTAGAGGAGGCGGGACCAACAATCAGATGTCTACAATGTGATTGGTTATCTCTCTGAACCAATTATTTTTCATTCTGCCTTCAGAACATTTTTGTGTAAGTACAATACAAGCCAGGACCAATAAAGAATTTATCTATCTATTCTGTTGCCTTATTGTTTTGTCCTGTTGCACTGTTTTATAAACTGCTTTACGGACTAAAAAATGGACCAAAGTGAACTGAATTATGTTGAACCCACCCTGGCAGGGCAGGCTACTGTTTTTTTTTTTTGTTAGATGGCATAAGTGAGAGATGGCAAATGCAGCTGGAGGCTACAGTTGTTGCCCCTGGGGGCTGGGTGTGAGTGAATATTTCCAGTGGCGAAAATGACCTGCTGTAAAATTGGAGATTTTTAGAAAACAGACAGCATGACCTTATCTGGTGATATTACTGGCTGACATGTCCAGGAGCGTGAAGGCTGCATGAGGGCATTTTGTTGGCATGCAGCATAGGTATACAATCATTAGACTGGGCAAGTCGATTTCCCACAATGCTTTGCTTTCACAGTGCCATTAGCTAGCTACCCTAGAAACTGCCTGGCCCGTAACCCTTCACTGTTATACACAGGGAACAACATTAACATCAGCAGACCCCAAAAAGAGCACATTACCCACAATGCTTGGCAGTTCCCCATGGAACCATGCCTCATTATGCCAAAAGCAATGCTTTGTTGTCAGCTGGTAAAAGACCACAAAGGTTCAGATGAGGGTAAATTTACACACAATACCTACGATTTCGTAATGTAATCCATCCTTTGATTATCACATACATTCCCTCTATGAAATAAATGTGAAGCAACACGCTATAGTTTTGAACACACAACAATCCAGCTTCAATCAAACCTACAACCCCTCCAGCCTTTGCTGTAGAAATTAATTCAGAAAAAAAAATAACCCCACAAAGCATTAAAAGTACAATTTACTGCAAGCCGTGTTTTAACATCACACAGAGAGACTACGCCGCAAATCCCAGCCTCGCTTCATTTTCAGTCTCAGTCCCTGAATATACATTCACTGGTCATCATTTGGGGAAATTCCAATTGAAAGCATCATTGCCTTGGTTTTTAATGGGTTTTGGGGCAGATTAACAAGACTGAAACAGTACTGTGCATTGTATTTATCTGTAAAGCTACTGCTACAGTAATAAAATAATTTTAATCTAGAATAGCACATTTAATGCATTGTGGATTGCTGTCAAAAAGCCCATTTAACTCTGAACTCTGGAAGATTCCACTGGAATTTCCACTAGGGATCATTTTTTGCCATATGGCTGGTGGCATCTGAGCACACTTTCAACATCTAAGTAAAAAGACCCCTCATTGTGAGAGCCAGGCCACCCGCCGCCGAGCGTGCGCATTAGCGTATTGAAGTGCATGCGATCCTCAGCTTTCTCCTCCCGGTCCCCAGGGTCAAGCTTTGACAAGCGGCTTCCAGATTCCTCGTCTCCCGTAAACAGCGGGCTTTTTCATGCGCAGCCCGATCGGGCACGTCGCCCAGGACGTGATTGCGCCTCATGATTTGCCCCTGCAGTAGAAATGTAACAATTCAATTTTTCTTCCACAGGTGAATGTTTACATTCCTCCGTTTGCCCTGTTAATTGAGATCGGGGCTGGATTCAGCCTCCAGTGTCAGATGATAGTTCAGCCAGTTAATACCTCACATGCCTGGACCTTTTTACTCGCGCTCAAAGAACATCTCGCCCCTTTGTAGCCGCGATAATGACATTTCCATGTGTGCATTTAAAAAGTATCAATATATTTCAAAGAACCACTGGTGTTAAAAAGTATATAAATAATACCGACACGTGTTGAACAAGAAACAACAACCTATAGAAAGGATGGGAGAATAAAACACCTTACTAACTTACATCTTACATTCTTATTGTGTGACCTGGTGTGTTTGTCTTATAAAAACGAGTCTGCTTCTCGGCATCTCCCTGCGCTGAATTTCCACTTCACACGCAGATGACTGATGAGTTGAGTAAACGCTTTCTGGATTAGCCGGAGGAAACCGTCGGAAAATGAATGGGAATTTGCCGGTTAAATACGGGGCACGCAAGACATCTGTTAATTGCTCACTGCAGTTGCTCGGTTCCCTCAGCAATTTAGAGTATTGACTGGGTTTTTTTTTAATGCAGGCTTGTAGATTAGCGCCATGTAATTTAAAAAAGCGATCGCCGCAAGTATTAGCGTGTAATTCCTGGCAAAACAGGGAAAGGGTCGGCAAAAAGATTCTGTTTCTTTAAGAATGCAAGGTGGGAGAGCCCCGTCACTGACGCACGCATGGTATGCAAACATAAATTTAGCAACAACGTGTTCTTCGGGTACAAAACTATTGGGAAGCAAGCATGCGGTGTCATGTCATTAAAAACAAAGCCTTTCGATCGCTGTTGTGGAGCGGCAGTGTGCTTTAAAGGTAGAGGCGTGCATCACAGTTTCGGGGGCTCTTCCCACCCCTGAAATTGAATTAGACTCCTTATTAAGAGTACCACCCGGCTGAAATTGACAACGGGAGAGATGGCAACAGGGACCCACAACGCAGCGTGGGTTTTCTTGCTTTCCTTCGCCTTGCTGTGTAAGGTAAGAAATTCTCACCGCCAAAACTTAGTCTGGTGTATGATGCCGTGTTCATTTTAATCATTTATTTTAATGACACAATTAAATCGTCTGTGTTATAAATCTGTCGTGTATTATTTTTATATGGGGTAAAACGAATGGCAGTAATAGTTTACTGTAACTGAAATACTAATTTAATTTGTTTCTCATAGCTAATGTATTCGTGCACATATACATCGCAAATAATATTAATATAATTGATAATACTATTAATAAGTAATACATTTATTAACTATAATATTTTAAGCACCTGTTATTAGTAAACTTTTTAAATGAAATCTCTTTGCTTAATCATCTCGGTAGGAGTAGTTATTAACAACTGTCAAATATAATCTGTTGTAGCCCTGGACTGAATTCGCATGTTTCACAGTGCGATCGTGCATCTGTACTACAAACTCCTCCATAATCGCTTCATGCTGTTCAAATAAAGTCAAATGCTATAACTAATTATCATTGGTGTGCCATGTGCAGATATCGCCATTTCAGCAGACACGCGTGTCTACATTTTCTTTCTGTACAGGTTGCGTTCATAAAACTGCTGAACAAGTAAGCGCTACTCAGAACGCGCGCTTTACAGTATCTTACATGCATTGTAGCGGCTGTTTAGAGGTAGTGCGTGTGCACCAGCCGCTCCTCAGATGCCCGGTGTGGGTGGGGGCAATGGGTCGCAGCTGGTGGCCGGCCAGGATGGGGCTGGCAGCGCCGATGAGAAGAGCGGAGGTATGCTGGACCTCTGGACCTTCATCATCCTGCATATTTTCACCACTGCTGACGTTCGTGGCTGGATGGCACGTAGAGGGTTCGCGCAGCTACCCGGTTACAGAGACGTCATATTACTCCACATTTAAACGGGGCTCACAGAGCAACACGGGCGCTGCCAAAGCTGCTGGTATTTTCGCCAAGTCTAGACAGGAGCACAAGAGATGTGTGCCCGCAGGGACGGTGTAGGGCAACTCTCGGACTTTGGGGGTGCGCTTATATCGACTGCGGCTCCACCAGTGATTTCTGATAATAGATTCAGTGTTTGATGTTTATCCTGGTTTGGCAGCTGCGGTCCGTGTGGGATGGTAGATGGAGCATTTATGGCGATTTAATATCAAGCCTGGAAACGGCGGAGCTTCTGTAATGCCCCGACTAAACTTTTTTTTTTTGGGGGGGGGGTTCAGCACCCCCTGCCCATCGCCACGCGGCTGGGAAGCTGAAGAGTCAGTAAAGCTGAATGCTGTGCGCCAGTGCCTGACGGCTCTTGAAAAGAACTTCACTAGTTCTTGGAGGACTCTGTTCGTTGGCCACTTCAAAGGCTGGCACCGTGGGGGTCCTGCATAGGGACAATAGCCGAGCAATTTTTTCGTTGCCATTAAATGTCCCCCTGGTCTGACTGAATCTTTTCATATATTCTTTACTCGGAGGAGCCAGTGGAGGGAAAAATCATTACCTTTCTATCTTGGGATTGCGGGACGTGTGGCGGGTAGTTGTGGGGGTCTTGGGCTGGCGGGGTTGTTAGAGGGCCTGTTGCTACAAACATTTAATGGTCCACAGGGAATGAATAGTCGTCCCTTTGTCCGAGGCATAGCGGCATAATGGCATTTCTGGATGGTTCTTGAAGGATCTCGTTTAGCGACAAACTGCATGCCAACTGCTCCCCCCCCCCCCAAACACCCACACCCACACACACCCCAGAAACCCTCTCCAGCTTCACAAAGCGGTAAATCCTCCTAAATGAGCCCAGACTGAAAAAGCCCCCGTATGGGAGTCTGCTGGGTGGGCAAGCCTGGCTTGGGTTCGGCCCAGTGACCAAGTTCGGCCCAGTGAAGTGTCGTTTTCTGACACCACCAGAAGTGATGAGGTCAGAGTGGCATCGAGGTGGATACCCGGCAAGGGGCGGGGTCTGTCTTTGTTTTTTTTTCCATTCTTGTTACTCTTAAATCTCTCTGCATCCAGAGAGAATAAACCTCTCTCAAGCTTCTATTAAAAAGTTATGCTTCTATAGCGGATGGGCATGCATTTATTTATACTAAACAGAATACACTTGGTAGAGGAATTCACTTTAGCATCCGCAGGGGATGATGTCAAATGTAGAAGACGCTGTGAGGACTGTTGCGTCAATGACAGATTAGTTCTGGTTTCCTGACCTTTGTACAAACCCCACATGACCTCCCGTGACCCTCTTCCGAGACAAAGAATTACGTGTGGTATCTCGGCTTCACTGTCGCCGGATAAATCCGTCATGTTTGAAATTAACTCTAATCTGCAAAGCGGAAAAACGACCAGCTAAGTCTCCTGAAATGCCTCTGTTTGACCCAGATGGCATCATACACCAGGCATGATCCTTGTGTCTTTCTGGTTTGAGCATATGCTGATAACAGCCATCTTGACCTCTTGTTCAGTGCCCTGGAGTCTTGTACGTTTGTGCTTGAACAGGATGGGACCTGGAGTGATTTTTTTTCCTTTTTTTTTTTTTGGAAACTGTTGAGAGGGAAACAAATATTTCCGCCCCTGTGACGGGATTCACTGCGGTGCTTGACATTGTTCTCGTTTCCTGGCCCTACATCATCCATAAAATCTCCCTTGAGAGATCCTATTAAGGCATTTGATTGCAGATTTCTGCAGTAGAGAAGGAGGGGTGGGTGTGTGTCGTTTTAGAGGGTCTCAGTGCAAAAAAAAATGTCCAAAGCATCTGGTTTTGGCTGGGACAGCCGGTTTGGCGCACGTTAACAAGACTGAGTGTTTCCAGTTAAAGTTGCTAAACTCCTGAAACTCTACTCATTGTTCACATCTGGGCCCAATCGGAATAAGAACGAAAGAAGCACTTTCGGTGCCACACGAGGCGTGTCTCGTGTGGGAGTCCACGCTTTCTGGGTTCACAGAGTCACTCCCCCGTCACCCTCCCCAAGTACCCTGCCTTTGAATTTGTGGTGGTGTTGGCAGGCAAGCTGGGTAATGTTGGTGGGAGCGAGCAGAGCGGGTAGGTCAAAGCCACATGCTTTTACCCGTAGAGTCAGATTCGGAGTTAGCAAGGGTGTGATTGGGAAGAAAGGACACAGTAGGTTAGTTTGGTGACTATGAGCTAGCATGCACCAATCAGAGCTCTGTGTATCCAGGTGACAGCTTAGTGACATGGGATATGGATAAGGCTGGACAAAACTCGCGTGCCAACTGTAGGCCAATGGCCGCGACCTGCGGAATGCAGTGGTGTCACATTTCTCCCTGTGGCCCAAAAGGTAAAGAGGGGGCGTGTGTTCCACAGCCGCAAGGAAATGCGACTGTGTTGCAGCGGAACTCCACCTCTCTTCTGGCCAGTAGGTGGCACTGCAGCTGCAGTGAGTTTTGCCAGTGGTGGCCCAGTTGCCCCCATCTCACATGCCGTGATGGAAAGGCTCAGCGTGTGCATGTCTAAGGACCTGTCTCCTGCGGTGTCCCCACAGGTGCCTGTGGTTTAAGCCTCTTTATCAAACTTTGAAACACCTCTTTGCACCATTTTTCAGGTGCTTAAGTCAGTGTTCGCTACGACTGTATAGCGACATAATTGTATTTCTGGCATGTCAATGTGGGGAGTTTCCATTTGTTGTCTCCACTGTAGGGAATAATTGTTTTACTGTAAAATTTTTTTGTGTGTTTTCTTTTTTGTTGTCAGACCATATCTCATTGGCTCTTCATCTGGTCTGCAGATTGTGACCCTGCATGCTCTCCCCGAGGCTGAGAATGCCAGTGGTGGGTTTGTGGGTGTGGGGGGCAGGGGGGCTGTGACGGGCGATTTAAGTCCTCTTAACGCCCCGTAAAGAAAGGATGTTGACGGACTGATGCTGGAGTTGCTGCGCGGGATCGGAGATGATTTCCATGAATAAAATCCTCCATGTGCTTTTGGGAAAGGAGAGGGGTAAGGATAGAAGATGACAGAGGGCAGAGCGCAGGGCAGGGTGGAGGGAGGAAGGGGATGAGGAAGAGGCTCCTGAGTGCAAGGAAGTGTGGAAGCCTGATGACCTTCCTATTGTCTCTCTCTCTCTCTCTCTCTCTCTCTCACTCACACTCACTCACACACACACACACACGCACAGTAATTATATCTTTATACAAAATAGCTACAAAAAAGTCTTGTTTTTTTTTTATTGCATTCACAGATTTATATAAAATTATGGTATATATTAATCTTTTGGGGTACCTCCACCCTCTCAAAAAATGTATATATTTTTTTATAATACATTTTTTTGTTAATTTTAATTTTCACTAATTACGTTGAATGTGAGTTGTTTTGTCTTGGGAATCCTTACAATTATGTATTATTAACACATATTATGAATAATAATAATATTCAGTACTTACTCTCTTATGTGTGTTGACTGACGTTATGTTCACCCGCACCTATAATTCTGCGTAGGTTTCACCCTGCTTGTCACCATATTGTAAGAATATAAGCCGGGCCAAGAAAACATGCGCTGAGCTTCATTCAGACCCACCCAGACCTAATCCAGGCCCACCCATCTGCTGCTTTCTGTATCCGCCACTGGAGTGGGTGTGAAAAATGTCCCTACAAGCTAAAAAATGATAGGTTTTACATTTGGTCCCCACAATGTAGTAAATCCAAACCCACACACACACACACACACACACACATGCAACAATGCTGTGAGCCTCTGGAATAATCTTTCATACATGTTAGATCTCATAACCCTTTGCGTTCCTATCTCACTCATGCTCCCTGCAAACTGCATGGACACCTTCTAATAAAACACACATGAGCAGGCACATGACCCCCGGGCCCCCCCCCCCCCCCCGCCGCCCCGCCCCCCCCCCC
>JAODJU010000014.1:8930000-8954129 GCA_026776725.1 Gnathonemus echidnorhynchus
CCCATAAACATCATCTGGGCTCACCAGGTCCTCTCTGCCACCCCTGGGTACTGCAGTTCTGAAAGCTCAGTAGAGCGCTCTCGCTAGAGAGGGATGAGAGCTATTTACGTGAGCGAAGGCGCTAATTGACAATAGGAAAGAATGTGGATCACATTCATATGCCCAATATAGAACTGGCTTTATGGCTGCAAAATGTCTGCAAATGGAAGACGGTTTGGAGTGGAAGTAGCTTCTGTTTTCAGAGAGGTGCATTGCAGACAGTGAAAGATGTCACTGCGCTAGTGGTAGCCTGATTAGCAGAGGACCTGGTTGGGAAGTGGAAAAGCCCCCAAAACTAAAACCATAAAACCAGGGATTTATATCTTTTTCCATCTTCATAATTTTCATCTTCTTGTACTGAATGGTCAAGTGGCTGTGGTGGTTTGACCCCATCTGTTCTCTCCTCACCTCTCCTTGGGCTGGTGTGACTCCGCTTCATCTCTGTAGACCCCACTGTCGACTGAGAAGTCAGACCCAGGGTCTCTTGTCGAGTAGGTCGTGCAGTATTTTGGGAACCATTTTATTTAGAGCATGACTTAAACCTGAAACACCTGGCAAAGGAGACTTGCTGTCCAAATAATTAGTTTAAACAATGTGGAATGAAATCCAGTACTGCCCTGTAGCCCCCGAGGACCAGGCTTTAACGCCCTTGTTCTGAATCATCTGGATATGTTCATTTATGGGACAGTAGAGGTGGAGACGTCTATGTTCTGTGTCCGTGCCTCATTACCGCCTCTTCCTGGGATTGGGATTGACATTGGCACAAGCAGGATCGTGGAGGTGGTCTTGAGTCCATGTTGGCTGGGCCATGTGAGAAGGTCTTTCATAATAAGTGGGTGAGATGCAGGGGTGTATGCTGGGGCGAGACCACAGGGGCACTGGCACCCAGCTGAAAGCTGATTGGCTCCCAGAGTGCCCCTTCCTTGTCACTCAGCGATTCAAAACATGTTATTGGCTAATGATAAGGTTGGCTTTCGTGTATGAATTATGGCCCTTTTTATGCCCCTATCTTACAAAATCCTAGAATAACCCCTGGTGAGATGGCTGTAGGTTGGCATATCTTAGGTCTTTGGGCTCCAAAAATGCGTACGAGATTTTGACCCCAAACCGTGGTCAGCCTCTGTGTTGTGAATTGCATTTCCCATCATATTCCATCGTCCCAGCCATATGGTCTCCGTAGACCACAGAACTTTTGCTGGTATTAAGTGTTACACAGTGGCGGTTGCTTTTCAGAAGCCAGTGTCATCATCCAGAAAGCTCAATATTCATCAAAAGTTTGTTTGCAATCTCACAGAATACTCAGTGTAATTAAAAGCTCAGGGATTATCTGTAGAACACTGTGCTTTGTCGCCTGGATGAACTGTCCACAGGTTAATTAGATTGCTTTGTTTTTATTTTTAAATCTATCTTGAGCTTTTATTCCTCCTCAGAGAAAGCAGCTCAGCTCAGCTCTGATAGTTATCTTTCGCTGTTAAAAAGGCACATAATACGTATCAGACTGGAATGTGTGCCTCTTGGCATAGCCCGCTGTGAAATATCACTCCTCCACCCCCCAGCTAAGACTGCCACAGTCTCTGATCAGGCAGGGGACATTCTTTAAGTCTGGGAAGTGCAGAAAGCCGCTTATCACCCGATTAACCCACTGTTGTCCACGTGCTGCATGTTCTAACCTGTTTGGTAACTCTACCTATTCTCCACAATCAGCTCCGGAGCTTGATGCAATGTCTGAAAGATATTTGCTATTTAGTAACATGAAATACATATAAAACTTCCTTGTTTTTCCTTTTCTTTTCCTCTTCTTGATTCTTGTGTGGCTGAGGCACAAAGAAGGTCCAGTCCTTTTAATCTGGCCCTTGATGCTGGTGGCCTCACTGGTGAGGTAATTGGTACCATCGCCATGGCCTCTGGGGACTGGTGAACCTGTTCCACAGGGGCAAAAGGGTGGGGGAAGGGGGAGAGTGTCGATAAGGGGGCCAGCATTACCACATTGTACTGGAGGGCGGGCCTTTTTTTCAGAACCTCCAGTTAGCCACAGTGTTTCCAGCACTCATTTTGCACCAGCCAATAGGAGAATGCTGTTGAGCTCTGACGCGCCCCTCCACCTCACCTCGTTCTATTGGCTGGACCAACAAAGTAAACAGAGTCACATTCAAGAGCTCCTCAGCTAGCCCTTTGATACCAGCTTGCAATTATAACTTGTGATAATTGAAGTGTAGCTAGTTGCTGAGGAGTGACGTCATTGTGATTTACGTTCGTCGGGCCTGAAATAATTACCCGAAGGCCTTTAAAATGTGTACGAGTGTGAAAACATAATAGCCTGGAGGAACGACATGTATATTAGCCTGGGGCATGACCTTTGTCAAGGTCTCACTCCCAGCCAATTTGAATCGTTTGATACGCTTAGCTAAACACTTTTGCTGGGTTCAATTCTTTCTGTACAGGCGCCTGAAAGCCCCCTCAGCCTCACAGCTAGAGCGCAGCTAGTTTTATCCACCGTGCCGATTGACTGGCCTTGTAAGGAGGGGAAGCCTGCTGTCGCACGGGAGTGTCCTGTCTGATTTTTATGCGCTGGCATTTAGGAAAATGTTACAAATCCCGGGTCACGTGACCCAGCAGGCCCACGAGTCCACCATTCCTGTACCTGGGGAGACTTCGGGGGAAGCGTTCCTGGTTTTGAGGGCCTCTCAAGGGATTCCAGCGAGGGCGTCGGCCTCCAACCTTCTCTTTTAAATGTCAAAATAAAAGCTGAACGCGAACGTGTCGACATCGCGGGGGAATTTTCAGAATGCGCCACCACGTCAGGAAAACATTAGATGCGTGATCCCTTAGCCTGTAATTAGCATTTTTTCCCTCCCCACAAGGTGCATACACATGTAATCCTAGACTTTGCCCTCAATGGCAAGTGATTTAGATTTTTTTTTCTGAAATGTAAGGCTGTTTTTAATGCTTACAACTTGCTTGGGTTGGGGGAGGTTTTTTTCTTTCATGCCAGCTAAGGATTGCTTTGTTACACTTCCCTGAAAGCTGATACATCACGTTTAGCGAGCGCGGCCTGACAGTTATAGCAGGCTTCTTGAACATTGCCCATGGCGGGGGCGGGGGAGGGGGAGGGGAGGAGGCTACGAGAGCTGATGATGCCAAGGCTCCTGACAGTAAGGATGGGAGTCATCCACGGCACTAAGTTGGATGGCTGGAGACTCGAACAAGGATGCCAAGCTGTCTCTTATCAAGGCTGGTGGTGCCAGGCTGTCTGGGTACTGCCTGGTGTCCACCCAGAGCAGTAACACCTTATGAGTCAGAACAGCTGGTGGGTCATCAACGAGGCCTACTGAGATGTCTGCTATCAGTTGAGTGCTTCCTCGAGTCTGTCACTTTGGCCCCTGTGGCGCTCTAATGGATGTTCGATTACAAAAAAAAAGACCCTGCATAATTTATAAATTTCCTGTCATGCTACCAGTTGATTGATTTATTTGTGTAGTGTACTCAGTTGTCAATTTCACCATGTGTGACCACTGACACATCATAGAACGTCATGTGAGAGGTTCCATTGGTTAAAATGCGGTCTCCAAGATCTATTGATTTTATAATTGCCTGGGGTGGGTCACAGTCCCTTTAAGAATCTGGCCCACACGCATACAGCTCTGAAGCGCTGCTTGATTCCCTGCTGCCTCAGTTCTGGGCCAGAAGCCCCCTCTTTCCACCAGATATGCCTCTGGAAATGCTTTGTTTTCATTCACAATACCTGGACTGGAGTTGGACTCAGTCGTCCATCACCGTTATCTCTCTCTGAGCTTGCAGCCCACACCCTGGCTGCCACTGTCTTTCCGGAGATGGAGCTGATCTGCTTTGGCCTCTGTTCACATCCTCCCGGCTGCTGTAGCTGTGGACCACCCACCCCATACCGGAGAATAGAATGGAATGGAACAGAATGGAATCTCATCTTCACTTTTTAAGAATTTCCTGGCCAGTGAATGTGTAAATCACATTCTCGCTGCGCTGGATATTCACCTGTTCAGCTTTGTACCCCATGTCTTCAGAATCCCTTCATCATCACTGTCATGCTCCATCTCTTGGGTTTTCTTACTTTTTCTCATTGGGTTGGGGTGGAGGGTGTTTCCTGTAGAGGGAAGAACAACAGATACTGGGAAGTCAAGGGCTGAAATTCGTGACCAGAGGGCAACATGCTTGATTTGTATTCGCTCCAGTAATATCTGCTTAGATGACAATTTGTACAGCTGGACTTCGTTGGCTTCATGGGTGTAAGGAAGAAATGGACTTTGCGTGAGACGACGTCCCCAATGTCTTCTGTGACCGATGGAAGGAATCACGGTGCACCATCCCTAAGGGAGTCACTGAATCTCTCTGCTGATAAGACATCCATAAACATTTAGCAGATGGGGTGGACTTTGGGGAGGTGCTGAAACTCAACACTAGTCCCAGTAGATTCAGAGACCCACGCCACATCAGCTCTTAGGCGACACATTTTATATTTTCATTGACGTTTCTTCTCTGGATTGTTTGTCGGACGTGCTTCATCCTGCTGGTTGCTTCTTTGTGGCTCCTTGCTCGAGTTATTGACAGGTGACACGGCACCAGGAATTCTGCATGTTCGTGCCAGGCGGCTGGTAGCTTCCTCTTTTGGCGCTGGCAAGGTAGAGATTGTCATGGTGTATTGCCCTTTGATTAACTGACAGGTGGGGTGTTGAAAATCCCGTATCCCTGACGCTGTTTCCTTGAAAGCTTTATCTACCCATTTTCCAGAATTGCCAATTCTCCGATCCTAGCCCTGAATGGCACCGAATAAAATATCTCAGTGTACTCACATGTGTACATTTAAACTAGCCCACTGAGACTAATTATTTTATTTATTTTTTCTAATGATTCTTGGAGCATCCTTTTCTTGTTGTGCAAAGTGGTTTAATGTGATGCCTTTGGCGATAGCATGTGTTAGCATGCACAACAGTCTCCTGCATTCTGTCGCTGGATTATTTCTGCTCTCGCCTCTGCCCCATAGACTTTCTAAGGGCAGAAGTGAACGTGGGTTTAAAAGGTCACTGACTCACTGGAAATCCACAGTCACAGCCGATCTTTACATGGTGAGTCTGTCAAGTTGCCTGTCTCCTTGACAGAACGGGTCTCCTGATCCGATTCGCCGTGTTTTTAGGATTGTGCTTGTGGCGGTTCAGGTAAGGACAGGCCCATCGTCTCCGTGCCTCTTTACATGCTTCTTAGCTCCCAGAATTCTATGTGTGTATGTGTTTGTTGCTGTTTGTGCGTGCCTGTCCGTGCGTGTGCCTCACATGCATGTGCGTGTGTTTGTTCATTCCGGAATAATCCGTTCCAGTCATTAGAGTCACAGCACTTCAGTCCCAACATTCTCTGCCCTCTGATGGGTATTTGGCTGGCAGAGTTAGCCATCAGAAGGGCCTTATGTATCTGTCATTGTGCCCGTTACTGCCCAGTGTCATTTATCAGCCATGAGCAGGGCTGCCAGCTCTCATGCATGTGGTGTGGCACTCATGCTTTCAGACTCTCACGCAAGAAATCTTACGACAAATCTATATTATTCCATCATGCACCTAAAATTAGCTGCACCAGAAGCGTTGGGGTAATTTGCAAACCCTACAGGCGATCTACAAGGTAATAAAACTGTTACATACATGTAAATGCGTGTGCATGTGTGTGCAGACTTGTCTTGAATTGAAAATGTCAAGTCAGCCAGCTGACCAAATCGGCAGACCTGGCCAGGAGGTAAGCGCTAGCTGTCGTTAGCATTGCATCCTCCTGCTAGTCACCAGCTCTCATTGCTATTGCATCCTCTTCCTGCCTTCGTCCCACTTTAGCTGCCCATCGCCCTTTTTTTCTTCTTCCATGTTTCCTGTTACTTACTTCCTGTTGGAACGTCATTGCAATATGAGAGTTCACTATAATTTTAATGATGGACGTTTTGTTTTGGCTCATTTAGACATTTTTTTTTTGTACCAGGCAAAGGAAGTTCTGAGCATTGTCCCCAGCTGAAAGCGAAGTCATGTGACCACTCCAGGTGCCCAGGGCAATGATGATGATTTTGAAGCACAAATCTGCATGTTTTTGTTCACTTCCCTCAGTGCGTCACATGGTCGGCTCATTTTCCCAGTTGTTTTATTACTGTCATTCATCTTTCACCATCCCAGCCACCCTGTGCTTCATCTGTGTTTATCTTTCTGACCGGCGTGGGGAGGGGAGGTGTCCGAGAACAGCGCCCCCAGGCTCACACCACTGGGTTGGGTATTAGAGGGTCACAGTGGTGCTTCCTGTCTGTGGCTAATGACTCCCTTCATCTGGAGCCTGTCAGTGAACTTTAGTTGTCCAGGACCGGCATGGAAGGCAGATTCCCAGAGGTGGAAAGTTCAGGTCCAGAAAGTACAAATCCAGACCAAGGTTTTGTTTCAACCAGCCAGTTGAGTATAAAGAATCTGTCACAGAGTACTCAACTGGTTGGTTGAAACAAAACCTTGGTTCAGTGCCGTCTCACTGTTATGCTGAAGCCGTCATTCTGCATGAAACGTTACTCTGTTCCTCTGTTATTATAAACCATTATGCTGTTGCTCTGTAACACTGCAAACATCCCACTATAATGTGACCATTACACAGTTGTACTTTAACAGTAAAACCATCACTCTGTCGCATTAAAACTGAACATAACTTTTATGCTCCCTATGGTTATGATGAACCTGAGGTTTTTTTATGAATCAATGTCATTGTCCTCCACCATGCAAAGGGGACCCCTAGGGAAAGGTCCATCTATTTGTTTAGCAAACATGTTTTTCTCCATCAGGATGAAATTATGCTTTATTCACAAGGGTGCAGGTACATTGGAATGTCCCTTGTTGCATATTCCATCTTGTTCTCTGTTGAGAAATACAGACACAGGTGAGAATGAAATATGGAGTCCAAGCCCAGGGTCAGACATTTATCTGGCACTCCTGGAGCAGGCTTTGGGGTTACAGACCTAACTCAAGGTCCCAGCAGGCATATGACTGTTCTGCCAATATGGGATTCGAACCAGCAACCTTCCAATTACTGGCACAGAGGCCTAACACCCTTAGCCACACGCTGCCAATATTTCTTACTCCCTTTGAAAACAGCATCAAAATTAGAAGGAAAATCATTATGGTGGATTATGGTCTATAATAATTTTTAAGAAATGAGTTGAGTCGTGTTTGTATTGAACATGCAATTGGAGAGTACGACTCAGTCAGCTTAAATATATGATTAATTAATAAGGAAGGGCGATATGACGCTAGTTTTTTTTCGCTCAGCACTCAAGCATTGCGCCGTAAATCGTGACCACTGGGTGGGTCTGATTTTTGATACGGGTTTTACTCAGCCTGAGCTGTCAGCAATTGCCTGCTTTAAGCTATTGGACCGAACCCAGTGCTAAACCAGTGCCAGTCAGTGAACAATCCTAGTCTGTGTGCTGGTTATTCCTGCCCTAATGGATTTTTCATCCCTGTCCCCATAGAACACATTGGAATGGCTGTAAACTCCCTGTCTGGCTAGTATGGTCACCAGTGGACGCTTAGAAGACTGGGTAATATGTTCTTATTTGTGCACTTGGCCTGATTTTGAGTCTCAGTACCTGAGCGTGACACAGGGAGTGGACTCAGACAAAAAATATCACAGCTAGCCCCTTCAAAAGTCCACTTAAATGAAAAGATGTACCCACCCTGACTTCAATATAATGGGCCGTTTTATATAACAAAATATGCAAAGGTAATTTGGTGGAACACTTCATAAATGATCTAATTGAAGATTAGACCCAGTCCTGTGGAGGATTTGTTTTCGAAGCTGTTCCATGGTCCATCTTAACTCCCGGAGGCCTGTGTGGTCACATTAGGCGCAAGAACGATCCTCTATTCATCTCCTTTAGGGTCAGCAGATGTATCCACCCTGAACCTGCCAAGAAGGGTTTGTGTGAGGTAGAGGGCTCCTTTCAGAATGTGAGGGAATACCGTGACGGGGTCTGGGGGGGGGTTTCCACCCAAGCTGTCCTCTCTCACTGCTTTAAAAACATTATGTAACTTTATACCCGCCCTCCGTGTCTTAAATTAGGCTGCAGTCCTTCCACTGCGCCTTGCTGTTCTCTCCCTGGCACCGGGGCGAGTTCCTGTGGAGCCGTGTTGTGTTTTCCACTGCCCCCCAGTGCCTGTTTTCCCAGTTTAGATCATTGGTTGCAGAGGGCAGCAATGGCAGGACAGCGATTGGAGGATTTAGCATGCATGGAGGTTAGCATTAGAAAGTTGGTGTTAATGGATCAGAAAGAGTGTCATTGGCCACTCAATTGAAGTCACTTTATGGACCTGGCTTGTTTTTCATTGGTCAGTGCGGTCATGTGACTACTGTACTTATTTTTTTTTAACTAACCTGCAACGAGGCTGCCTGGTTGGCCCATTTCATTTTGCTTTGGCCCACTGAGGAAACCACGTGCCTGACTTGCCCTGTTTCCCATCGCGCCAGTGATGGGGAGTGATGGAGAGTTCATGGTGTGAAGTGAGTTGAAGGCAAGCTGTCTTTTTCCTGGGGTAACACACCACTGTGAGAGGGGGGTAGCCAAGAGGACAAGAATATTCTCTTCCCTCCAAAAACAAGGTCCTTCCTCCCCCATGGCTAATCCTCTGTCAAAGCGCTCAGTCTCCTGTCCAGAAACCTAGCTGGTGCGAAGCTCTCCTCTCAGTGACCTATAATTCCCTCTTTCCGGCATCCCCTGTTGAAGATTAACAGAGCGCACACTACCCGTGCACCTGCTAGATGCATTATGTTCCTGCATGGCGTCTGTTCACATGTGTCCAGTTGGTTTTCTAATCCGGGGGTTTCGGCATGTGCAGGGGTCTGTTTTGGGGCTCGGTGTCCAGTCCTGCTGACTTTTAGGGGAGATGGGGCAGGTCTTTGAGCTGTGGCATTATGGGTACTCCGCCCACGTAGGAGCAGTTGCTGTTATTGAGTTGCCTGCTTCCCTATCAGGGGCTCCTGATGCTGTTTATTCAGCTGGGTTTTTATAAGACCTGGGGGGTAGGTATCTGGTTTGAGGCCCTAGTGGCGGTGGCCGACACCGGCCCTGACACCTTGACCCCCCATCCGTGACTGTAGAGGATTTAGCAGATTATAATGTGCAGGTGCTCAGTGGGAGGGGCATGCGGGACCCGTTTTTGTTTCTACACAGTCTGACCCCCACAAGGTTTTAGTACCCCATAATAAACTTTACATCGCATACTACTGGCCCTTCACAACATGGCAATCAATCTATACTACTCTCTTAAAATTATATAGCTCTCTGCACAATGCTATACTTTTACTCCCCAACTTGTGTTCCCAATCTTGGTGCATAAACCACAGTACTGTACCATTATATTGTGATTGTGATGTGCATGCGTGTGTGTGTGTGTGTGTGTGTGTGTGTGTGTGGGGGGGGGGGGTGACCACTTGTACCCCACAGTGTAATAAAAACCTGTTTTATTGACATTGTGGGGACCATGATTGCATTGATCTGTAAATGCAAAAAACAAAAATGCCAGAAGTCTCGTATTTTGTTTTGTTACTTATGGTTAAGGTTAGGGCTGGGTAGTGGTTAAGGTCATTGTGTTGGGATTAGAGTTTTCCCCATAGAAATGAATGGAGAGTCCCCACAAAGAGATATGTGTATAGTAATACAATACACTGTCAGTCATGGATGTGTGCAGGGTTGCTGTTTGATTCTCCAAAAACTCAAAAGCAGTCCCTCATACCAGCAAGGCCTTTCACCACACAGGAAGTCCTTTGGAAAATACTCCTCTGTCATGAGCTGTTTATAAAGGGACCCCTCCTGGCCTCTGTATTACAGCTACCAATCCACTCAGGTCCTCAAGCTCTAAATGGCCATTACCCCCCTCCCCCCACTCATAGCTTCATCACCTGACATTGAATGACATTGCATTGTGTGACAGTAAGCCAAACAAAGGGAGGTGTTCTCCTTCATGCGCTCGCCGGTAACGGAAGTCCATGCGGCTGGCCGGTAGGGCGAGTCATTCGGTGTTATCAGATTGAAACGCAAGAAGCTTCCATCATTGGGTTTTGTCTGGAATTCCTTTGGAAAGTCCATTTCATTAAAAGCTGCTTTCAGGTGTGTTTTCTCTTCTCTTCTCCTTGTTAGGGGTCTGAAGGTTCTTGATTTTCTTAACCCTTTCGCATTCTTTAAGATGGGCCCATGAGGGACTGTCCATCCGAGAGATAATTGCATTTCTTTCAGTGTCGGTGTGCAGAATTTCATATGCCTTTAATAATAAAAAAAAAAATGTGAAAAGAACAGGCGAAGTTGGAAGCCTTCAGTGAAACAACGATCAAGGAACCCAGCTCTCCAGAAGGTCAGCAGCCTCTCCAGTCTTTGATGTTCACCAGTTCCTGTGATATGGGAGCTTCCACCCACAGGTAGCAAAATGATAAGGTGAATAATTAATCCAAAACTCAAGAGTAAGGCTTACTTAGGTTGCCTGCCTTCGTGGCACTAATCATGTCGGTTCCTATATATCTGCACAGACAGAATGACCGATGTGAAAGGGTTAAGCTTGACACACAAGTGCCGAGAGTTAAATTACAGTTCCAATTAATCCATCAGATGTGGGAAATATTGTAAGTTGAATATGACTATAATATGATAAATAAATAAGCAAATACTGTAACTAAATAAATACCAGTAATTGAAGAGTAGATAAATTAATACAAGTTTATGTCATTAAACACAGGAAAAGAACGCTATACGTTGTTTGTGCTTGGTATTGCTACAGAGACTGGAAGCATGGATGCTGCCATCACCCAGCATCAGTAGAAAGTATCGCACGCAATACCGCTAATCCAGGAACAGATCAAAATTGAAAACGGACTTCAGAATGTGCATCACTATCGCAACATCGTAAAGTTGAAATATCGTAAGTCGAACCATTGTAAAGTGAGGAGCATCTGTATGTGTATAAATTTCTCATATTGTGTACACATTATTCACCTGCCTTTCATAATTTTGTTTTTTTTTTGGTTTGCTTCCTGCTAGTGATTCAAAGCTGGAAGGTTGATGCACTTTGTAAACCCTTTAATATTTCATGTCGAGGCTGAGGAAGCTTGGGGTCTATGACGGTTTGCCTTTTGGCTACCCTGCGCCGGTTAGATGCACTCAGTGAAGTGTTTGAGTTCTTCCTCACAGCAAAGAAGTAACAACTATAAATTTAATCTGCTTCTTGGTCTGTGTCCTGCGGTGGGGTTTGTGCTTTGCTTGCCATGTTAAAGGTTTGTCACGGCTGCTCAGCACGAGCGCTGACCCCACCATTAAAAAGGAAGCTTTTCTGCTCATCTCGGTGTTTTTCCGCGATGGCAAAGGCCTCGGTAAGCGTAAATTATTCTTGACATGAGACATTTTCCATCCGCTTTGGCACACATTCCCATCACCACCCCCTCCACCCCGCACCCCCAGTGCAAACTCTACACTTCAAAGTTTGGTCATTAGACCCCTTGTAGACTTAAACTCACAGACGCTGTCCCATCCCCCGCAGACATGTGTACTGGACTACAGGCTAGCATGGAGATGCATATCTCAAAACTGGCTTGTGAAATCCTACTCACTAAATTGTAGTTCCTGTGGAGCATGGTACTGGCTTTTGTGCGTTGACTGTTCTTGTCCACCAGGTGGAGCTTGTTCAGTCTTTGTTGGCAGTCACCTGAGTTCTGAATTCTTTTTCCTTTGGCAGATGTACAGGACTTACCTTGGACACAGCCCTGTAGGAAGGTTACAAATTGAATGTGCACTCACTGCAGAAAGACTTACCTGAATGTTACCTGTATTCCTGGGTTCTGTTAAGTGACCCATGAAAGATGCTTTGAAAAGACTCTGAAACCAAAGAAAGGTGAAAGGCGTCAGTTTCAGTAGCCGATTTACCTGTGATCTTGTACCTAAAAAAAGACCGTTATGGTACATTTTTGTTAACCTCAAGTAAAAGGAAACTATTCATTACGTTGCCTCAGAAAAAGACCACAAAAATTATATGAAATACTTTGTGGTGTTTATTGTGGCAGAGAAAGCTTTAGAAAAGGACAGACTGCATGTGCAACTATTTCATCATTAGTGTTATTCTCAAATTATTCATAAAACCATGTTTTTCTCTCATTAATGAAAGAATTCATGATATAGGTACTAAAAACTAGAGAAGCAATGGTTACTAATTGTTTACCTTGTTTCTTGTAAATATATGTTGCTCCATGAGGGGCTGTAGTAAAGCTGAATACCCGAGCTGCATGATAGGGCATCCTGCAGGTCACATGAGTGGTCACATGACTAGCCACACAGGCCGTGGCCAGTGTGGTCTTGGAAGGCGCTGAATGCGCCATTGTCTCCCACAGGCGACGTGTGGATGGGGATGCCGTTTAACACATGTGGGAGCTGGGGCCGAGGGGTTATGGCAGGTGGCAGCGCCTTGCAGTTGGCGTGCACTCCAAGCTCAACAACGGCCTTGCGAAACAGGATTGTGAGAGCACTGAGCCTAGGGCTGGCTTAAATGTGCCCAAGGGAGGGGTGGTGTTTCGGCCCCCCCACGGCACGTTGATGTGGGAGGGCACACCTGTGCACTGCTAATAACGTCACCCTGCTTTTTTTGTGACCTTGACCCCATGAGACCTTTCAAAGTGCCTTTGTGGTTCAGTAGTGCTATTTACACAGGTCATACTCAGAACATTAGAAACACGGCATATTCTTTTGCCTCTATTGGGGAGAGAGCTTGTGATTATGGGCAATTCCGCTTGTGACGTGTCCCCTTCTCTGTAGGTCTTCTTAATGACATCAAAGGCTACCATGTCTGAGACCCCATATAAGAAAATACAGTTACTGAGCACCGTACTTAGCATCAAATGTACTCATTCTGTGACTCGGGTTCGAGTCTCTGCAGTGGTTCCTTGTGTGTGGAGTTTGTTTGTTATCCCTGTGTTTACATGCAACCTCTGGGTTTTCCTGCTTCCCCCCACAATCTAAAAACATGCTGAGGTTAATTGGAGTTACCAAATTGCCCATAGGCGTACCTGTGTGAGTAAGTGTGCCCTGAGATGAGTTGGTGCCCCATCCTGGGTTGTTCCCTGCCTTGTGCCCGTAGCCTCCATGATAGGCTCCAGAACCCATGTGACCCTGAATAGGACAAGCGGTTACAGAAAATGGATGGATGGAAGACTAGTATAGAATTTGAGTTAAGGTGTACTTACATGCCATTCTTGACAAATCAAAACTTCTATTGGTACCCATCATCTCAGCTGTGTAAATGAGTCTGAATAGAATACAATATAGAAGCTTTGCATCATTTTCCCAGGGTGGATGGATGGCAAAGGCCTTCAGAGGAGCACGCAGGTCTACCATTACTGGTCCTTTCATTCCCTGTTCTGGTTTTTTTTGTCAGCATTTCTGAGAAACTAAATGAAGATGTTTTGTACAAGAAACGCCAAAGACTATGAGGAGGAAACTGCCATTCAGTCCTCGACAGGTCGACACAGACTGCAGGGGTTTTACTCCAGTTATTGTATTTTCAGTGACCTTTGCATATGATGTCAGAGCCACCTAATGGTGTTACATGAGGGCTGGTGGGAGCTCATTGGTTGACCAGACCCAGAACCTGACACCTGAAAATGGGGCAATTCTAGGATAAGGTGAGGGGCAATAGTTCAAACAGTGGGTATAACCTTATTATTAGCCAATGATATGTTTTGAATGAGTGAGTGACAGGTGTGGGGCACTCTGGTGGCCAGTCAGCTTTCAGCAGCAGCTGTGGCTCCACCTCTGTACACGCCCTGCTTGAAGATAGAGATCGAGATATATGTTGACGTTACCATTCACTGGAGTCTGTGGGCTCCTCCACTACCCATTTAAGTGCCTCCATTATAAATGCTTATTGCCACTCATGGTCCCGTAATACAGTCCATGTGTGTAGCATTGGGATGCTGGGATATACGTGCACCATGCTTCATGGGGGGGGGTTACTGTTCTGGCTGTACAGTAGGCTTCTGTGTGTGAAACATGATACCTGACAGGAGACTGTGGGAGTACAGCTATCGGGATCACATGGGGCGAGGCAGTGGGCCTTCACTAGAAGGTGGTGTAACCGGGGGCCAGGTGGACTCTGCTGCTGCTCATCTCTGTGTCTGCAGGCCTATCAATTCCTGTAAATGTTTCGTGACCGCAAACACCCAAGCGTGGCCCAAAGCGCCCAGCTGGACGACCCCCGGAGAGGCCCGTTCGGTGTGCACTGCCTCTTGGGCCCTGGTCCTCGTCAGCCCTCCTCCCAGTGCTCGACGTGCCTCGCCGCATCCGCTCTCCCCGCCGCTGGCCTGTGCCGATGTTGGCGAGGAACGCGGCCTCGTCAGCACTTGGACGGGAGAATCCCATGCCGCTCCAGGTCTTCAAGGAGCGCCACATCCTGGTTAGCGGGGAACAGCTTGCCCCAGGGGACTCAGGAGTGGGGGGGGGGGCCACCGCGGTCCCCCGCCCTGCTGTGGTGGGAAGGCGTCCCAGCCATGGTCCCGCTGGTCTATAGCACAGATGGAGATACAGGGTGCAGAAATATGAAGAAACTGGGGCTCCTTCAGTGAATAATTGTGAGAAAAAAGAAAATGAAAATGAAGCGATGCTTCATTTGCCATTTGCTGAAGTACATCAGAATTCTTCTTTTTGCGTATCCCATCATGCCCTTCTTTGAGGCATACATCCCCATCCCCGAGCCCAGCGAAAGTGAAGCTTGGGCTCCAAGTGCACGGTCAACCGTTTATTCAGTATTTTGAGGGAGGGGTCTAATTGACATATGGCCATTCTGCCAAATACAGGATTTGAAAGAGTGACCTTCTGATCGCAGGCACAGAGGCCTAGCACACTGAACCACCAGAGGACCACTAAAGACAGCGAGGTGGTCGCACACATGGAGCCATAACGCCCAGTTTTACGGTTTCATCCCAGATGGGGCCCAGTTGTAGGACCATTGAGAGAGAGACATGATTAAAATGATATGGCTTCAGTTGGAAATCTCATTAGCTAAACGGCTAACTACTGAGAGTAATAATAATAATGAATTAGAATTGTGAATATTACATGCCTTTAAATAAACACATCACTGCACAGGCAGTCATGGGGTGCAACTTTTCAGATATCCTCTGATAAGCTATTTCTCATGTCATCATCTCCGTCGTAAACATTTAGTGTCATTTGACTGATAGACCTGATGTTGTCATCACTGGTGATACCGCATGTGCGTGGGCTCTGGGGGTCATTATTTCATGCTCTGTCTGTTTCTGAATATTTCAAAGCTGACATGATTGGGAGGGACCTTTTCCTAATCACATCCAGTAACAAGTTCACATGAGCTGTGTGGGTCTTTTCCTCCAACCAGAATTATCAGTTTGGAGTATAAGGGACTGGTTCTGAAAGAGGTCTGGTTGGTAGATTGGTGTGTTTAGTTTCTTAGTTGTGTTTACCATGTTCTTGAAGAGACGAATGGGTCTCTTCTTCCGGTTGATTACCGATATTCTCCCAATCATATGAGGCTACAGAGTCACCCACAGAGAGATACACTGTACAATGGAATGGCTCTACACTGTATGGTGCTATTGACATGAATGTAATTGATGTTAAAACATACCGATTAAAGCCAACTTAATTAAAAGCAAGACAAGTGGAATGAGAATGTAAGTTAGCATAGCTCTACTTTACATCAAGTGCTTACAAATGAGATGCAGCTTCAGGCAGAACCATTCATCAGAGATAAATACAGACCATTGGGTGGTAGAACTTTGAATCTTTCAAGCAATTTGAAAGAAAGGAATGTGGCAGCGATCTCACATTTTTCAGGAGATAGCACTTTGCACAAGCTGGTCTTTTGGGGTAAATTGCTTTGAAGAACAGAATTAAGCAAAAGTTATGGAACTAATTTGTTGGCTCTGTAATGGAATGTGAGTAACTCTCACTAGATTGTTTTGTTTGTTTGTTTGTTTTAAGCTAATTAGGAGGTTCTTTCACAGTACAAATTACCAACACTTTTCATCTATGTGAGCTTTAAATAAAAGTTCCGCCTATCAGGCTGGTTCTGCGTCCTGTTCTAAGGGATGCGTGTTTAGTTAGCAAGGATTCTGGGAGGTCTCTACGTGCCAGTCCCACAGAGCATGCTGGGTAACTGTCACAGCTAGCTGTGAGGACCAAGCAGTGCTAGTAACAGAAAGACACCCCCCCACCCCAACTCCATTTACAGGTATGATTTTTTTTTTTAAATTGTGAATACTTTTGAGGCTCTTAATTGAGACCCCTGGCATAGGAGAGACCCATTTTTCATCACCTCGTTCACCGTGTGTATGGGGGGGGGGCACATTTTCATGCATGTGGGGTATTTTTGCCCCATATATCCTATCCATTGTCTTCCTTTTTGTGGGCAAAGAGAGTTTACAGCTGGAAGGGTGGGCTCGGTTGGACCAGGGGGACGTATGTGTGTTTGGGGGAGGGGGGCTATCACGGCCGTTGGCAGGACTCCCGAATTGTGCCATGGAAAATGTCCAGTATGTGTGTGAATAATTGAGGTGAGCTGGTCGCCAGTAAAAATGCAGGACGGGGTGGGACACCCAGTGTGCATAACAGCAGCAGATGGACCAACCTCTGAACATACAGTCGCTGTCTCTACAACGCAATCACCCTCGGACATTGATGATTCAAGGTTTTCCTGTTCCTTTGGTTAGATCCTTTGGAAAAAAAAAAGTTGGAAAAAAAAAAAAACGTGATTTCTTATGATTGTTTTACAGAAAAAATACTCAGGCTTGAGAATCAGCTTGTGGGGTATGAAACAGCTATGCTATTTTTATAATGAAGTGACATTTCAGATGCTGGCTGATATGAATGTGACTCTTCCAAAATGTGGGCTTTGGATGAGCAGAAAAGCCTGATTGTAGGTGTTTAGGCTGTGACATAGCCATTAGTGAGATGCATTTACCATGTCGTACCAGAGAGTTCTGGGACAAAAATCTGCTCTCCTTACAGATGTGGTCTTCTGGAGAATTTCTGGTTACCGTCCTTGAGGAAGCCTTAAAAGGGGCTTCAATATAGACGTGCTTTAAAATGCATACCACCCCTCCAACACTAAAATGTGTTTTGTGTTTTTCCCCCCAGGGCAGACTCCCATTTCCACACTCACAGGGGTCTGTGCTGTTTGACATATGTACAGTTGTGGAAATGAAATCTGCCTTTGTCTTCCTGTCCCATCTGAAATTTCCCCAATATCTCAAACTTGGCACATCTCGTGGTCACAACACCACTTTAAACGGAACAAGACTAACAGAGATTATTAAAGTTTTGGGGCTGCCCTTGCTGCATTCCTGGCGCCTCCACGGCGTATCAATCAAATGCTTGTTCGGCTGTGGAATAACCAGAGAAATCTGACGCCAAATCTGATTCTTAGTCTTGTAGACTATGGGATCTTTCAGACCCCTGTCACCATTCCAAGGCCTCAGGACAGGGTGTGAAGCCACTGTCCTAAACACCCATAACCAGTTGCATCTCATTCTAGAATGTGTCATCAATATCCTTTTCCTAAGGACCCTGTGTTGGGATCTCTGTGAACCCGTGCACTCTAGGGTGGATATGTCGACCATTCTGTGATTGTTATGAGGTTCACGTAATTTTCAGTTAGCATTGAGTCAATGTCCCTTCCCCTTGCTGTCTGAAGTCTTCTGCTTGTGAGGCCCCGCCCAAAAACAAATTTTGGCCGCTCGGTTTCCAGGCCGGACGCACGCCGTGCCCAAAACAAACCACCATCCATTCATCATGGGCCTCTGAGTTTGTCAGGAAAATAAATGGCATTTGTGTCCTAAGTGGGTGTGATATACGATGTAAACTGGGTGGATAATCATAACCAAGCCAATTTATGTCAGAGCTGACTGCCTATTTTGTTTTCATCCACAGCTTGAAAGGACAAGCTGTGCGATAGACAAAACTGAGGTCAGAGAAACTAGGACCACAGAGTTAAAGGCCCTCTGTTCCTGGGTTGCTCTTTGTGCTATAATTCAGTCAAATCCATTTTTTCTCTCATGGCATTCGTCTGTGTTCCATAAGGGATCTCCAGCTGTTTGTTGTTTGTTTAGCTTTTGATGTCTGGCTGGTTTGCAAGACTATGCAAACACTTTAGCACACCTGTCCAACTATTTGACAACATTTGAAACGCATCTCAGAATAGAGATTGTGGTCTAAAATTGGTAACTTTCTGTGTGCTCCAAGAATCAATAACTTGGACTGAACCTACTGTAGATGCAGCAGAATGGACCAATTTGCCCAATAAATTGTTCACAATGGGCCCATTGGTAGTGGAATCTCGAGAACTGATGATAAGCAGGGCTTCAGATTAGGCCAATGGGTAAGCCGAGACTGTACTTGGACCACATTCACTGTGCTTCGCCTATGCCCAATAGCTCTGAAATACACAGGAAGTGACATCGACCCCTCCCCTCATTCTCAGAAGGAGGAAATGCACATGTGCCACTCACTGCCTTTTTACTGTCTAGAACAGGGGTCTCCAACTCCAGTCTTGGAGAGCCACCGTCCAGTAGGTTTTCTATCCTACCTGGCTTCTGATGAGCCACACCTATTCTCAGGTAAATACCAGGAACAGGTGTCACTCATCAGAAGCCAGGTAGGATAGAAAACCTACTGGATAGTAGCTCTCCAGGACCGGAGTTGGAGACCCCTGGTCTAGAAAGTGCTGTGCTGGGGGAGGGGGGGAGGTTCACCGCCCTGGTCCTGGCTGGACTTGCTCTCTCTGCATTCCTAGTGTCAGGTTTGATTCCCTCGCAACTAATGCTTTTTTGCTGTCTCCATGACATGTTATGAATGTTTCTTCTATGGAAGGTGGATGTGAGCTTGTTTTTCATCCACCCCCCGCCAAAACCTGATCATGGCACCATCCAGTAAGGCAGCTTTGCCGCTTCTTTCAGTTTGATCCTCATGAGCAGCCATCTTTCCACTACTCCTGAATGATTGGCATCTACAGGCTTGTGCGGTTAGAGAACAGTATCAGCATCCATTTTTACAGTCTTCGTAGCCCGGCAAGCCCCTGAACGACTAGCTCCAAAATGACAGCATCTGCGTGAATCTGCTCATCTGAGTTTTGCCCAGCTTGGGGAGTGACGCAGATGGCATTCCCGTGGATTTGCTCTGATGGCCCAGTACATTTCTGGGCAGAGTCGGTGCCCACAGTCGGGGAAGAGCGGCTCCATGCTGGGCAGGGATTCAGGCAGGATCCTGCAGGTCTCACCTCTGGCTTACCCTCATTAACGCGTAATATCGGTCCTCTGGGAGTCGTTACGAGCTGCCTGGGGGTCTTGGGTTTCACATCTGTGCCGTGTCGAGAAAGTGTTCAGGCTGGATATCGCTTCTTCTGCACTGGCATTAGAAATTGCTTCTTACTCAGGTCTTTGGGCTGTCGTGTCTTGTTGAGAGGCTACGCTTAAATATTAGGGATTAAATTTAAAACCAGTCGTTGCCGGAGAATGGAAACTGTTGAGTGTCTGGCTTGCCATTTTATGATTGGCAGGCTGCTTGTCCTCTGTAAAAGTTAGTCTAAATGGGACATAAGAGCTTTTAACTCTGCTTCTTATAAATCCTTCTCCACTCCAGTGCTCCTTGTTCTTATTTCCTCGCTTATAAATTTGGGCCTGCATGTACCAAGTAATATTCAGCCAATGAAATCTATTGCATATAATCACTCATCAATGTGTCGGAGAACTTTGTTGACCAGTGGTAACGGCACAATGATCGTCATGTGTGATGTAGAGAGACGTGCTGTGCGTCTGAATTCTGAGCATTTGAGGAATCTCCTCGGTGCAGTAACATAAATAAAATGCTTATTCAGTGTCTAAGATGGTCTCAGGGGGCATAGGGAAGCTACCAAACAGCTGTGGGAACCAAGGAGGTCAAGGGAGGGCCAAGGTTTGAGTTAACGACGGCTTTTTGTTCCAAGATGGAAAACATCTGTTGGCCGAGGGTAGCAAGGCAGTCCCCATCATGGAACCAGAGGGTTTCTGGTCTTACTGGGCAAACAGGAAGCCTGTTGGAATGCAGACTTGAGCAGGGACGTATCTTGCGTTGATATAGGTGCCAACATTTGCAAGCTCTCAGATTTGACTAGACTTTTTAACATGGCTGCTGTAGTTCGTTGGTTGTTAGCAATCTGCTACCTAACGACACGTGTCTCTGATGAACTGCATGGCTAAATAAACCTACAGTCCATCCCTGTTTTTTTTCTGTATTTCCATACTGCATTGTTTCTTTTTTGTCGGTTATAACACAATAATGGGCAACTTTCAAATTGTAAATCCATGCCCTTAACTGTCATATTTTTCATGCATTTTTTCCCTTTCTTTTTAAATGCTGAATATATTTCAAAAACAATGTATCCTGTGTAATCCAAATGGTTAGCCCTGCATTTGACATTGCCATTCATCAGGTGGAATAATAATTTTGTGGTCAGGGGTTACAGATGCTATTGGAACCTCAAGTTCACCAGAGTGCAAGGCTTCTAGATGTATTATATTTGCAGTGTGTGACCTGATGGAAGAGTTTGCTTGGGTATAAGAAATGCCAAGAGACGTATTTATGATCTTATCCCAGTTCAAAGCCACAACCAGTCATTTCCAGTTATCACTGTCAAGGAACGAGTGGGGTGGCAGTGCCCCTGACCTCCAGCTACGCCTGTAAAGACTCCCGCAGGCTGTGCATCGGATCATGTATCAACCGCATATATTTTTAAAAGAGTGCTGTATATGTATGCAGGGATTGCCTGGGGGTAGCAGTGTTGCCTCATCCATCCAGGGTTGTGAGTTCAAATCTCACCTCCCCCCATGTGTGGACTTTGCATCTTCTCCCCATGTGATATGAGTTTCATCTGGGTTACCTGGTTTCCTCCTGCAGTCCAAATACTTGCACTTAAGTTAATCGGTGCATCTAAATTGCTGGTAGTGTATGATTGTGGGTGTGTGTGACCCGTACTGCCTGGTATAGGCTCCATCCATCCAAGACCTTGACCTGAGTAGGGGGTTGGAATATAATGGTGATAGATGTGTGTGTGTGTGTGTATATCTATATATATATATATATATATATATATATATATATATATGATGGCATTGTGGATCTCCAGATTTCTGTATAGTACATGTTGGGGCAGTAATCTCCAAAATATTCATGTTTGGCTTCAGAAAAAGAGAACCTGGTAACCCTTTACATTAACTGTACCTTCATAATGCCTTTATAATACATTTATAGAACATTCGTAAGCAGCATGCAAGTATACACCCTAACCCTTTAACATACATTAAAAACAAACATATATATGATAGGAAACATTAGAATCATTAGAATCATATAACTGTTTTTTTTTTTTTTTTAATTAATGCATATTAAAACTGTTAAGGTATGTTAGGATACTACTTATGAATGTTCTATGAATGCGATATGAAGGTGCAATTAATGTAAAACATTACCGATAGCTTTACAGTAGGTTCAGCTTTATGTCATAACACATAATTAAAGACAAGCAATTAAGTCATCAGTCATGCAAATTACTGTCACTGAGCAAAACTATAAATTGTGTTTTGTTGTAGAAACAGCAGAATATTGCTGCATTTTGTCCATAGCATACAGAACTCTGACTGATACAGGGTGGAAATGCAAAAAGATCTGGGAAATGTCCAAGGAGACTCATACTATGTTTGATGGGGAAACTCTCTCCAGAAGTATCATTTTATCTGGCATCTGCTTCCCTGTCATTGAATGATGCTGTGTTATGAAATGCCAAAAGCTACCAAAAGCCTGAACGTGCCTGAGGTCGCGGTGGGACATGATGCTATAGATTCCCAGAAGCCACTGGTCCAACCAGGCTCCCTGGGGTTATTCCAGAGTCATTCGTCTCTCACTGGTTATTCTCAACAACTATCGGCAATTAGCGATTCCCTACCCCTGCCATAACTCAGCACATTTCTCAGTTACCGAGCTTCTGTCAGCTTCATACTTCAGGAATTACATAAAGTAAAATAAAATAATCTGAAATACAGATACTCCTCTACTTATGAATGAGATGCGTTCTGAACGGCCGTTTGTAACTTGAAATGTTCGCAAGTCGTTATTCAACATCATTTTAAGGGTATACGCAAGTACAAAGAACTAGGATGCTAGATTGCTGTGCGGCGGGAGTAGCGGCCAGAAGTCGTACTAGGCGTCACTGCATTGGCATGCAGAAAAAAAACTTGATGTTGCGGACAGGAAACGGAAGCCCAATGAACACAATTTGGACTTACAGTCCTCTTCGTTCGTATGTCTAAAAGTTTGTAAGTTGAAAGTTTGCAAGTAGATGAGTGTCTGTATTTCCTATTCAGAAATTTTAGAAATGTATTTTTCCATCCACCAATCCTTAAACCCAGGGGCATCTGAAATGAGGGGTTGGGGGGGATGGGGGGACACCCTCCCCCCACCTCCCTTCCCCAAAAATAAAAAAATTATTAAAAACACATTCCTAATCTTTTCATATGAATCCATGTGTTACTGAGGCCAATTTGCTGAGCATGCAGAGCACAAGTACAAAACATATACCTAACAAAGATTGCAGTACTGTATCAGACAAACTAATGTAATTGTATGGATCATTTTTAAATGTTTGTCTTAATGATGAAATATTCATCATTTTCAAATTATTTGATAAACGTTCTTACATCACATTGTTTCACATGTGTGCATTGCATGCGTGCCCACTGCGATGTCACGATATACATTGCACTCCCCCCCATGTCAAACTCCTTCTGATGTCACTGCTCCAACCATTTGTCCTTGTCAGGGTAACGGGGGACCCAGAGTAATTCCCTAGTGGCACAAGGCTGGGGTCCATCCAAGGTACCAGTCAATCACACACACACACACCCTACAAAACCAGAGGTGGAATTCCAAACACACAATCCAGCATGCATAATCAGAATCAGAATCTGAATCAAAATCGGAATCAGAATCAGAATCAAAATCAAAATCAGTTTTTTTTTATTGGCCGGGTAAGGTCACACTTACAAGGGATTTGACTAAGCATTTGCTTAAATAAAGGACAACATTCAACATTAAAAAGTTGGATTCCTGAATGATTGTGCAGCAAGCAGTGTGTAACAAAGATGAAAAATAAACACAGTGCAGGTGCGTAACATAATGAGTTGAGGGTTGCAGTTCACATTGCGTCTGAAGCAAAGAGGCATTGGCCTGTCTGGAGGTGGCTGCTCCATCACTGCAGAAGAAACTGCCTGTCTACCTTGAAGTTCTTGTTTTAATAGTTCAATATTTCACTTCTGAAGGTAGTGGCTGAAAGATGGGATTGGCAGGGTGAGACATGTCAGTGCCAGTCGTACGACAATGTCAATGCTTTCAACAGCATCTAAGTCTCTCTCCTGCATAGTGTTTTGTGTGTAATGCTGTGCACATGTGAAACCATGAAGGATCGTGTGACTTATACCTTAACCTTCATAAACCTCACTTTCATCCCTACTGAGGTCACTCTTTAGTGTTTGCTCCTCACTGACAATGTGATTTTTTTTCATCTCTTACGGAACTAGCGAAAGCAAATTAAAATCTGGCATAGCAAATCAGTTTCCCCACGGTCATGTCATCATTCAGCAACTGCTTAATGATGAAGGTTGACTATGGGATGCATGACATTCTTTTGCAGTAGGACACTGATTTCACACCAGTTTCACCCTTAAAAAATCCTCTAAACCACACATGGAGAAACTGAATCGCTGGCCTCATTTTTCCACTCTTTGTAATTGTACTTTGCTTCAAGAAAGATCCCAATTTGGTGTCTTTAAGAGTGTTTCAGAAATATCTTTGCACCTCCATTAGCACTAACCTCAGCGGCACACACTGACAATGCCACTAAAGGTGTTCAAAGCTGCACTGAAAATAAGAACATAAGAAATTTACAAGCAAGAGGAGGCCATTCAGCCCATCAAGCTCGTTTGGGGAGAACTTAACTAATAGCTCAGAGTTGTTAAAATCTTATC
>JAODJU010000014.1:8954229-8970693 GCA_026776725.1 Gnathonemus echidnorhynchus
GAGAACTTAACTAATAGCTCAGAGTTGTTAAAATCTTATCTAGCTCTGATTTAAAAGAACCCAGGGTTTTAGCTTGCACTACACTAGCAGGAAGACTATTCTATACTCTAACTACAGTGCTTTCTCAAATCCAGTTTTAAAAGTTCTCCCACTAATTTCTCCCTATGTCCATGAGTTCTTATATTTGAAACTGATTCAAAGTTGTGTGAATTTCTTCTCTTTTGTACTCTTATATACTTTTAGTATATTTTTTCTGCTGGACAAACTGAGCTGCAGAATGTAGGGCTTGGAATTTCCCCCATTAAAGCTGTTGAATGGAAAAAGGCCATCAAGCTGCCAAAACTGAAGCTAATGTGTTGGGCTGCACCAATAGTCATTCTCCTCTTTTTCTTCCAGTTTAAACAACTGCCATGGCACTGTTTATGTATCAGGGGAATTTAGCTTTCATGCAGTTAATGCCGGCGACGCGTCGGGCTGGTGACAGCTTGACTTGTTCGCCCTCTGATATGTGGACACTGTACCCAAAGTGAGTGCGAACCCACCCCCAAGTTTGATCATCAGATGCATTTGTTGGCCGCAGTTCTGGACATGGTGATATTCGGGTGTGTGACCTTTGCACCTCTTGAATTGAATACCAGGCATGCCAAGGTGGGCAGCTGTTTGCAGAGTGAAACCCCTCCAGGAATGTCTGACAGTAAACATCCAAAGATAAATGAGCTGCAAGATACAAGTAGTCTAATGGATATTTGCAGTAGTAGACGTTGCCTCTTTAAGTGCCTTTCCGTTGAGCAAGTTTTTTCCCATAGTTAGTTATGAGTTTCAAATCTCCCTACCTATTCAACTACCTGTGTACCTGACGTACACCAATGCTTAGTAATAGGTGAGGCTTCGGACATGGCCTGATTGGTTGGTCAGTGAAGTCACATCTTCATCACATTTAGATGTTAAGGGGTGAGGAATTTTTGACTGCAATAGGAGGTTACAGAGGAGGTAAAAATACGGAACAGACGTTACCCAATATGGGGCCAAGAGAAGGAGAGGGAAGCGGAAGCTCAAGGTCTTGCAAGTTGTGGAATAATGACCAACGACAATGTGCTGGATGGAACTCTGTCCTATTTTAGTGCATATGCAAGTTTGGGTAATTATACATGACGTAGGAATGCAAATGCAACATTAACGGCGCCATGATAACTGCGTAAAGCGGTCAAAATGACGAGGACATCTGCTGGCTGGGTGCTGACACTTTGACAGCATTCTTAGTTGAATGCCGTTAAACAAGGGATCGCTAGATCTCGCTCCCACTCTCGCTCTCCCTCTCTGGCATGACTGGATCAGGGCCTCTCTACTGAACGAAAGAGCTTACCTGTTCTCCGGGGACCGGCCCAGCGGGCACAGAGGGAAAAATTTGGCGAGGCGAAAAGGTGCATCTGCGGGATGAAGGAACATATCGGATTGCTAAACAATCTGTCAGGAATCAGAGAAAGCGTTGAAAAGAGAGTTTCTGTGCGTTTGCAAGCTCCACCGGCATCTCCTCCGGCACGTTGCTTGAAGTGCAAATTGTAACCAGGAGATGTTTTAACTAGAAGGTGTAGTGTTGCCCATGGCCAGCCAAGTGTCTGTCACAGCACAACGATGTGTTCCTTTATCAGTCCGGGGTGACAGTGTCTGTTTTTTTTTTTTTTGCTAATGAGTAAATATGGAGTGTAGTAAATAAACACTGAGCTTTGTGTTCTTTGATTTGTGTAGAACGTTCTCCAGGAGAGCACTGTGTGGAGTGCGAGGCGGGACCTCAGCACGGGTGCGAAACATCACGGTGGGATGGAGAGGGTGATAATGAGACCGTTTCCTCTTTCAGTTTGACTTCGGAAACGTGTAGAAAAGAGAAGGCCAGCTGAGGTCTTGATGACCTCGTAAACCCAGGCTCACAGGGGGCTGGTGAAACTCAAAGCCAGGCCTTATCAAAACAGTAGAAGGGATCTTATTCGTCAAAGTAGCAAAAGCCTGAAATAGACGCTCCAGTTTGTGCTTCCCTTCGTAATTTCCACCAAAACTGGTAGCTGGCACCTCCTCCCAGGAAGGCCCAATTATGATATCAGGTTGGTGTTATTACTGCTGGTTCTGGGCCCTGAAAGGCCATGCTGTCCTGGGTTCACTTCTCCTCCCGCACCCTCACCCCCCCCCCCATCTCTCCCACATGCTTTGAAACTTGAGTCTTTTGCAAGGGATTGGCACGGTGCTTCATTCCATATCACTCGCACATGCTCACGGCATGCAGTGCGCAGAGCAGTGTGGCTCAATGCATTGTGGGGTGGCTTTGAGTGAAGGCCTGACAGCTTTCATGGTGGATCTTCAAGGTTGGATTACCCATCAACCCTTGCTTTATAATTCCCAGTGATGAGGGTCAACAACCCCTATAGGCATCCCAGATGTTTCTGAGGTCAGTGACCTCATCTTTTGATGAGACTCCTGGAATACCCCACTACAAGTTTGAGCCTGATTATGAGGGTGGGTGATGGTGTACGGATGGGACAACTCTTTGCTCATACTTCGGCAATGAGCTGTGGCCCTGTAGGCTGAACGCCTATGCTGGAGGACCGTGCTAACATCTTAAGACCATTTGCAGAATAAAGACCCCCAACTGTGCTGTTTTTATTAAACACAACTTGGAAGGATAAATAAATTATAGTTTCCCCATAAGAGATGGAAAGAACATTAAATTAGCTCAGAGCATTGACCAAAGTCTTGGTTCGGCCTGGTTTCACAGGAATGACCCCTTAAGAGTGGTTGCAGTTTAAAGATAGCACAAATGCAAAGCATGGTAAAATCCACTAAAGGTGTGAAGATTGCAATTATGTTGTTCATCATATCTGAGTTGACGGTAAGCCATCGCATATGAAATGAGCGCTGAGTGTGTTCGACGCTGGAATGCTGGGAAATGCTCCGTTGTGCATTTATATGTGCCAGGCAGCTAGAAAAAACACTAAACAATCCCAGTGCCTCCAGAACAAACATTCTGCTTTGCGCTATGGTCAGTTTTTAAGTTTTCATCACGCCTATAACCGCAGTGTTTTTCCTCTTCACAAGGGTTCAAGATCTTTCACAGTGTATTCGGCTGAGTAGATGGGTTTGGAAGCAGCTAACGACAAGGCGTGTGGGATCAGTGCTAATTGCAAGGCCTGAGCTGTGTCGAATTCACAGCAATTAATGTAGACTGGTGTTTGAAAACACCTTGCTAAGAAACGGCATGACGTGGTGTGGCTGTGGTATCACATAGAAGACGAGAATGTTCCACGATGGGGCCCTTCGATCATGTGGACCCGATTCCTGCCAAAAGCCTCATTCATCTTTGTTCAAACAGGCACCACTGAATAACATAAATTCACTGTATGATAATATATAACATTCGATAATCCAAGAGTCCACACTGTTCATTTATTTTGTGCTCAGTACATCTCTAAGGCATGGTTGGCATCTGGTTTAATCTGAAATGTTTGAATAATCATTAAAGTGAAATGCTACACCAGTTCTAGAGCTTAAAATTATGATAATGGAAGTTAAACTAGACTTTCTGAAAAGAACCAACTGTTCTGCATATTTTAATTTTGATGTTTTAGTGTTTAGTTGACAAACATTCTGCTCCTTAGTCTTTGTGAAGCTTGTGGTTCAGCCCCAGTTTTGCATGGCGCACTGCTATGAAACTCACCCCTAAGACACCTTTCATGACCCCTGCATTGCCAAATACTGCCCACATTCTGCCCCCCCTCCCTGGGGACTCACCGGGGGGGGTAGCTGGTGGCAAGACTTCAATTCCAGTACCCCCCCCCCCCCCCCCACCCCCCCCCCCCCCAAGGACAATAACTCCAGTAGCATCGCCAGCAAGCCCAGTCCTGTTAATCTATCTCTTAGCTTCTCTGCTTTATTTCTGAGTAATAATTTTGCTTCTCACATCTTCGCAAATCTTCTGGACATTAGCTGCACTTACCGATGATATATTTGTGTTGATGCTATCTGTTCGTTATATAAATGCTCTTATTATTTGCTCAGACCTATCGGTCACTTTGGGGGTGGGGGAGAAATATAAATCTTTGATCGCAGCCAGTCTGAGCTCTCGGTTGACATGCGAAAGCTGAAAGTGACTCGCTTGATGTGAGGTGGTGGCTGAAGTGGGCAAGAATTGGCTGTGGTTCCATACTGGAATGGGGGGTTGCTTAATTCAATCTGTTATTTCATTTTTATGTGCTGTTGTGGCTCTGGAATTAAGTTTCAAACAGGCTGAAACGGAGCTGGATTAGGACTGGAATTAATCTGCGAGTGGAAAAAGCGTAACTGTGGAATGGCTGGACAGAGGAAGCCTGTTATATTCAGGCTAACGCCCACGTCGTTACTCACGCCAGCATTAATGAGAAATGCCTGTCCAGTTTTTGGGGCTTTTTTCGGGGTTGGTGTTGACGCTGTCCCACCCGTGTGCCCAGTAGCTCTCCAGCTCGCATGTCAGATTTGATGGGCTTGGTTGGGGAATGTCTCCACAGCGATGTTGCCATATTATGAGGTGTTTTCAGTGGGGTAGTCTGGTGGATTTCTCACTAATCAGAGCTAAGCCAGGGCGTAAGGGAGCTGAGTGTGTCTCGGGAGAGGGGACACAGCCCTGACTAATGAGGCAGCAGAAGATTCTGGAGTTACAGTGCATAGGGTAGTGCTTTTTTTACCCAGCATGTGCTCTAAGCCGTTGTCCACCCCATCCTGCAGCCTTTTACTTGCCCCTTGGGAGTTTATCAGAACGGCGATCTGTTTATTCAGATGTGGCTGATGAAAAGCGAGCATGCATTGATTGCCGTCAGTGCTGCTAGGTCTGGGGAATTATTGCAGATTTCGTTTGTCATATTTAGCGCTGGCTGAATGGCCGTTCCCACAGTTGGGCAGTGTGTGTTTTGCAAGCGTTGCCTAGCAGAGAGGGACCTGTTTTTTGCCCCTGAGCCATCCCGACTCTGGCCCTCTGTGGCTGACGGTCAACCTCACTCTCTGGAGTTTTTATGACCCGCAGGAAATGGCGAAAGTTGCAGGTTCTGTAGTTTGTGAATCCCTGCTTACTTGGTGACACTTAGCTGCAGTCTCTGGGCCAGTCTCAAATGCTGTATGCCTCATAATTGCAAAAGAATGGGAATTGCTGAGGGCCCGATCACAAATACAGGAAAATCAGTCAGCTGAATTTCCTGTGAATGTTTTCTTTTTTTAGTGAATACTAAGGGATTTGTACAACAATTGAACATTTTTGATAAACCACTTAAATCATTCATTTACATGAAAAAATAATATAGTATAAAATAATAAGATAGTGTTTTGATGCCACTGATGCAGCTATACAAAGGAGCCAATGACCCACTCAGGAAGTTCCCTGATTCATACCCTATTCTTTTGTCAGGCAAGCAATACTGTGATCCTGTTATGAGAAGAGATTATTGAAAAGGTATCAATGGATGGATGGATGAAGGAATTCTGTGGGAAAATTATATTTGTCACAGTCAATTATGCAATATAAAATTACTTCACTGGAACATTGTCTTAGGCTACTTTGCAGCATTTATTGTGACGTTCCTGACTTAAAGACATGTTATTTGTTTGTGTATGTGTGTGAATGTGTGTTTTCCTAGTTAAATGACTTGCTTTGTGATTTGTGCTGTCCTTTCCCAGGTGGGGGCAGAGGCCAGTGATCGGAAGGTGTTCCTGAGGGAATTCACACTGATCCGCCGGGACCCCCTCCCTGAGGAGTCAGCCACCGAGGTTCTAGGGGGACACAAGCCTGACGATCCGGTGAGTTCAAGCCCAGAATGGCTCGACCCGCATATTCACCTCTGCAGAATCGGGCCTCACACATTTACAGATGGTAGAGTGGCTAAGCTGTGCGGCTGAGTAAGGCTATGGGCGGGCACAACGGAAGGGCATGGATACCCTGGCAGATTCAAGGGCCCCAAATTCTACCATGGGGGGGCCTGAGGTGACATTATGCCAAAGGGCCCAAAATATCTATCTACGCCCGTGACTATAGGGGCTGGACGGTGTTGGGAAGATTGTGAGATCAGGTCCCAGATCATAATCTTCAAAGAGGCCCCAAGCTGTCTCTACACTCTACATCTATACAACATGCTATAAACTTTAATTATATGTCAGAGGCACAGTGCAGCTGGAATTTGTTCTCCCGTAGCTATGACTTTTGTCTGTTCCAATGCTTATTGCACAGGAGGTTGGGTAGTTTCTGTGTGGGCTAAAGTCCCTCCCCAATCTGGGTCCACTTTTACTTTCAGCGCTTTAATGTCGCTGCTGTGTGGTTTTCGCTGGCGATGAGTGAAACTTCACAGTCGCTCCTTGGAAAATTAGCCACCCAGCCTTTGCCTCCAATGAGGGTTTGGCCTCGTGGCGCCCGTGTGAGACCAAACAGGCACTCTTGAACGGGCCTTTTTGCACAATTTGTAAGCCATTTGTAATTTATGATTTTTTTGTATTTGATCAGTTCTGGTGAAAGGACGTGACCTAATGAACCAGAATCTCAGACTTAATAACTCCTTCTGCCGCACGTTTATTTTTTTAACTGCTATAATTATTGTGAAATTATGGCTGCAACACAAACCAGAATCATCGCACTCAGGTCAGCTGCCGTCTTTTTAAATCAAAAAGTGAGACGCGTGTCAGCGCTTTCATTTATCAGAACCGATTCAGTTTCATGGTTAGCTTTTTTTTACCATACGTGCCAACTTCTGATGTTTCTATTTTTCTACGCTGGTCTGCACTCGATCATTTGATCGCATTTTTAATCGTATCAACGCTGACAGATTTACAGACATTTACATAAATGTATAGCCTGGGGGCAGTGTTAGAATTCTGTGCATGTTTTATGACCTGCAAATTTATGCATGGGCACAGGGCGACAAGGATTCTGGGAAGATTCAAGGTTTTTTTTTGTCACATGCAAGGTGTACAGTCCAACTGTAACCTGCAGTGATATGCAAGGTGGTCAGCTCTGCTTAATAAAGAATAATGAATTCAATAAAACATAAAACTAACAGTATAATAAATATGTAATAAATAGGGGCCAATAAAGCTGAAAAGAAAGAAAAAGGAAAAAAAAAGGAAAATCAGAGATAAAGTGCACAGTGTAGGAGTAAGGATCGAGTGAGTGTTAAATTCGGAGACAACTGTCAATTAAGTGTTAAGTAATCTGATGGCCTGAGGGTCGAAGCTCCTTCTAAGCCTCTCAGTTCTGACTGACACTGCAGAAGCACTTTCTGGACGTCAGTCTGGTAAAGAGGTAGTTGTTTGGATGGGGACAGTCTTCCTCTCAATACGACGTCTGATTCTGCGGCAGAGCTGTGGAAGTGAGGGGACGGAGTGATTGGCTTACACAGAGAATGTGTTTTTTGTTTTGTGTTGTTTAGTTAGGCTGCTAACTCTGACTTGCTTCTGCTTTAATAACACTTTAATTAGGCACGGGAAGGCGAACGGGTGGCCTAATTAAATGATGCCCCCCCCCCCCCATACCTGATGGTCTATTAAAATACAGCTTGTGGCTCCATTCAGCTCACAGTTAACCTGCAGTTTCAGCATAAGGTAAGGAGCAAGCGCTGATTGCAGTACCCACCACAAGACAAACCACCCCAGGGATGAGGCGAGAGACTTGAGTGCAGCCATGTGGCGGGTGATATCTCAACATCACACTAGTCCAAATGGAACATTGTAAGTTTTTACCCCCAGTGACCGGAGTGCCAATCCTGCCACCAACCCCGAAATGTTCCCTGAAAGTTGGAGGACCTCCTTATCGGGCTGGATGTAGATTAATGTACCCTGGATGAAGCAATTGCAGGTTAAGGACCTCGCTCAAGGGTTCAATGGAGTAGGATCACTCTTGGCATTCACATGATTCGAACCAGCAACCTTCCGATTGCTGGGACGGATCCCTTGCCTCAGAGCCACCCCTCCACCCTGGTTTGCTTCCAATTGTCATGGGAGCATACGAGTAAATATGAGAAATGGGTTCTGATGGCGTGCTTTGACGTGTTTACTACTCGAGTGGAAGAAATGTTCTCAGTAATTGTGTTTGTTTATTTAGTTTCGTTTGGAGGGCTTCTCCCCCATTTCTGTTCCACTTGTTACATGTTTGCGTGTGCCTCTAGTTCCAAAATGACCTCCTGGGGGAGCAGATTGCGTTCTTCTCTGCTTGTAGGAAGGAGCTGTCAGTCCCCAGCTTCCTTCCAGCAAAACAGATAAAAACTTAACTCTTGAGTACAGATGTTGTGCACAGCTATAGGTGTAGACAGTGGTGTAGCTATATACACAGTGTCACAAAAATGTACATTTCTTTGCATGTGAAATACAGAAATATTTACGTTTCAGACCTGTATTTCTCATTATCGTGAAATCCCGTGAGTCGTTAAAACACTTCCTGCACTCATGATTAGGAGTCTACTTACTTATTTATACATCTTGTGACAGTTAGTAACAGGTCGTTGCTATTTCACGAACACAGATGACGACTAATCGTTCCCATGTACTATAAGGAATTAAAAATCTCACAGCAAATAGACCATAGGTTTACTGTATTTTCAATTTCAACATCATTCTGAAGTGAAGTTTTTAGCAATTAAAAATAAAATCACTGTAATCACATTGAATTAGCTGCAATGTATGCGGTTGCGCACAATCATTTAAAATATATAGTTTATTGTTAAAAACCTGTTCTTAAGAAACGTGAAAATCGGAGGGTCGGGATTTTTTTCAAGCTTCCCGTTAGCTGGGGGGGGGGCTTAACTCGCTTGGGATGGTAGGAGAATCACTGAGCTGAAGTTAGCTCCATGGTCCATGTCTCCAAGAGGCTCCTCTTCTCTCCAAAGCCTCCTCCGGCCTTTCTGTACATGTAAGCTAATGAGCGTAGGTAAATTTCATTCACAGCGTCATTACATACACTACTGAAGCCATTGACTGTTGTGCCAAGTACTGATCTACAAAAAAAAGTTCTTCATCTGTGACTTTTCTTCCCTTTCTTTAGTCAGGAGCAAAATGATCTGAAACAAAAACCTTCTGAACATGTTTCCAAAAGCCCTCTGTTCCCCTGCAGGTGTATGTCGGAATGTGCGATGTCAACACGTGGCCTTTTGTGGTGTCAAGTGTAGCATGGCGCTGCGGGATGTGAATGACTGCGCGATTGGCTTGGCATGACTCCAGCGGGGAGATGTGGAAGCGATTTGTTGATTCATACAAGAGCGGACCACATCACTGCAGTGTTTATGCTAGCTTTTCACAACGTAATGGATACTTTATGTATTATGATAGCTTAAAGTCAGTTTGGCTTATTTAATAGCCACGGTAATGGAGTCACTCTGTTTGAGTGTGTGTAATGTTTTTAACCCGTAGCTCCACTTTGAATCTCTCACCGTCAGAACAGACTCCTGAATGGGATGGATTAGCCACTCTGGTCAGGCTGCCCAACGAGAATGATTACTGATGTCCGATATCACCCGGAAGCCAAAGTTCATGAGGCTGGGTTTTCTGCGTCATCATTGATCAGTGTTCATTGTCGCTGTTAAGGTCACACCAGGGCATATAGTATATATGAAACATATAGTATATTTTCTTTTTTTCAGCAAGTGCTTTTATCTGAAGCAACATGCAGTTTTGAAGGCTGGGTCAGACAGTCCTTGGAGCAATAATGGCCTTGCTCATAAGCTCTACAGTGAAATCACTCAGCCAACCCTGGGATTTCAACCAGTTACCTTCTGATCCCAAGCACAATGTTCTAACCTGCTGAGCCGCACACCAAGTCTGGGCAGCTGGCCCTGGAATTAAAATTCGGCCCTGGACTTTGGGTTCCCCCATGTTAACAATTGGCCGAGTGACACACCACCAGAGTTGGGTAATTCAGGTCCAGAGAGTAAAACCCCAAACCGGGATTTTATTTTAACCAACCAGTTGAGCATAAAGAGTCACAGAGTACTCAACTGGTTGGTGGAACAAAATCCCGGTCTGGACTTTTACTCTGTGGACCTGAAATACCCAACTCTGTACATGACATTTTACCAAGTGGGAGGGAGTTCCCCTGTTATAACCCAGTATGCAAGATGGTCAGTCCAGCTCTGGCTCCCAGACAGAAGGACAGGGTGCACCCAGTCTGGTCAACATGTGGCTCATTCTCTTACTTGGTTTTATTTTGTTCTGAAATGTCCCAAGATGGCCCCCACATCAGCCAGAGAAGCCCAGCTGACATGCGCATGCCACATTGTCCAATTGGGGAAGGAGCCGGGAGGAGAGATTTAGAGGCACGATTGTTATGACACAAGCTAACCGTCGAGGTCTTCGTGGCAATTAGTGCAGAAATGGCTCCCTGCAGATTGTCTTTTACTACGCCTTCGAGACTGCAGGGTGTTCCCAAGTCAAAGTACTATCATAAAGCAATGTTTACAGTGTCACAGCTGTCATCTCTAGAGGACCCGTCTCAGATCAGTAAATTCCAACTTTTTGACTGTCAGGCAGTGTCAGGCAAAATAAGAAACACATCAACCACAGCTAAAATGAAATATTAACTATTAAACATATAAATATATCTCTTGGGTGTTGTGATGGCTCTGTTGGTAGCGCTGTTTCCAGCGTTGGTCTGTGTGCCAGATAAGGGTATGAAAGATGGATGGAGCGCGTCTCTGTTTCCATGTGATGAACAGCAAAGTGAAGGTTCTTCACATCTTGCTACATGCTTTTAGGATCCTTGACAGTGCTGTACATTATATAATATAAGAACCAGACACAGCCCCTCCTGTGACCCCCCTCTCCCTTCAGTCTCCTCCTGGGCTTTTCCCGAACCCGATCCAATGCTCACTTTATTTTCTGTGACCTGTCAGTGTTGTTAATGTCAATGCGATTGCGCATTTTTCTTTTGGGAGAAGAAATTAGTTTGAAACGTCCCATAATGTATAAATCGTCATGCATTTTAAGGCAAATATAAATCAGTCGTAAGATGAAAATGCATTTTGAATTACAAGACGTAAAGGAGACGTACAGGAGGCACTGTAAAGCACGTATGCGATCTTTGCCATTCGTAATGCTCAGAATCTGAAACAAAACTCTGCTGGACATCAGTCCGTCTCATTAACCTGCTTCTTGAACTTTGACCTTGGGAAAAAGCCATCATTGACGTATGTCATCGGTGATGCAAGGGCTCGAGATGCAGTGTTGGGCATTTCAGGTCCAGAAGCTACAAATCCAGACCAAGATTTTGTTTCTACCAACCAGCTGAGCATAAAGAGTCACAGTCACAGAGAAATCAGCTGGTTGGTAGAAAGGAAATCTTGGTCTGGATTTGTAGCTTCTGGACCTAAAATGCCCAACACTGTCGAGATGTACCTCCAGAGTTAAAGTAGGAAGTCCAGAGAGCTGCGTCTGGCACTTTCTCCCTCCTCCGAATCGGACCATTGCCTGATAGCTCCGAACCTTTCCAGAACCTTGGTTCAATATTGGTGTTGCTCAAATGCCAACACAAATACTGTCTAATTAGCCCAAACCCAGGATGCCGTAAAGCCCATTCTTTTCTGAAGCCATGAATGTGTTTCCGGATGGTTCTGAAGAGGCCTTGCAGATCACAGTGGGAGGCTTTTTGTCTGAGTGTCTCACTCCCTCTTACATGTGACAAAGATTAATTGTTCCTAGAGAAAGAAAATGTGTACACTGGAAGTCATGGCAAAATGGTGACATTGAAATGGGTGGTGGAGGGTGAACTAAAAAATTGATTTCTGCTGCCTTTTTAAGCAAAAAAAGGGAATGGGAAGACCTGCTTATTAACATAAAAGTCAGCCAGCAGAAATGTCTGATTAGCTGTTGGACGCCTCAATCAATGAGAATGATCCTACCCCCAGCATCCCTGTTTCTCCACAATGTCCCTGACCATGACTCATCTGTCCAAATGTGTCCCTCACCACAATGTCCCTCACCATGACTCATCTGTCCAAATGTGTCCCTCACCACAATGTCCCTGACTATGACTCATCTGTATAAGTGTTCCCTCACCACAGTGTCCCTGACAATGACTCATCTGTCCAAGTGTGTCCCTAACCCCATAACCCCCACTAAGTGCTGGGTGCTTTTTTAACCTACGGTCTGGAATACCTGTAGACAAGCGGATCTAGAGAGCAAAACATATAAATACTTAGCTCTTGAGTACAGATGTTGTCAAAGTGCATTTATATTAGCTTTAATGGGTAAAACCTATGAACTTTCAGTTTAGTTGGACAGTCAGTATGATGTCCAGACAAAGGTATGCATGTATGATAAGGATGGTGACAACAGGGATTATCTTCTAGTGACACTGCCATCAAATCTCCCTGTATTACGACAGAGGCCAACCTGATTCCAAGTGCATCACATCCATGTCACAGACACACAAGTACTTTAGACAGGGGTCTGTTCAAAGCAGGATCCATGTCATTCTCAGAGTTGGGGAAGGAGACTTCACATCACCTTGGCAGTTTGAGGGGGCTAAGGGTGGGTAATGTGATCCGTGGGGATAGTGTTACAGACCCATATGGTGGGGGGGATGAAAACCAGTGTGATCAGAATGAGACACACAGGTGCCAGCCTGCCGTGTGTCAGGTGACACCCCGACACCCCCCCCCCCACCCCCAACCTGGCCAACGCCTCCAGGTAGCTGGGCAGTCGGAATGCTGTCTAGACCGCGCTTTGTGATGGACAATGTTGATGTAACTGCATAGATCAGGGATCCGGTTTGCGCTTGAGCTCTGCCGGTCCCTCCTGTCTCTTGTTGAACATTCCTGCTGGCCCCCATGAGCACTGATACCACACTTTGGTGCTCGGATTATCCACAAGCGGGCAGGTCACAGGGTGAATCTTACCCGTATAACCCCCCCCCCCCAATGTCAAGTTAAAGAGTATTCGGTAACCCTGTTCGCCATGCCCCAGATCCCTGGGTCGTTGGCGACGGCTAGCGGTGGTCGGAATGTGCCGCCTCTCAGTCTGCCCAAGTCTCAGGGTCCAAAGCACTTTCGTAGCACGTGCTGACACCCATCAAGAGGACAGACACGCTAATTATGTCATTTAAGACCATGGAACCATGTAATGGCTGCAAATCGAGGTCAGGCATGCCACATATATGCAGGGGGGCCCTTGTTTTTTGGAGCACCCTTCGGGGGGGGGGGGGGGGTTCCGAATAAAGAGTGAAGCTCAGGCAAAGACGCCTCAAGCCAGACACTGTGGAGCCCGAGTTGTCACGCCCTTGACTGTGAAGGGTTGGTGGTTGGTGAAGAGCATCATGATGGGGCTGCCTTTTTCTCGTATCTCCTTAATCCCTGGCCTTGGATAGACCTCCCCCCATTGCTTCTTTCCCCACCAGTGACTTGTCCTCCAGTAGGCTTCATTGCCACATTGGGTTACGCTAACATTCCATACAGAATTTTGCACGTCCCTATTAAGCACCTTATTTGGCCAAGTTGGGGGGGTTCAGTTTGTCATCTCCACTGATTTCTGAGAGATGTCCTTCAGTTAAGAGACTTCTTTCTCTCGCTCAAGCACAGAGCACTCGCTTAGCCGTGTTTCAGGCACCATATTTCTTATCCTCAAGTTCATTAAGAGATACCACTTCAGTGCTAGTTGTCATGGTATTGCTCCTTCAGCGAACCTCAGCTGTGGGTTTGATGCTGTTTCTGTATGACTTATTAGTGTTATCAAATCCAGTAGGGGATCCATTTTCCTGAAGTCCTCAAAGGCATTTAATATGAATATCTAATCTTTCTCTATCCTTCTGTAACCGGTGACTGACGGGGATTATGTCACCCACGGGTCCCGTGTTGGGTTGTGGTGCACGAGTGGCTGGTTTAGCGGGTAATTAGGGCATTTTGCAATTAAGGTTCCAACTTGGTAGAAACAGCCATGCACGCAATTAGTTAGGATCGGTGAGGATAAAAGCTGTGGGAAGCCGGTGGTAGGGGGCATGGTCCGGTGTTTCCGTGACATTTAGGCGAGCGACTGGGATCGTGGTGAGCGGCTGGCTGTTCTGTGTCGGGCTGTAGTGCAGGTATGAAGTGATGGTGGTTGAATGGTGTGGCAATGTTTTTTTTTTCTTTTTTTTGGGTATGTAATAATTACCGATCTTTCCTTAGACTGGGTGCCAGGTGACAGGGGCGTGTCTGGGTTTGTGCTGAAGCCCAGGTAGGAGGCAGGTGGATATATGGTGCATATAATAAATGTTGAACTCCTGTATTTTGTGTGTATGGTATAAATTATGTGCATATGTTTGCAGGAGTTGTCATTGCTGTTTTGCCTGTTTCTGCTTTTTATTTACTTTTTTTGTTTTGTGAGAAGATGATGTGGTTTGTGTTTTGGTATGGTTGTGAACAAGTGAGTGGTCATTACCAAGGCTAACTGGGTACTGGTTGGTATAATTGGTGTGAGTCCTGAGGGTAGCTCATTGATCTTCTCTCCATCTATAGAGCCGGAGAACGTGGTGCTGGAGTTTTAGGAGTTGGTGTGGTCTTCTCTGCACTGCATGGAGTGATTGAGGGGTGAATTTAGAAGCACTAACTCTATGTTGTGGTTTGCTGTGATTTTTGTGTGTTTAACTTGCACCTGGATATGTGAGCTCTTGGTGTGTGTGTGGTGTTTCCTTTTCCCTCTTTCTCCAGGTAATCACTCTCCCTGGCTGGCTTAAGGGTCCAGGTGTGACCACCACAATTGGACTACCAGTACCTGGGTTTTGACCTAAACTCCTCCCTGTTGAATGCTCTGGTTTTCGTCATGTTGTGACATGCTGGTAATTGTTTAAGTGGGGTTGTTTTAAAATATTGTTAATAAATTGTTTTAGTACTGGGATACGAGTCTCTGTGTGTTTATGCAACGTAGCTGCGTGTAGAAATTCTGGGGATAACAACATACATCCTAAGGGGCAGGGCCTTAGGTGGCATAGTCTGGTCTCTGATGTGACCTCGCATAGTGAGGTTACACTTCTAAACATGATTATCATGAGGATCTTGCAGCTTCGAAACTGAGAAGACTGGTGGTCAAATGGATCCAGTGACTCTTGGGGGGGGGGGGGGTGGTTATGATAGGCTAGCATAGCTTAACATTTTCTTTGCTGTCCTGTCCCCATTTTTGTTGATAGCCAGGGTGAAATGGCATGATTATAAAGGGATCTGCCCCCCCGGCCGTCATGAGCGTCAAGCAACATTTACCGGGGCGAACAAACGGAGCAGCCAGTCACTTTCAAATGGCAGATGTGCGCCATACGATTGGCCCCCCAGCATGGAGCTTGGAGACAGATGGATGTTGCGTGCAGGAAATAAACACAGGCTGAACCATGACGCAGCTTGAGCATGACTCTGGAACGTTCTACGGGCACCAGGTCAGGGCAAGGGAGGCCGTTTACACCTCGCTGGAAGAATGTCTTTCTTTTTTTTTTGTTGGTTCGGTCTTGGATTTGTAAGCTTTGCACATTTGCCGACAGCAGGTTTGGCCTGCGGCAGGCTTTATTTTCCAGACTGCCTCCCTTGTGTCATGCTCCCCACGTCCACCAGAAATGAATTTTAGCCCGCCAGGCTGTGGCAGAGCCTGCTTGCTTGTTAACACGTCACTGCACTGGTCACCAGGCATCTTGGCCCCGGCAAGGAGAACGAAAGCAGTCAGCGGTCGACCCTGCTGCATGTGTGGCTCGGTGGGCTTGGCATCTGTGGTTGTGAGTGGAAGGTTGCTGGTTCAAGTCTCTTTCTTAACAAATCAGGTCAGATGTCAGTTTGGCTCGTGGGAGTTTTACTTACACATAAATGTTCGGAGGGCAGAACGAAAAATGATTGGTTCAGAGAGAGAACCAATTAGATTGTAGAGGAGGTGGGTCCAAGCAACTAGAGGAGTCTATGAAGCATCTGTTTGGCCTTTGAGCCAGGCCCCTAACCCCCTGAAATGCCCCAGGGGTGTTACATGAATGGGGTGAATCCAACTTGCTCCTGTGTGTTTGTCTCAAAGGAGAGTAAGATGGGACTGCACACAGTTATGCAGTGTGTGTGTGTGTGTGTGTGGATTATGTTTATATCACATTATGGGGACCATTTTTCAGGTCCCCACAAAAATCTGTGAATGCAATCAAAAAAGTAAAAATGCTAAAAGTCTTGTATTTTGTGTGGTTACTTATGGTTAAGGTTATGTCAGGGTAGAGGTTAAGGTCGTCATGTCGGGATTAGAGTTTTCCCCATAGAAATGAATGGTGTGTCCCCACAAAGATATAATTACAAACCTGTGTGTGTGTGTGTGTTCAGGTTGGGGTTGGGCATGTTTGCAGCCTCGGCCTAACACAGGCTGCAAACCCAGCATGGTTTCTCCCGCCTTCTGTTTTTTTTTTTTGGCTTCTCCGGCAGCAGCCGTGAGAAAGTGCTGAGCGCCGTGGAACCCACCGTAAGCCGAGGCGCTTTTGGAGGTGTCACTGATCCCCCC
>JAODJU010000014.1:8970793-9007270 GCA_026776725.1 Gnathonemus echidnorhynchus
CCCAACTACCCCAGGAGCCAAAGAAAGGGACCAGATGCACAGGGGCGAGAAAGAGAGGGAGAATAGTATGAGTGAGGGCAGATGATGAGGGGAAATTTCAGCCACACCACAGAGAGCAGGGAGCTTAAGACTCTGACGTCTGAGTCTCAGGTGGACAAAAGCAGCACTAATCAGGTTGAATACGCCCAGACGCCCAGACGCCCAGACCGCCCATTACAGACATATAACGCGAGAGGACCTCACACGAGAAAGCTTGTTTTTCCAGACTGTCGCTTTCCAGATCTCACCACAGGTACGTTTTCTTTTTTAACAGTAACTGCCACCATTACCATTTGGCTCTTGGGTTTCACACAATTCCTAATTGTTCTTCCTATTGGTGGAGCCCAGACTGGTAAAATAATATTTTCATAACGTGCCGAGAAATATCAGTGTGAAAACACAGTTTCCCTGCATGGAGACGGCCACGATTAGCCGTTATTTATATATCAAAAATTTAAAATCATGGGTGTCTTCTGTTTTCTTAGAGAGAAATGCGGCATTTTAAATGACGTGGGCCTGCAAACCTGAATTCGTTCTGCTAAAAGGAGCCTTTCACTGCACCTCAGACAAATACAGTAAAGTGCGTTTTCCCCTTCGCTTCCCGCCGCTTACGTGGGCCCCGTCCGCTGTTACAGTAATAAATGTCTCACACAGCGGTCGCAAAAGGTGGGGTCTCTCCTCTGAGCCTCCAGTGACGATGACAGCCCAGAAACCTGGGAGCGCCACAGGCTGTCCCACGGCATGAGAGCTCAGGTTCAAACCTCTGACAGACTGTAACGACTGTATACGCCCCCTCTTGGCCAGCCATGTTAACATGTCTCATAAGCATCTCTGCCTCCATTCCTGCGTTCTCTCTCTCTCTCTCTCTCTCTCTCTCTCTGTGCTCCTCTCTGTCCTCCTCTCCTTTCGTCTTCACCCTCCTCTGTCTCTCTGTATCCAGCTCTATATTGCTCACTCAATTTGTCATTCTGTTCCTCTCCCAGGACGGCATGGTGGTGCAGTGGTTAGCACTGTTACCTCAAACCTGGGACCCGGGTTTGAGTCCCTGCCTGGGTTACATGTGTGTGGAGTTTGCATGTTCTCCCCAAGTCGTCATGGGGTTTCCTCCAGGTACTCTGGTCTCCCCCCACAGTCCAAAGACATGCTGAGGCTAAACTGGAGTTACTAAATTGCCCATAGGTGTGCATGTGTGAGTGAATGGTGTGTGAGTGAATGGTGTGTGAGTGAATGGTGTGTGAGTGTGCCCTGCGATGGGCTGGCCCCCCGTCCTGGGTTGTTCCCTGCCTCGTGCCCATAGCTTCTGGGATAGGCTCTGGACCCCCTGCGACCCAGAAGTTGGAAAATGGATGGATGTTCCTCTCTGTTCCCTTTCGTCCCTCTGTCCCCCTCCCTAAATTGCTCTGTCATTCTGATCCTCTTCCTTCTCTTTATCCAGCCCCTTCTCTCTACTGTCCGCCTCTTTCTGACGTGACTGTCTAGCATGACCGTGTGGGTGCAAGCTGTCATTACAAATAAGAAATTGTCCTTAGTGACTTGCCTGGAAAAATAAAGGTAAAATAATAAATAAAAATAAAGTATTCATCTGGTTGGTTGAAACTAAGTCTCGGTATGGATTTCAACTTTCTGGACCTGAACAATCCACCTCTGCTAGTTATAGGTCTGCTGAAGACTTTCCAGCTTGCAGGATCTGCTGTTCTATGACCAAAGCCGTAAAATCACATTGTAGCTGTGATTCATCAGTATTTTCTCGATGTTGCACAGAAAATAACTCGGAGGAGCCCAAAGCAGATTAACAGCCAGGGAAGAGAAGGTTATCATCTCGTGCCTCGCGGGCCTGACCTCCTCTCAGAGCAGAACAGCCATTGGCCTGCTACCCACTATCCCTAAGAAGTGGGACTCTGTCCATCCAGCTCCCCAGTCAATTTACTCAGGCTGTAAATCGCCACCACACAGCCACAGACGTTGATTGTGACGCCATGGACAGCAGAGCAGTCAGCTCAAAGTCCGGAAAAGCAAACCCCGCTGAACGTGTCTGTGGCTGAGCTAAGCTGGCTTTAATTCCACAGCCAGAGTAAATGCTTTCAGATCCTTCAGTGCTGTGTCACGTCCCTGGTTAACCAGCGTAATAATAAAACAAACATATGAGTAAAGTAAGTGGTGGCGTCGGTAATGGACCAAACACTTTCACAAGTAAACATCAAACCTTCTCATGACTCAACCCCTTCACTTTAACAAAAAAATAGAGTCCACTGGATTGTCATGGTGAAGCAGAAAGGGGTGGGGCTTCCCTGCAAGGGGGTGGTACCTGGCATGCTGGGCTGCGTGTCAGTGCTTGCCATTGGACGTCGCTTTGCCCCGCCCACCACTCAAATCCTCCTGTTCTGGCTGCAGCCGGATGCTTGCTACAGTGAAGATAGAAGACACTGTGCAGAGAGGACAAGAACAAAGAAGAGCAGTCTGTCAAACAACCTCTAGGGGGCGTGGCTATCAGGAAAACTCTCATCAATGATAAGCATGGCTCAGCTGATGAGCATGGACCATTGACAAGTCAAGTAGGAATTAAGATTTGAGTAAGACTTTCTCCCCATAAAACTTTGCGGAACCCACATCACATTAAAGGATGCAGAATCTGCAACTGGGTAATTTATCATGCAATTAGCAATTAACTCCAGGTGAGGTTACTTTGCATCCAGAGATGAGATCAAATCCTATAGGGAGTGTTGTGGAGTTCCATGCAAACTCCACAACACCTGTAGCCAGAAGAAGCCCGTAGATCTAGCCCATCAAGATTTAACCTCTTCAGTCATTTTCCTTCCATTTCTCCTTTTCCCTTGCTATCCCCTGTCTCCTCATCCACATGTTGTGTGTGTCTGTGTTAGTGTGTGTTAGTGTGGGTGGACACCATGTGGTCTGTGAATCCATTTTCATATCGAGCTGTAACCATGGCGATTGCACAATTCTTTCTGTGTCACTTGCATGTTGTGGATGCTTGTTATAAACTGTCCTCTGAATTATTTGAATTGAATTATTTTCTCCCCCGTTTCTCAGTAGTGTCAAGGACCTCAAAGTTTCCTCAGTGATCTTTGATCCATCATTGATCTTTAAACAATCTACTGAAGACTTCTTATGTGCAGTAATTCACTTAAGCTGGAGTCCCAGATGCAAACTGGTCAGTAAATTGAAGGTACACTTTGGACCACTAACCAAATAACAGTGAGGTTACAGAAACTGCCATCTGTGTTTTGACTCCAGTTCACTTTCGAAAACCTCTTTTGCCGTTGGGTCACGCTGGAACATCCTGCTCTGTTGGTAAACCGGATTTCTTAAAAATAACAACAGCAAAAACTACATCTGGACTTAGTTCCATAATGAAACAGTACAGACCAGATTAAAGCACAAAATGCTTCTCTGAACCTCTGAAGCTGGAATGGAGCCCCCCCTGCAGTTTGAAGCAGACGCCACAGCATAGCGAAGCCCCCCTGTCTGACACGAATCTGGGCTGGATTTCTGATTGGATAAACTGTTCGTTTACACATGTGTGTGTCCTGCCGCTTCTGCACGCTTGTGTGCATTTTTTTTCCGTTTGTGAATGCAGATGCAGATCAGTGTCCCTCTGTGTGTGTGGGAGAGTGTGCAGTGTGCAGTGTGCAGTGTGCAGTGTGCAGTGGGGGGGGAGGCAGTGGTACTGACTGTCGGGCAGCTCCCAGAGCTGGGCCGCCAGGTCGCTGAAGTACGGATGGCCGAGGGCGACCTGGGCTGACAGGCGGTTCTTTGGGAAGCACTGGAGGAACCCGGCAGCCAGCTCCTCTGCGTGGTCCACCTGGGCCAGCCTGCAAGACAGAACCGTACAACAGCTGAGAGTCGAATTCCCAGTGCCGGTCCGGGTCTCTCCATCTGGCGCTGGGGCTCCTCTGGACTCCGCTGCTCCAGTTGGCCGGAGTGAGAGGATCCATCTTCTCTGGGATCAGCAGCATCCCAAGAACATGAAATATGTGTCCTATCACTCGTAAGCCAGGCACTTTGGAACCATTTTCAAAGGACGTTCTGTATTTATAATTAAAATTCCTGTTTAATTGCTGCTGTGTGTTTTGCTGGTCCTCTGAAGCCGGGTACATACCAAGCTGAGGGCAAAACATTAACACCAACCAAGGCAGGGGAAGGTCGGATCCCACTAGCTGTGAACATCGGCACTGGAGCACAGCAGCATAACTAAAGGCGACGGGTGAAACGTAACCCAATCAAAGAGCTTAGATTCACCAGTTCGCTTCGACGTCGATTCAACCATCAGCCAAAACAGCACAGCTGGGGTCCGACCGTGTCTGACCATGCGACACACTCCGGCCTGACAGATAACAGACTCACACTGACTCTCATCGACAGCCGACAGCTTCCGATGGTCGAAAATCAGCCAGATGTGTTCCAGGGTTTAGACCTAAGACTGGCCCCCCAGTGCTCAGGCCAGGGCTGCGGAGTAACCTTCAGAGCCCCGTAGTGAAGCACCACCACAGAGATAAAACACAGAAGTGAATGGAGTCAGCGTACGTCTGGGGGTTAAACGACGCGAGGCTGAAAATGCCTGGTCTCCAGCGGAGCTGCTGAACGCCGGCCACCGCTGACATCACATGTAAACAAACAGGCAAACCAAGAGACGAAAGCAAACAAACGAGGTTCCCGACCACCCTGGCCGTGTGCCGTCAGCGTCATTCACAGCATAACCGGCACATTTGCGGGCCACGTTAAAGAGGGTGCAATCAAATTAAACTGATTCCTGTTCACCAACGGAAAATTATCCTGACGTAAAGAGCTCTCTAAAGCTGTAATTGTGTGAATCCTAGTGGTCACATGAGTCCCGTTCACTTTCCAGGACCATCTTCCTGTAAATCCCAACGTCTTCACCCAGTGGCAAAGAATGAGATGACTGGCTTGGTAGGGAGGGGGGGGCAGCTCTGTGTCCTTTCCATGAACAGAGTTACATTAGTGGATCACTGGTGGGAATAACCAGGGTGTTTAATAACTGTGCAATAAAATGGATTATCATGAGTATGAGTGAGTCACAAACCACCTTCACAAGTCAAATTCAGTCAAATAAAAATGTGTGCAAGACCTGCTCTGTGGGACATGCGCTAAATGTATGGAATAAGAGTCCAGCAGTTGGACGGTGAAGAAGGCTTTCAGCAGGAGAGATTTCTCTAAATTTACTGTATGTCATCATCATGGAAAAGCTGGCGCACAATGAAAGGAGCGGATGCTGCTGAAGCAGTTAGCATTCCTCTGAGTTCTCTCCTCACATATTTATTTCCTCATCGACTGGACGGTTGCCAGGGATACCAGCCCAGGGCAGGTCAGAGACACACGAAATGGATTCATGACATGCCAAGCGGTCAGTCAAAGAGTGCAAAACAGAAACCCCCCCACCAAACCCCAATCTCCTATTCTCTTACTGTTACCCATCTCACATCCGGGGTTCAGTGTTGCCACCCAGAGGTGAGGATATATTACTGCGGGCAGATCCTCAGTCAGCCGTCTGCTAACCATGGCTAAAACAAGTCAGACACCGTGTTTGAGATCAGGGCTGTTCGGCTGTGCGCATCTGTCTCTACGTCCCTGTGTGTACCTCTTCTTCACGTTAAGCCCTGCTCTTTTGTTCTGAAGGAGTTCCTTTAGTTTTGCGCGCTGGCTACGATGCCAGAAGCAGCATGCCTGTTCTCTGCAGACGAGGACATACCGCACTACTGAACGTTTTCATAGACTTGCCTAAAATATGACGGATCTCTTTTTCAGAGAATTATCCATCAAAATCACTTAACTGGCTTGCATTTCATCAACTCAGAGGCTCTATCAATAGCTGTCGTTGTCTATCTTCCTGTCCTGTGTGTGTGTGTATGGGGAGGCTAAATGGTGAAAGAGCATTCAAGGCATAAAGTTCTATAAAGGGTTGTCACTGTATACACATGGCCCCGTGACCTAATAAGACTGTAACCGAACCCCCCCCCCACCCACCCAGTTCAGAAAGTAGAGTGTACTGGCTGAATGAGTGACAGGAACTGCACCAATAATCCTTCCAGTTGCTTTACCGACACTGACAGTCCATCAATCGAAAATAAACGGCAGGCACTAAAATCCTAAGACATGTTTGCACTTCAGAGGAGCTGGAGCCCGGCTCTGCGAGGCTCAGCTGTCGACGTCTCTGTTCTGTGGGTTACTGTTCTCATAAGAACCTGATACACATCAGCCAATGATTCCATCGCAGGCTCTGAGCGATGAGCAGCCTGAGTACTGGCACAAAGAAAAACAACCTCCTGGTCTCATACTTTCCCCAGGTCCCAGCCAGAGGTACAGGATCCTGGAAACTGGGAACAGTGGGGAGACTGTCAGGAGCAGGGGGAGAATAAAAATTCAATAGGCCCCCGGCTGATCAATTTACCAGATTAGCTTTGGCAGCCGAGGCAGCGGACCGACAGACACAACCGCGAAATGCAACTTTAATAACCATAGCAACACTGAAACAGAAGAGAAACGTGAGCAGAAAGAGCCCCACTGCTGCAATGTGTCTGTAACGGGCCAAATGAATGACAGGCACTTGGCATTAGGCAGGTTTGGAGAATCTGACAGTGTCGTATCCTTGGAGAAAAATTGATGTTCAGGTGGTAATTTAAAAGCTAAGGTTTGATAGAAGCTTAGCACTTGATTTTGAAGATCAGGCTCCAATTAGGCCTCTGATAATTGGGTTCACATCCATCCATCCATCCATCCATTCAACCACCTAAGGTAAAGATTTAGGAACACTATACTGCCACCTAGTTCACTGATTTTCTCGTATACTTCTGACTGGCTTGGGACACCTTAGATCTTGCTTCACAGCCCAAAAATTTGACACTCCGGCCCCAGCCAATCAAGGCCAGCGGGCAGCAACAAAGATGTGACCGGAAAGGTCCAGAGAAATATAAGCCACATTTCTGGGGAACATATTGTGGGAAAAATATCAATAAAGCCCAAGAAATAGGATCCAGACTAGCTGTGGCAGACCTGCCTCTACCTGTCAGCACCTGTCAAAGCATAAAGAGAACAAACCAGAAACACTTGGCCTGCTTGAATTGGATGACATTTTCCTGGCTTCTGAGAACCACGGGTACTGTCCAGTGATGCAGTCCAGTAAACAGGCTGCTATCCATCTCATTGTGGAGAGAGAAAACAAAGTACCAAATAAAACAACACTCACTTGTTCCACGCTTGCCCAAGTTTCTTCGGACTGTACATGGAAAATCGGTCTGGGGGGGGGTAAAAAAAGATTAACTGCAAATTAACACAGGTTTTGAATGTAATGGATGACATATCAAAGCTTTTAAACATGACATACAAGACAATGACGTGTGACGTGTGGCTGCACCCGGAAGCAGGGTTTTACTTAAACCATTATGAAATCATACGTTGGCCTCTGGGTTCTGAATCTTAGAACCACAGTTCCATACAGTATCGTTACAGTCCCCCACTATCTGCAGGGGAAATGTTCCAAGGTATGTAGCAGATGCCTGAAACCACAGATTGTAACAAGCTATATATACTATACATTTTCTATACGTATATATCTATGGTAAAGTTTAAATCATAATTTAGGCACAATAAGAGATTACCAACAATAACTAACAATTATTTTAAAAAGGGTTACTTCAACACAAGAGTAGCGATGCGAGGTGGCTGTTAAATAGCTAAAGGGTGGATGCCGTATACAGTGTGGATCCCCTGCACAAAGGGATAACTAAAGGGTGGATGTTGTATACAGTGTGGATCTCCTGCACAAAGGGATAACTAAAGGGTGGATGTTGTATACAGTTGTATACAGTTGTATACAGTTGTATACAGTGTGGATCCCCTGCACAAAGGGATAGCTAAAGGGTGGATGTTGTATACAGTGTGGATCCCCTGCACAAAGGGATAGCTAAAGGGTGGATGTTGTATACAGTGTGGATACCCTGCACAAAGGGATAGCTAAAGGGTGGATGGCGTATACAGTGTGGATACCCTGCACAAAGGGATAACTAAAGGGTGGATGTTGTATACAGTGTGGGTCCCCTGCACAAAGGGATAGCTAAAGGTTGGATGCCGTGTACAGTGTGGATACCCTGCACAAAGGGATGATTCATGAGATTTCATCACGCTACTCAGAACAGAGTGCAATTTAAAACTTATGAAGTGTTTATTTCTGGAATTTTCCGTTTAATATTCTCAGACCATGGCTGACTGCAGATAACTGAAACCGTGGAAAGCAAAATTGTGGATAAGTACGGACCACTGTGTAACTTTCATATAACTCCCCCTTGTGGGCCCACAATGTCCTGCAACAGAATAAAGGCACATGAAGATGATGGTGATGATGATGATGATGACCTCATGTTCCGTAAACCAGTTATTGTGAATTTGTTACTTTTTATTTGTCTGAATGCAGTGTTTGAAGTGGAATGAAACAGACACAGTATCTGTACCAGTCCTCAGTGCAGTAGTATATAGTGACAGTGTCCCCTGCTGTTCAAAAGCTAAAGTGCATCTGTGTTACAAAGTGGTTTTCATTTACATACATTGTGTGGTTGAAGACTTTATCCATATAATTTACAATTAAGTCATTTACTTTGGCAGAGAAATAAAATATAAAAAAAGAGATCAATTCTATAAATACACCCACACTCAGGGAATATATGAAGGTTACACATACATGTCATTTGTCAATGTCACTAAGCGCCCCCTTTCTCGATCCCCCAAACACGTCCACCCTGTGAGACATTATCTACCACAGACTGCCTTACTTTCGCTTTGCAGTCGACCGGATTTAGACACGAATCTGCCGATCTGGTTTCTTCCCCCACTTGCCCCACTTTCACCTGAACAAATGAACATTCCCAGTTAATTACCGGCAACTGCCGCTGAACTATAATTAACTTGTGACCCTTTAATGACTCATCACTGGTGCACATGCTCCGTCTGGGCCGCCCAGCAGATCAGAGGGCAGGGCATGCGTCCGCTTTTGGCTGTGCTGTGTAGGGCCCTTGGCAAAAGGACGGCCGATAATGAGACACTGACATCAGCTTGGGAAGGGAATGGGGACAAGAAGGTGGCAATACCGCTGTGGCCAGCAGGGGGTGTACTGGTTAAGGAAGTTCAGCGTTGACTGTGAACCAGCAAAGAACCACGACATGGGGGAATCAGACTGGGGTTTAAATCACTCTGCTAATGAATAACCTGTGTGAGCATAACCACTGTACAGTGCACTGCTAATAGCCGGCATTTCTGCTGTTCCTTTATACTGTACAAGGCCTGTGTACTTCTGTTTTATTGTAGAAGAGTCCAGAAGACAGAACTTTTCAGCCGTTCACTCAGAAGCACTGAAACTACACGAAAGAATGAGATGAACATCCGGGAGACGGCCAGCTGTAAGCTAAAAACCCGCCCTGTTTTCATGGGAAACGGCGGCTCACCGGGTTTGAAGTGAGGCAGGGAGTGGACACCAGGCCACGTTTCCTCAGTCGGGGTGCCAAGTACCTGGAAAAGACAGTGAGGCCATCTTAGGGCAGCTGGGACACACAGACCGACATGCACAGACACACACCGACACACCACTGCATGTGACCTGACACTGTAAGGCTGCACAGATTAGCGTAATAACAGCAAAATACCATTCAAATATAGAGTCTATTGGCCAGAGAACTGAGAAAAACAGAAGTTTAATATAGCCAGATCCATTCAGGGCAAATAAACTTGTAGTTAATAAGGGACCTGGCAGTACCATAGTCAAACAGAAAAACATGCTTTTTTAAATGCCTGGAGCTCTTTCAGTGGCTCTGGCCAACAGATATGAACCTTTATATAACCATATACTTACAAGCCTTATGACTGCACTAAGGACAGATCCCACATTTGCCCAACGCCACTTTGGCTACATCTGCTGAACAGACACGGTTTTGCGGATTTCGGGTTATAGCCTCCTGCTGCCAGCGGAGGGCAGTAGAGCCTCGTAAAGCAGCCGGATGCCTCTTACACTGAGGTTACGGCGCTGCTCCCTAAGCAAGCAGCAAGCAGCCCTCCGCTCTGATTGACATTCATGGAAATCCGCCCTTTCGAAGTTGCGAGAGAGAACTTGACAGGCTGGCAGGTATCACACGCGAGTCTCCTTTGCATGAGAGCAAGAACGTGTGGCGGGGAAGCTGGTCAGGAATTATTCAACGCGAGTGTCGGTCAAAATACCAGCCATGAGTCAGGCAGGCATTTATAATAATAATGCACAGGCCCAACCCCAGAGGTGGAAGATGACAAGACTATCCACTCTCAATATAAGAATAATAATAATAATAATAATAATGTCCACAAGTGACACACAGAAATAGAGCGTTTCACTGAATCATCTTATCTTTAAATCCACAGAAGCACAGAGCTGTTTAAGTGGTTGAACTGCCGTGTGTGTGTGTGTGTGTGTGTGTGTGTGTGTGTGTGTCGGTGGGGGGGCTGAACGTCTGAAGCCTGACACAAAGGGTGATTATCCCACCTGCTCTCTCCCAGTTCCCTTCCCGCCCCGGAGGAGGAAAGTGAAATTAGCCCTCTCTGGCAGCACCCTCTCGGTGGGAGGGGTCAGGGGAAGTAGGGGGGGGTCTCTCGCTCTCTTAATTACAGTACATATGCTATTGTTCCACCCCCCTCCCCATTCCTGCAACTGTGGGGGGTGATGGAATGCTGTTCCTAACCGGGCCGGGTCCATCCATCATAGAGTGAGGGACATTAGGGTGGGGGAAGGGGGAATTTCGTATGTCTCTTCAATGACTCAAAGGTGGGTATTACACCTGGGGCCTCAAGCCTCCCCCCCCCCATCCCGAGCTGTAATTCCTCTGGTAAAAGGGCATTCCTGTCAGAGACTCGGCGACTCATCCAGCGGGACCGCGAGCTCGAATCAGCAATCTCAGCTCCGCCCAGAGCGGAGTGAGAAAGACGGGAACGCAGGGGGGGCGCGGTCCAAACGCTCCCCGGAACCATCCGTGAAAACACTGAGCAACTGAGCCACCGTCACTTAACACAAAGGCCCAGGGTAGCAACGCTAACGACACGAGGTTAGCATGCTAACGTGATGGTGCAGGCGGTGTGCAGCCGGCGTGCTAAATTACACGGTTCTTCTCTCAGGGGTGGGGGTAGGGGGGAGAGTATGTCCTTTTCAAGGCCCCATTCGCCTCCGTTGGCGGGGGCCCGAACCGGCCAGATTAATAGTGTTTAGTGCAGTCAGTTTAATTACACGGTGCTCGTTTTAAAAATGCCAGTGACAGCCGTGCCGAGGGACAGCTGCACAGCCGCCCGCTATTCGAAAATAAAAGCCAGGCGGCTTTCTCCCCCATGAAAAGCATTTTGGAATGGAGCCGGGAGGTTATGCCTGGGGAGGCCACGGAGCACAAGCGAAAGAGCGCGGATACTGACGGAGATGGAGTTCGAGGACCACAACGTGGTACCCAATCAGAGACTCACTCTCCAATGACCAGGGCTTGTGGGCTTGGGGCAAGACTATGCTCTGTGGGGGGGGGGAGGGGGCAGTAAAGATGTGAAACAGGACATCACCTTAGCAGTGAAACAGCTGCAGGGTTTTAGCGGAGACCTAACGACTGAGCGATGAAGGCCAAGCTCAAGTGAGACAGGAAATGAGATCGGGATGGAGAGTGCGACCGATGAGGCAGAGTGATGCAGAACCAGCCAGGGAGGCTGAGGCCCATTTTGTGACAGAGATGACCTTGGAGGGGTCGTGTAAACAGACCTCGTGTAGCTGGGTGGTCCGAAGGCTGCATGGCCGCGTTCGGCCGCAATGAGGCATCCTGGGTAACGGAACCTCAGATGTGGAGGAATTCATGGGCCTCCGAGGCACCAGTACATCAAGCGTATCGCTTTTCAGGACCCGTTGAATTGGGGTGGGGGGAATGGTAATTAGGACAAGACGTTCTATGGGGGGGGGGGGGGGACCCAGGGAAGCAAGAGGGTGGTTATTGGCCTTCAGTGGCCAATAGGTTTCCGTCCCGACAACATGGCAGGTGACCGAGCTGAGAAGACGGCGGGGACAATAGGGGAATGAGGACAACGTAATGACATCAGCCCCCCACGGGGGGGGCACAACTCCAGGAGAGTTCAGGGGAAAGGGCATCTGACTCCAATTAACCGGTCACACTTAAGTAGCCTGGAAACTGGTCAAATAAACCAGTGGCCTGTTTCCCAAAAGCACAGCTTCCACGGGGGGGTGAGTGTTCTGGGTTACCTGCCTGTTAGCAGATAATTAACTTCAGTGGCACCGAGTAAACATTGGTCCAGGCCCATCAACAGCCCCAGTAAAGCAGTGGAGAGCGGCTGAGTGCGTCTGCATGCTTTAACGATGACTGCACAGCTGAAGACTCACACACAGCCTCACGGTTTTGGAAACGGAAGAGCTACATGCATTTGGAATTTAGGAACAATAACAGTCCTTCATGGGTGATAAATTCTTACGGGGAATTTATTAAACGCCAGCTGACGGTGGAGGAACTGAGCCGGACGAAGCCGCCTCTATTCCGACGCTTGCGGGTGATTCATCTTTACTCAGCTGTTTAATATGACAGGGTTCGACACAGGTCACATGACTTACTCCAAGCCATTAACGAAGCGAAGCGGTAAGCTGAGAGCGCACCGACCATGAAGGAACTGAAAACATAAATTGGGGGTGGGGGGCATCAGCTGGAGTTTCAGCCAGGAGACACCACAATTCCCCAGGGTCAAAGGTCACCCCATGCCACCCACATTCGTACACTCATGCCCAGATTCCTGAAAAAGGGCACTCTGGGTAGAAAATGAGCCTCTCCCTAACCATGTTTATACACACATACACACACACACACACACCACTGGGGTGTTCGCTTGTTCCTTTGTGGAGGGCAGGGGGGTGGTGCAGAGGCGAGGATGATGGGTCGGGTCATAAATTACCTCACAGACGTATTCCTGACAGGATGCAGTGAAGGGGTCAAATAAGGTCACGTCAAGAACCCAAGAGGACCATCCATTCCCACAGAGGACAGACAGACTTTACATCTCATACCTCAATCGCATTGTGAAGGCATGTGGAATGTGTTCAATAACTCAATTATGCCCCCCCCCCTCCCCAGACGCCTGAGTGCTAAACCCCAGCGGCCCTTGATGTGGGGGCTCCGCCCGACACGCTGTGGCCACTGGGATAGTCCTGCTGCTTGGGGACCCTCAGCACCATCTGTGAGTTACAAATTATAGGCCGCCGTGTTGGACTGCGTGTGTCTCTATGTATATATATGTTTCTGTGTTTTTTGTGGCTTGTTGGGGGTGTTCCCAAGGGATTCTGCTCCCCCTCAGCTGGCTCCCTGCTTCACAACTGTCTCATCCGGCCAGAAGAGCACGAACGTGAAACCATCTTACCCTGTGCAAAATGCGTAATGCGCGGGACGTCAACCGAGGCCCCTCGTGTGCGCGACCCGCCGCGGTCATGTGACGTAATCTACCGGCATGGCATAACATATGCTTGCTGATGGGACCACCCAGCGCAGAGGCATGGGCGGGCTGTTCCGAGGTGTGTTTACCAAAACGTGAGCTGGATGAATGTTTGTGTCATGACATGCATGTAGCGGACAGGAATGTGTCATTCTCTCATGCATGACCCCAACTCTAACGTTGTTTCTAGGATTTATTTGTTGCCGTTGTGTGGTGAGTAACCCTGTGTTTAGAGAAACTGCATCTTTCTACCATATTATCTCATCATGGGTGCAAAAAAGAATGTAGGGTCAACATGACCGAAGCATTTAGCTTCAGGTGTTTGACAGCCAATGCTCAGAAGGCTTGTGATTCTGTTTGTGCGAGTTGGACTTCCTGCACAGGGGGACGAGAGGTCAAATACCTGTCACAAAACCTGCTATGTCTCTTGGACTGGCAAGGATTGGATTCTGGTATCTGCTCCCAGTTATGCTGAATGCCTCAATGGCAAAGTGAGCCAAGCCTCTCCAGCTGCGCTTTGCCGCTCTCAGAACATTCGGAAGGAGTATCTGTACACACCCCAAACACTTCTCACCGGGGATGGCGAATGGAGACCTGAACACACCGTATAGGTGAAACAGGGCCACACAAACGCGGGAAGTTCAAGCAGGATCAGCATTCTCGCAGCCTCCCCAGCAGATCACACAAATTGTCCGCTTAAAACCCCTTTCAAGCAATTTTCTAATTATAGGCCACAAAATTGGAAAACAGCTTCACAGACTCAGAGGCCGCCTTTCCCTGCTCAGCGCCCTCCCAGTGCTCTCTGGCTCTCAGTTATGATTTTACTGCTTTCTATTTGTGGTCAGCCGCGCCTCCCAAGAGCTCAGCACTGACAGAAACAAGGTGGGCTAGCGCGCCTTACTGTAGGAGAGCGGCATTTTGGAGCTCGGCGTTTATTGTACCATTGCACGGTCCGGTGCGGAGATGAAAGGCATCTCGCAGACACAGGAGGCTGACTCATGGAACATGTTTTCTTTCACTTCATTTTACAAACGTCTATACCCTGCCCGTCCTCCAAAAGCAGTCTGCGTTCCTGGCAAAAAAAGAGAAAAGGTAGAGGATTTTATACCCTGTTATGGCCTGTCGCAGGTTAGAATCAAAATGCCATCAGAGGGAAGCAGAACTGGGAGATGACCGGAGGAGGGGGGGTTGATGGATCCCCCCCACCCCCCCCCCCCCCCCCATGATCATCGAACAGCCCCATTCGTGCATACCTCCTTCCCACACAAAAGAGGAATCCTTCAATTTTTTATTCCCCTGAACCTCCGCCATGTTTTTGTGGTGAAGTCGCCACTGAAGAGGTTCCTGTGCCCATGCCAGGCTTCCAACTTAGTAGTTTGGAGCTGCAGCCTGAGTGATGCCCAGCAGGGGGCACTGGCGAGGGTTTCTTGCCAGAGAGAGAATTTGGATCTCTCTCTCTCTATCTATCCTGGGGAGTCCAGCTGTAGCGGATGGCGTGTGCGGCTCTGTGCGTTAGAGGACCTCTCTGCGTCCATGACCAGAAGGTTGTAAGTTCGAATCCCATGGCTGACAAAGTGTTATATCACTGTTGGGCCCTACACTCTCACCTCATCATGGACTTAGAGTGATTCTCCTCTCTAAACCTAAGTTTTCCTTACTTTGCTTTGGGCAAAAGTGTCTGCAAAATAAATAAATATAGTCAGTGGAATGGTGCCAGAGATTATTTACCTTCAGAAATCATAAAATTTTTCTCTTAACATTATAGCAGGGGTGACCCCTCCCCTACCCCAAAAAAAATTATTCAGGCTTTTATCAGGAGCAACCTTACGTGATTTAGAGAGGACAAAGATAGTTGCACTTGGTGCTTTTGATATGGTACTGGGAGATTGGGCTGCTTTTAAACACAACAAACGCTCTCCCAGCCCTGTGTGCGTCGGCCTCCAGGAAACATATTGTGGGCCGGCTGCACTCTGCCGATAATATCTGAGAATTACAGAAATATTCACTCTAAAACGAGAACACAACGTATTAAAGATAACAGAAGATCTCAGCTTTAGCTTTTAACACGTCAGGCATAATAAATAGGTTGATTAAAGCAGAAATTTATTCCATATAATAACGATGCTTACATTTTTAATGTTTTTAGATCTGTTTGTGTTTTTAGTTTAGCACTGTTATTAATGTTCTGTTGTCTCCATGGGTACCTGTGACGAGAAACAGTGTAGCGGGGCATGGCGGGGGTGGGGTGGGGGGGTACCTGGAGATTTCCGAGAGATCAGCCAATCAGAGACTCAAATGCCACGGTGCTTATTTGCTCCTATTGAGCAGACAGCGGATGAGGCAGGAGGATGATTCTTGGATGGTGGGGGATTTGCTGTAGGCTCCCCCTCCCAAACCAGGGCAGATCTGCTAGATTGTATTTCCATACATTTCTTGGAAAATATCTCCCTCTGTGACCCCTGTGATTCTGGCCTGTGAGACTGGGGCTAATGTAACGGAATTAGCCACCTGTTCTGGGGCTGGGAGCAGTGCTGTAGGGAACTAATTAATTAAGGCGCTTATTATGTTACACTTAGGCAAAATGGCATATGTTAAGTCCAACAGTAAGTGACCGTCACAGTACAAGCCTGCCACCTTGACCCTTACACCCCCCGCTGCTGTCTCAGCCCAAACATCAGCAGATACCCAGTCAGGCATCCGTAAGCCTGACGAGGTCGATTTACATAAAGCGGCCCCAGCCTTTGAATTTCAAATGCTGTGCACCAGACTTTTCACTGAAGTTCTGGCTGGGGAGGGCACTGTGTGTGTTTTGGATTTGCCAGTGTTATCACAGATTCTGGAATTTGGCCCCTGCTAAGCAAATAAGTATCCCTAATGATAGTGTGAGCGATTTGAAAAGAAAATCCAACTGTTTCTATTTTAAGTACACCCAGTGACTCTGTGATCTTGGCTTGAAATGACACTGCTGTGAAATGAATGCTTGTATTTTGAATGTATTTATATATGCAATAATAAACACGTCCATTTACATATCTGGTTCCTGTTATTCTCTTAAATAGTACTGATACATAGATGCTCTTGATATATAAGAACTCCGGCTTATAGTGTTAAACTGTTATGTGTTAAATGAATCAGGTTTTGTCTTCATTACGCAATATCCAAAAAACGTGGAACTGTGTCACCAACTGGCCCGCACCTGTAATGTCGCAAATCCGACGGCGTATTTTTATTATTCGTTTTGCCAATTGATACTTGCCATATGAGCAATTAGCATTCATGGTGCTATTAATTCCAGAACAATGCGAACTGGAGGAAACCACGGGAAAAGTGGACCGGGCAAACGTCCGTACATTTTGAACCGCGTGTTTATAGGTTCCCGGAATATTTATTGCCCATCCTGTGAATTTTTCTGGGAAAATTTTCTCATTTCGTGGAGCCAGCAGGGGGGAATTTCTCGCATGCTGATGGAACCCGCTCACGGTAAAGCCGTCACCGGCGTCGTTTGGTCGTTTTATTGCGGGGCGGGTGTCACGTGGGGGCAGTGTCATGCCGTGATGAATGACGCTCACAGTAACATTTTCCCAGGACTAAATGCTAACAAAACACGAAAGCAAACAGGGCCAGACCCCAGGCCCACAGATGGGGGAACCCATCAGATTAATGGCCCCCGCACTCACTGTGGGGGGGAAAGGGGGGGCACGTCTCGCATTAGAGTGATGCCTGTAGATTTGGGAGTGGGCCAGAGAGTTAGTAATAGCAGAGATTTGTGGGGTACCGTTGGGAAGGGCCCTGGAATCCCCTCTGGCTGATGGGGGGCAGGGGGGTGATGTGGGAGACGCTGGATTCAGAGGGGCGAGATGAAAACCCCACTCTCTGCCCAGGGGCCTACCGGTATCACACCTGCTCCTCTATAGCCATTATGCTGCTTGGGACACCTGAGCACCTGCATACCTGAGAGCTGCCAGGGGTAGCCAATGAGGCATGCAGCTGCATTGGAGGCAGCCAATCAGATTGAGGCTGTTATGCAGGACCCGCGAATGAGCTCAGAGTTGGCTCCAGCTTACTGCTATCACTCACTGAAAGGGTATGAAGCCATCCTGGTATCTGCATGTCAGGCTTCAGAATACTTCAGTGTCAGTCTACTGTATGTGGATAGGCTTGGCTTGTGGGGACATATTTTGATATCTTTTTGGGACAATTGTCTTCGTGAGGCGGTAAAACCTAAAAGATGGTTATTTAACAAGTAAATTATTCCTTGACCTGTGCGAGTAGCTTATGAGACCCCTGCAAGCCCCAGACCCTTGCAATCCTGCAGAGGGCAAGCAGGTATAAAGATGGATGGATGGATGGAAAATATATTTCACTTTTTGCTTATTAGAAATTTTGCCTTGTCTTTTTAGAGTTTTGATAGATTTGGTTTAGGGAAATCACAGTAAAATGAGTTCCTCACAATTATGCATGTGTGTGTATGCATATGTCAGTGTGTGTTCCTGTACTGTATCAGGTGACTTGGTAAATCCATACAGGTTAGTTGTAGATAAATATATAAATTTTAAATATCAGCTTAGTTTGTGATGTTAACTGGAGAATCATCTTTGTGGATTTTGTATCAAGGTGGTGACGGTTTCATCACCCCTTTTTTTTCATTTCCCCTTCTTTTCATTTGCCAGCTGGCCCCTGCCATTACAAATAATGGTCACTAGATGTCACCATTTGGCTGAATGCACATACAACACCTGGCGGTTCCAGCGCTCTGCTTCAGCGTCCATCAAACTCAGACTCACTCCTATCTATATAAAGGAAAATTGGTCTACCTATGATGAATGATTTGCAACTGCATTGTGCTAAAGACTAGGCACTTGATTACAATGTTTTGACACTCCCTTTGTGCCTGAATGGAGTCGTTGTACTGGCAAAATCATTGTCAGATTGGACTTGGTCCAACATGGCTTTCAAAAATAATTTTGAGAGTACAAAATCAGTTCTTATAAAAGAAGCTTTTGAAAAATGGGAGGTTTAGATTTTTGGGAAAGTAAAACCATTAGCCCCCTCCACAAAGTAACCAGTACGACTCTCAAATTCTAGGTTACGAGAGCAAGGGACCCTTTATCAGATTATACAATGGCTTGAAACTTTAGTTGACAGGAAACTCCCCCGGCCCAGAAATGCGGGCCCCGGGACCCAGGCTGGGCTGACATCTCGCCTGCCGGTGGCTCACATTGGACTTGGGCTTCTTTTAAAAGGATTTAAACTTTTGCTAATTTTCCCTGCGGTTCCACTCACAGCTTCTAAATCATCACGTCGACCCCTTTGACCCAAAATGCCTCACATCCTGGGCGTACGCTCGGCCCCCGGCATGCTCTGCTGCTGTTCTCCTTCTCTCGATGACATTCCCTCTGTCTCGTATTGCCTCGAGATTCCTCCCATAATGCAGCAATATTGTCATGTTTCTCTTTTGATTGGCTCTCATTGTTTGATCCTCCTGGTGCAAGTGATCTCCACGGGGGTCCAGCATCTTTAAAGCACTACCGACACAGCGGACTGTGACTGAACAGGATGGACAGATTATTGCTGCAAGAGATGGAAATTCAGCTTTAAGGGCCATTAAGTTGAGATATTTGTTGCACTACAAAAAGAGATATTTATTTACACATAATTTAGTCAAAACGAGATTCGATCTTGGTATGACCTCAACAAAAATCTCAGCAAAGATTTCAACAAAGTCAGTTCTGTCACAATCTATTCTCCTGCTTCATTAAACTCTTTTTCTTTCGTCCTGGGAGCTGACAGGCATCTGATGTCCATTCCCCTTCCAAAATGATGTCAGATATTTTTTTTAGCCATTATCTTGTGGTCATATTTCTCGGATTTACATTCCCTGAACCTTGGCGTGCGGTCCTATGATAGCCTCTGAATTCAATTTCCAAAAGTCAAACTATTAGACTTTCTGCACTGCCGTCCAGATTCCGAATATTCTGGAGCAGGAAACTTGCATATTTCGCTCAATGTTTATCTTGAGGCTTCGGCGAAAAACCGTAATATGCTTCCTGCGGGACATATTTTGTTGTTGACCTGTTATTTAGCACTATGGCGTTTATATTCCTATGGTTTGGGAAAGAATCTTCACACGACGCATGAGCTCAGTTTTCCACGGAATTTGCGATCCTGCCGAGCTTCCGAAGCACAAGCATTGCAGAAAAAAAACAAACCCGCGAACAGACGGTTCGCACAGAAGCTGGGGTTTGGGGGGGGATTCTTGGGAGTTTGCTTTGGGTGAGGCGAACAGGAGCTGGAGGTGTCGGGATACAGGAGCGCAGAGTAACACATGTACTGGAAGCACTGCTTCACACAACCATCTCCCCACCCCCCAAAAAAAAGGGAAAGGGCCCCACTTGGGGGATGCATGACTGTCCCGCCACGGCAGATAAAGACTCAGCTGTGCCACATGTGATACTCATCGATCTGCGGATTTCTGTCCGGTTCGCAGGTGTGATGGGGTACCCTGATGACCCCCCCCCCCCATTTGTTTTCTGAGCTCCACTTGAGCCAGAACGGTTGCTCGGGGGTATAGATTTGGCGGGGGTGCGGCTAACGCACGGGCCACTCTCCCATATCGAAAGACTTGGGGGCGGCCGTGCACGGGCAACGCCAAGTGAAACAAGTGAGGAGCTATGAAGAGCTCAGGGGCCCCCGGGGGTCGCGTTTCATCAGAGAGTACGTGCGAAGGCCAGGATTTGGGGCTTATCCGGCCCCGTGGGCGCGCCAGCTAAGGGGCCTCGCCAAGGCAGCATGGAAGATACACACATAAGTGGCCAATTAGGAGCGGTGACTGATGTGGATCGGATCCAGGACCTAGACCTGGAGACAGCAATGCGGATGGTGTAGCCCGGCTGGTCGTCATCTTGTTCTGCTCTAACGGTTTTGTGTGACGTACAGTACAGCTGTGGCGGCCTGTTCTCTGACTGTAGCACATCGATCTCTTCCCTGACATCATAAGTCCGTAGGTCTATCATGTGAGATCTGCACAGTGCGGGGCCCACAGGAAATCGGGAGCACCAGGAGTCCACAAGTCTCACAGCAAAAGTTTGTTCATGTCCTATGTGCCCGTTGGGAATTCTGAGCGCGTTGTTATAATGGTGAGCTGACAGCGTGTTTAATGGCTGGGAGGCAAGGTCCTTGGTGCCGAGTTCAGCCAAGATCCCTCCCGGAGAGCCTTCCTAGACAGACGGATGGCCCGCAGATAGCGTGCGTGTGATCCGTGTCGCTCTACCGAATAGCTGTCGATCTGTATCTGCCTCGGAGCACCCTGGGATTACAAAGTGCTCATATGTTTATGTTTTACATTGGTTTTATTTAATAAATGCATTGCTTTGCTGTGAGACTGTTTGAGGCTTCGTGGTTGTGATATATGCTCCTCCTCGTTTATGCTGTGGCCGTCACCACCCGTCACTAAGATGTGCACAGGCTGTTTCAACCCGGAATTATTCTACATGGAGCAGAGAGTAACAGCACTTAGCACTAATATGCTTATATTAACAAGCCCCACCCTGTTTCTGAAGGTCCAGTACAGATTCACCAACAGGATGCATGTACAAGTTTCTATAGTGTCCAAAAAAATGCTTTAATGTGTCGGCAGTGGTCGGAATAGCTGGGGGGGAAGAGGATCTGCAACCAATTACAATTTTAAGCAATTTTTATCATTGAAAGCCCAGTTTATTTCCTGCAGTGCCTGGTATTTTACAGTTAAAAAGACGCAAAAGTAATACATGTATACGCAAATGCATAAATCGATGCTCCAGCAAATATGCAGATATGCCCGAAATTTTTGCCTCTTGATAGTGCTCCAAGACCCGCCTAAAAGGAACAGCTATTTTCCTGATATCCCAGACACAGACTGCGTTTCCAAGAGCTGTCAGCTCTCCGCAGCCCTGTTTTGCTGGGCCGATTTCCCTGCCGATTACAGGTTCGCCGAGCTTCGCGGGTCGCGGCGTAGGAAGTATCTGCCGAAGGTTAAGGGGGAGTCCGCTCGGTTCCTCCAACAGCACTGTCAGCAGTCTAAGAAGGCAAAAGATAAAGGCGTTTCTGCCAGCGGTCCCTAGCAGAGAGGATGTCGTTTCTGTGAGTGATTTAGCACAGTGTTATTATTGTTATCCCCCCCCCCCCCCACCCCAATCTTTCCGCTGCACAGTAGCGAAGCCGCAGGCACGTGACGGGACTCTAGGTCAGCTACCCACAACCCCTCGCGCCTCCGCCCCCTCGGCCTCCTCTTCCAGGGGCTCCTGGCTTTAGTTTCCGTCTGAACCCTGCTGGGAGCAGTTCACACATGACATATTCCCTGCTGAGTGGGAGCCAAAGGGCCGGAGTTGTGCTAAGCTAACACTGGCGCCCCATGAGGGGACAGAGCGGCTGTAGAGTGGCAGGGCTGGGCTACAGACTGCTGCCGGCGACACGGGAGCCTCCTCTCAGTCTCATAAAAATACTTTGGCGTTGGAGCGTTCAAACAGAGCTGGGCTCGGCCAGAAAAAAATCATCAGGATTTTTAGCACGTGTGTTTTCTATTACTGTATTACTGCATTTTAAACACACCTAATACTAATGCACTGTAATAAGCAGCAAAACCTGCTTTCCCCTGAGACAAAAAAACAGTTGCCCAGTTTCCATCTTTCAGTTTTTCCAGTTTTTCTCAGTATATAACATGCAGCCCATTAAATATAGATACTTTTCTCCGGAACAGTTCCAAAGGATAAAAGTCCATATTGACCCCATATTGACCATAAATTGCATATCAGAATTTGTACGACCATATAAGGAACACTGCAAAGTGGCCTGAGATCGACCTAAAATAAAACGTCCAAAAACCAAAAAGCATATGTTCATATCTGAGTCAGTTTATGTTAAAGTCTTGAAACTATATGCCGTACAATATACATATGAGATCAGATGATCCAATTCATTAAAAAACACACCACCAAGCTTGTCATCTAAATTCTGCATGCCCATAGTGGTCATTTAATTCTTTATTTAGTTTAAGTGCTAGTAAAAGTGAGAGAGACACCGTCGGCCTTTTGACTTTAATTTCATTGCTTGTGCTTCAATCACCTGAATAAATGCCCGGTATGAGATCAGTATGGCGATCATTGACCGTTACATCATCTGTATTTGTGTACCACATCCTGGGGATAAAAGTTCATACTGATCCAGCAGGGCTGCATAAGAATCCCTGGGTCTGAATCCTATGCAATGCCTGAGAACAATGTGATTGTCCCATAATTTAAGTAAGTGTAATTGGAATGTATTTGAAATTGAAATCAGAAACTATTAGAATCTAAATTGCGATCCTGTCGTACTAATGTGAACCAGATGGAATTTCACCGCCTCCCTAAACAGGGTGTGTTACAGGACCCCGGCGCTGCCAGTCTGTAAGCCGTCAGCACACGAGTACGAAATGTCGACTGTACATCGTTAGAGTCTTAGCTAAATTAAACACAATCACCAGCGAATGACTTCTGCCTTCAGTCAGAATCAGTGGACCCGCTTAAAGATCTCAGGTGTGCCGCACAGCTTCTCAGATGTGCAAGAACTGAGCTGTAATTTGAGTAAGCGCCAGGATGGAAACGTGTATTGTGTGAAGCAGGACAGCAAACTTATGCTGATGACATCACTGAGTATTTCTTTCGCTTGCTTGCCTTCTGTAGCGTGGACGGTAATTCGACAACCTCATCTGTGAAGCTAGTTTGTACCAGGGAATGGAGAGAGGTTTTATTTAGCGGGAGTTAGAGTTGCAGGGAGCAGCTCCTGAAGGCTGTCTGGGATGACTGCAGGTCCTTGGATCCAGAGTGGTGCTCACCAGGACTTTCAGATTTCCTACCCACTCTGCGGAAATGCCTGCGGTATGAAGTGTTAAGCTCCAAAAACAAAACAAAAAGTCATCTCTGAAGGTGGCACCTGATATGTTGATGTGGGTGGGGCATTCCCATTTGCTCCTTTTTCTGACCTTCTGAGGTTTCTGCACAGAAGGATTTACTTCAGCATAGTGGCTCAGTTCTCTAGTTATGGCTGTCCCTTGGTTGCTGCAAAAAAAAAATAAATTAAAGTCAACAGGGACAATGTGCCCATCGAGAATTCTGACCACGTATATTTTTTTGTAGCCCCACAAGCCATATCTTGGGTTTGAAGACCGCATCTGAAAAGATGAGCACAAAAAGTAATAAGATCTCCTTGGGAAGCAGGCCCACTGTAGCAGTGACCTGTGGCACCCCCCTGGTTTGCGTCTCCTATAAAAAAAAATCAGCAATGTTTTTACTGTTTCGAGCTCCAACCCATATTTTTGCCCCTGTAATCTCCCTGCATGGCATGGTGGTGCTGGCTTGCCTAAATGACCTCGGCGTATCTAATGATTGCTCTGATTTTACCAGACTGCACGTCAGCCTTCGCTGAGTTGCTCTGTTCTACTCTCCATGCTCTGGCTCTACTTCAAAGGCTGATGGGACATCTTGGCCAGACCCCGCCTGTACAACTTGGATGCCAGTGTTGTCTACCCCCCTGCTGCCACCGAATGATTTTAATGTTTACTAACTGGGCACAAAGTTTAGAAGCCCAAAAGGATATTAATCTACCAGACAAATGGAAACATCAATGACTCAAGTAACCAGGAAGTTTGCGAAGCAGCTACTATCCCTGAATAGTGTATCTGAACTTAACTGTATTTTGCAAGGCTTGATGAAAGTTCATTAAGTCTGTACAAAGTTGGCATGTTGAAGCCGTTCTACTCACATTGTTGAGCTGCATTTGTTGCTCTTGGAAAATCTAGTAGTGACTCAAGAATATAAAGCATAAACACATATATGGAAGTTCTCAAGCTCAGAGTCTTCTGTCATACATGTGCTGGTTTTGCGAAAGAAAGCAGTGCCATTGTTTGTCCTCCTTTCTTGAACGGGCTGGTTTATCCTCTAACTCCCAGCCAACATCTGCAGCTGAGGGTCTGTGTTGATGTTCTGCCTACCAGACACCTTCTAAGGTTCTGGTCCTGGGGTGACCAGAGCAACCAACCTTCAGTCTCTTGGGTCTGTGCTGCTGTTCTACCCTACAGTGTAGGGTATCTGAAAAAGAATTGGACCAGAAGTGACATAGTTCTGGGTTTCATTTCTTGCATGCATTCTGTTCCTTGTGAATTTTGGGCTCTTTTGCACAGCTGAATTTACTTGAATGATTGACCCAGTTCCTTCAGTTTTTACAGCAGGGTCTGCGGTCACATGAAACCTGATGTGATCGATTATGAGTGAGACGCTTGTGACTTGTGCTGGGGACATAGAGTGGGGGGGGGGCAGCCTTGCAGATTAAAACTGATGAGCCTGCACAGTTAGCGCCGGTGCTAATTGGCTCTGGGTGTGGGAAAGTCGCTTGAATGCGTGGGGTTGGGGGAATGTGAGAAGGAGATTCTGGGAAGGTTCCTGTGGAGGTGGATGGACAGTGCTGGATTATAAATCACCAGTGACCCCCTCCTGGGGCTGCTAACTGTGCTGCCCCCCCCCCCCCCCCCGCCCCCCGCATCTGGTCCATCAGTGGTCATCCACTCGCTGCATTCCCATCCTTTGGTTACCTCGCCGCTACTGCCTCAGACTCCTTCAGCTTTACAGCTCTGATTTATGTGATTCTGCTCCTTGTGCTTGGGGTGGAAAGAGGAAAGTTCTCCCCTTTTTAAAATGACACGCACGGGCCAGATACCGTCATGGGGGCCAGCCGGGGGGGGGCAGGGGGCATGAGGCTCCGCTTCCTCAGAGCTCCAGTGGGGTGTGCGTTTGGGACCTTCAGACGTAATTAAAGCGGGCGGTCGGGGAAGGGTGCAGCTGACACGTGTGAACAGGCAGAGTTATGAAGAACCTGAGGCCCATAGCAGAGGAAGCTATAAATACTGTTGGTTCAGGATCAGACCCAGTCACATCAATGCTGTCCCAGTCCCAGGGCTTCGCAGGGAACCTTGGAAACTCCGCTGGTGGCTTTTTGAGAAATGGTCCTGCTCGCTGTTCAAACCCACAGATCATGTCGGGGCGCGGCCCCAGCACCGGCACGCCACCAGGTGCGACCCGCCAGTCGGGGCAGACCAGATTCGCTTCGCCGGTCACTTGTCCTATTCCACCCGGCTTACATCATACTCTTTGCGCCGATTCCTTCGCTTGTCAGGCCAGCGGTCCCACAGTTGTGCTGCATTGTTGCTTGATAGGTTGTGCAAACACGAGGCCTGAAAATGGTGGGAGTGATAATGGTAACGCATACCACCGTGCTGCACACACCACAGCTTACGTGGTCACATGGTGTGGAGGTCACATATAAATAACAGAAACATGTCAGATGTACATAGACACTTCACTTCCCCGTCCAAAATGAAATTCAATTTGTAGCCCATCATTTTCCTTTGGGTCCGAACTACTGTCTCTTAGTGGCTGGAGTTTGGGATTTTTGTCTTCGAGTGCTTGTCTCTTGTCCAGCGAATTATCAAAATATTGAATTGTTTTGAAGCCAGTGATATTAAGTTCACTGATTCCATGCAACATGCAGCTCCCAGTATGGAGGACCGCTATGTTAGCATTGGGCCAAAACGTTGACAAAAGAGTCTCAGCATTTGACCGTTGACCAAAAGCTTTTTTGGACAAAGATTTGTGCTTCCCTTTTGTATTAACAACAACATAAATACACCTTTTGAGTGTTTTTTTTTTTAGAGTTGACATGACCTGAAAGATTTGGGAAACTGTGAGCTCTAATTTAGCATCACCAGTGACAGTTGTGCACAGACCACTCTGCAATGGTTTAGTTTATGGGACTAGTTTAAAGGAACAACAAATAATTTCCTTTGCAAAGGCTGCTGGGAGGCCAGGGGAGCAGCACGTCAGGGGCTGTAGAGGGGCTTGGCTCGTGGGCTGTAATCAGTCAGCTTGTCGTTTCTCGCTCCCAGGAGAAGCCTCCTTATCCAGAATGATCCCACATATGAAATTCCCCACTTTGCCTTGCAATACTGTATATCAGAAGTGGCCAATCTCATTCAGAAAGGACCATTGTGTGCGGGTTTGTACTGCAACTCCCTAATTAGATTACTAATTATAGGACTGATTGGCTGAAGAGTCCTCACACCTGGGTTTGAAGAGCTGAGCTAAAGGTTATCCCAAAAACCTGCATACACACTGGCCCTTGCTGTATATGCTAAGGGGATGTTTATGGGTCAGTAAATCTTTTATCCGCAGTTTTGTACGAAAGACACTTAAGAATGGAGACCCTATGCGTTTCTCCATAATAGTCGCTAAAATCATCCATAAACTTAGGGAAAAGAGCTCAGTCTTTTGGATTCCCTGTAGACTATTGGTCCTTATGGTCATTTTAAATTCTGGAATACGGTACTTGTTTCAGAAATAATATACCATGTTATAGTGCCACAGAGTACTCTATTGCTTGGTTCTACCCTTCTCTTCAAATACACCTGTATATTATTTTACCCTATATAAATGCATTAATTTAATAATAGAATAAAATACTATTTCAAAGATATTTTAGCATCTATGGAAGCTCGGTGGTTGGTGTGTGTGGAGTTTGCACACTCTGCCTGGGATAGATTCTAGCCCCCCCTTCCACGAGCCTGACAGGGATTAATGGTTGGAAGGTGGATTTTACTATTTTGTATTCACACTTCTGCTGTTGTGCTTGCTGCTGGTTCGTCTTCTTCAAAAGCAGTGTCCGTACTTTCTGGAAGAATTAAGAGATTGAAAAAGTATTTTTATGATGCTGTGGGGAAAATGGTAATTTTATACAGCATTGTGTGGGAACCCTGGAGTGCTGATGAATACTGGTGCGTGTGCTAGTGGTCACTATTCAAAGTAGCACTTATTTAAGCTGTTTTCATGGAGCGTGGTGGCGTTTGCTCAGAGTATGGCTGAAGGTACTGCTGCTCTGGTGGTATCCCAGGCAGCCAGGAGGGTCCAGGTGATTCTGAGTTGCTGACAGGAGATCTTCTCCCCAGCGTGCATCTGTGATGCACCCACGTTCACTACAGCACCTTGAAAATGTTTTATTGCAGACAAATATGGCCGCCCTCCCACCTCCAGCCCAAACTCACTTTAAAGTAACTGTCGTCAGGGGCTCAATGTCTTGCCTGGGCATGAACACTGTGTGGGTACTCCCATTAAAACTACTATCTTCCCAATGGAACTCTGGTGTTCCCGCTAAAATTCCACTACTCTAGTGTTCCTACTGAAACTCGGATGTTCCCCTTTGAAACTCCAGTGTTCCCATTGAAACTCCAGTGTTCCTACTGAAACTCCAGTGTTCCCATTTGAAACTCCAATGCTCCTATCGAAACACTACCGTACCCATTGAACGCTCTGCAACCCTTCGAGCAGGAGATGCATGTGAGAGGTATGTCGGTTAGAGGAGATCTCTGAGGGCTCCTATGTCTGCCGTTGTGAGCTGACAAAATAAATAGCTGCGTTCTGGGGTTTTAAATATACCTCACGGTCCTGCGTGGAGTCCTGAACAGACCCAGGTGGCTCTGGACCACAGCATTGGGTGAGCAGATAATAGTGTTACTGATGAGAGTAGCAGACCGTCTCTGTCTCCCACCCTCGACTCCTCTATGCATCTCTCCGTTCCTCTGGGAATGTTCTGGCATCTGCGGTGTGGCCGCGAGCGCCTCGCCGCTGACCGTATGGGTCGAGTGCACGGTATACCAGCTTGCCTCATCCGGCGTCTTTTTTCCCAGCCGAATCCAGAGAGGTAATTCTGGGGAACCCCATGGCCACACGGTGGCACGGATCCGTGGGTGGCACCCGTGGCTACAGATCACCAGTCCCCGTGCTGTGCTGTAGGCCGCTGCATCCCCAGGAAGCAGGGGGGGAGAAATAAAAAAAACCTCTGTGGAACAGCACTGGCAGCAGTAACTTGGCGTCGAGCTCGCGGTAGACCTCAATACATCACCGTCATTACTCGATGGCATGCGTCCTGCTCATGGAAACGACTCAATCGCTTCCCGGCCCATGTAAAAGCTTCGCATGAGACATGTTGTGGATGGTTTATTGCTTGTTCAGCTTTTAAATTTGGGCAGCCGTCTGCCTCCCACACAAACTGGCTCTGCGGGGGGCATGAAATGACTGATATCCCTCCTTCATTTTTTTTTTAAACCTACTCAATATCAGCTTTCTTGTGAGCGTGACTAGCTGGCACCAGCCATGCGTCAAACCAGTCCTCAGAGATACTGGTCTAATGGGTTAGTCCTAAAGGCACAAGCATGTCGCTTAAGGGGCGTTGCACGGACTCCAGTGCAACACCGCATCTCCTGTGACTCGCCCGCCATATACACGGTGATTTACACCCCGTTCCTGCACTCTGCCGTTACTCCTGCCTATGCTTCGTGCTCGTGTGGCCTCTGTTTGTAGCTTTGGCTGCAGCTTGCGTTCGGGTCGTATCCAGGCCATATTTATGCTGCGGCAAAGCTCAGATTTTCCAGTGTCCGAGTTTTGTCCAACTTCTCTGTTTGCTGCCCTGAGTACCATATCGAAAGAAAAAAAAAATCACTAGAATCCTCTGTGGTCTGTAAACTAAGGTCTTGCTTTAATTAGGTTGAAAATATGTGAGTGGAAAGTGGATGGAGGTCCTTAAGATTGACCTTTTCTTTCTTCTCCTTTTTTTTAATTCCCAATCCATTTTTTTTCTTGAATGTGGTCTTCATGACACACAGTCTTATCACACTTTCTGCGCATCCCTATTCATGTCCTCTATTTAAATACCCACAAAACGTGAGAGACAGACCAGAGCAGAAAATGAGGAGTTTGCAGATTGTGGTTAGAGGTCTGCAGTTCTTTGTATTGAAACCCAGTGCATTCTGTCCTGAATTAATTGGTAGTGATTATGTGGCTTTTTATTGATGTGAATTTATATGTTTGTTTTTTGGGAGCTAGCTTCCTGAATGATAATGCCTTAACACGATGTCAAAGTTACATTTTTGTTCTAATTATTCAGAGTCGCTGAGCTTTATTCTTGAAATTCTGCATACTGCAACAATTCAAATAACGTCTTTCGATGCATGTTAGTCATTTGCCAACGTTTCGTATTACACTGTTTACCTAAATGGCCAAAATAGTTTCCCAACGCAGCAGGGAAAATGGCATTATTTAATTGAGCAGGCGATTGAGTTTAAAATTTTAGGTGTGAGGTACAAAATTTCGAAGCCTCCTGACCACTCGATTAAGTCACGTTTAATACAAACTGTAACCATGATCAGTGGCACACATCTTTTGCCATCAGAGTGTTATGTCGGGGATTTTCAGGTTTTGGTAAGTATTTCCAAGCAGGTCGCAAATCAGGAGGATCGGAAGTCAGTCTGCGCTTTTCCTCATCACCTCATGCGGTGTCGGTTTACAAAGGGCTCCCTGGACCTGAAGCTCAGCGAATTCCAGACGGTCAACCATCTCACAGGATGGCTAAAAAACAGACGACAGTGACTGTCCTCAGCAGCTTCATGCGTGTCAGTCTCTGTAAATGCATGTCAGCAAGATGTCCTTTCAATAAATCATATTTTAGGACATGTTCCTCAATGAGGCACCTGGGAATAATTTTATGCTTTTAGATGTTCATAGAAGCCGCCAGATGTTATGAATGGGTTTATTGAACTTTCCTGAGTTTTTTTTTTTATTATTTGCAAAACAATAAATGAGGCGAAAAAGAGAGCTATCTCTTTAGAAATTTGTCCAAAAATATGCATATTGCAGTTGCACGCAAGGGTAGAGTATATCATGGTATTTAACACTGTCTCCCCGACTTGACTGATAGCTTAAGGATTTGGGCAAAAGACGAAGAGAGACTGTCCACATGGACCTGTGTGGCCGCATTCTGTGACCATGTGACAGTCCCCTGGGAATGTGGTGGGAGAGAAAGGCAGCCCGATCTGACCGAGTTCGGGAATGTCACAGGGAAAGGAGGGAGAGAGGAGGAGAGAAAAAAAGGAGGGAAATAAGAGAAAAGGGAGAGGGGGGAGAAGGAGGAGGGTGGAGAGAGAAACACCGACAGAGAGAGGGAAAGAGACAGGCTGGGAGAGAGAGAGGAAGAAAGAGAGAACAGACAGCCAGCATCTGGCCTGCCCCTTGTTTGCTTTAGCATGCTTGATTGGGGCCCGCTCTGATTGGCTGGTAGGACGGAACCGCAACGGGGTTCTGTGTGAGCTTGTGGGGCGGGGGGTGGGGTGGGCTGGGGGGGCTGGGGGCACTCCCCAGGATGTGTCTGCGGGGCTGAGTGAAAGGGAGAGAGAGACGGGGGCAGGCAGGCAGAGCCTGGACTGACAGTGAGCAGGCAAGCGGGCAGGCAGACACGTCCACCAGCAGGATACGCGAAGGCCTCCCCACCTAAGTCACACGCCACATCGGAAACACCCCCCCAAGGACAGCATGAAGCCGGCCGCCGCAACTCTGCTGACCCTGAGTGCTCTAGCACTGCTGGTAATCTGCTTCAATACTGATGGAAACACAAAACTTCAGTACAGGCTTAGATTGGTAAAGGGTATATACCTGGGTCTTAGCAGTTGTAGGTATTCTCAGACTTTGTCATTGTACCTCTTTGTAATTATACTTGATGCTTGTTGAGTTGTGGAGGTCTGTGGCATGAGTGGCACTCTAAGCGTCCCAAAGCTTCTGTCTCAGGGTGTCACAGCTGTCCTGCTGGTAGTGCATACAGTGTGTGTGGCATTGAGCCCCTAAGGATTCCATGTAGAGAGATGATGTGTGGAATTTCGTAGGCTCCGTGTGTGTAAAGATTGTCTTTGCTCGTCTGTATATAGTATGTTTTGATATGTCGAGCTTGCATGTTAGTGTAAGGGTGATAGTACATTATGTGATTATATAAGCAGACATCACTGTGCTGCCTGTATGTTGCACCCCCCCCCCCCCCACCAATCTGATCATGTGAGATTTTCTCCACCGCAGATTTCCTGGTACTGCGTAGAGTGGTGACTCTCCTCAGGAATGTCAATGTCACCCTCCTGTGGGACACTGTGGGGGGAGTCAGATTTCAATTATCTTCCGTGAGGAATGTCCCATTTCTCCTTCTGTGTCACCGTCGCTAGATTTTAGATATACGAATGCAATGAGGCTGGTATGTGAAAAAGGCTTTAAGAGATGTAACGTGACCTGCCTATTAGAACATGTCACCCCGTGGTTGGTGGCAGGCAGAGTGTAACCCTGAATGGTGCACCGGCATCTCACTGCCCTCGGAGAGCTGTCTTTACTCATTTTGGAGCTGCAATCAGATTAATATCCTTCTGTTAGCATAAGCATTCTTAAGCTGATTGTCTCAAGGCTTTTGTTAGTGGTTTGGGTGAAAAACGAGCAGTAAAAACTCACTGTGTATAAAAACAGTAGTATAGTCTGTCTCATCTATATATTTAAGTTCAATTATCTCATAACGTTACTCTTGATTAAAACAACCTTGAAGGAATGCTTGCACAGGCAAAGAATTTCCTCTGCGCAGAGATTTGGTGCAATTTTTGCAGTGCTTCTAATGGAAAGAGTTTTGTTCTCAGAAATCAACTCGCAGTCCAGTGTAAATAAAGCCTGAGATGTAATGTGTTGGAGAGGCGGACGGCGCTTTAGTCGTACATCCAAAACTTTATTATACCCAGGCACGGCTGGTGGATCTTGGGTTAGGTTGCTTGCTGCGATTTCCCAAACCCCCCCTCCCCTCCAAACATGAAACATGCCGTGTTATAATATCTAGACGTCTTCATAACCACCACGCATGGCACCAAAATGTACCTTTCGTCGCAACACAGGACGGCAGAGCCGCGGATTTTCTTTTCGAGGCAAGTGAGCTCTCCAGCGACGGCGGGATTTTGTTTATGGTTGGAAGCGCGGCGTCGACATGGTGACCGCGGCCTCCGCCATCATTTCACACCCACCCCCTGTACTCCGCTCAGAGCCCGCTTTCCCTCCTTCCTTTCTTTGAGCTTTCCTCATCGTCTCGTGTTGACAGCTGTTTATAACGACCTTTTAATATTGCATAACACCAAATATTGCTGTCCAACCCAAGGAAAATAATTAGGGAGTGTTACTTTTGTATCTTATTCCGTTTCAGGACCCACTAGTCATTCAAATCTTCGCGAGACGCCACACGGCTGGGAGGGAGCCAAGTTCTGAAGTGAAATTGGATTTTTTAGTACTTAAGAAATAGCTGTTCCCTCCGTTTTCCCAACCTTGGGGGTTAAAGAACCCCCTTCTTTCTGGTTTGTTTCCAGACTCTGACGTGCAGCTCCGGCGGACTTGCTTCTCCATGCTAAGCTTTGCTTTCGCCTGTAGTGTTGCCACCCAAACAAGCTGCGGCCTTTTCAAGCTCATAAGCTCCTCAGGTTTCCTCAGCCCTGGACCTCGGAAGGCAGAAAGATTATTTGGCAGGAAACGTCACTGGGGGACATGTCCGAAGTTTGAATTGCACTGTCAGATAGTATATACACTAATTTCATTTATTTAAATTTGTGTATTAGATAAGTTAAGACTCCAAATGAGTGGTTAATTGAAAAATGTGTAAAATATAATGAATATATTAGACTAGGCAAGCTATTTAGGAATTTAGAAATATTTTAATAATAGATTTATGTAGGACAGTTGGGAGGCACCACTTTAACAGATGGAGAGATATATATGTAGCTCCACCCCCGCCCTGGGAGGGGGTCTTTTATTGGTCTGGACCACACTATATTTTGACACATAAAAGTCTTGCCACAAATGAGAGCCCAGTTTCAGTCACTTTCATGAAAGTCACTTTCCACACCCAGGTGATGGGGCTCTCAATGGTCGATGTGGTTGTAGGACTTCATCTGTGCGCCATGACACAGTCCCATATGCGGCTGGGTTCCGGGACCTGTATGGCGTGACACAGTCTAGTATGCGGCAGGGCTCCACGACCTGTATGGCGTGACACAGTCCCATATGCGGCAGGGCTCCACTACCTGTACGTTGTGACACAGTCCAGTATGCATCAGGGCTCCACAACCTGTACGGCGTGACACAGTCCCGTATGCGGCGGGGCTCCACGACCTGTACGGCGTGACACAGTCCCGTATGCGGCGGGGCTCCACGACCTGTACGGCGTGACACAGTCTAGTATGCGGCGGGGCTCCACAACCTGTACGGCGTGACACAGTCTAGTATGCGGCGGGGCTCCACAACCTGTATGGCGTGACACAGTCTAGTATGCGGCGGGGCTCCACAACCTGTATGGCGTGACACAGTCCCGTATGCAGCGGGGCTCCAGGACCTGTGCACCGTGACGCAGTCCCGTATGCAGCGGGGCTCCACAACCTGTGCGCCGTGACACAGTCCCCGCATAAACATTAAAATTATTAGTAATTTATGCCACAGTAGCCCTTTGGTTGTTTCATACTAGAGAGGACACCCTTCATTAACATCTCGCATTTTTACGCCTTGGCTGCTCAACACCCTGTTGCTGGTTCATGGTTTTTCCCTCTTCATATCACTGTCAGCAGCTTCTCGCCACGGCCAACCATGAGCAGCCCATAAGCCTTGCCATTTCCAAGATGCTCTGACGCACTTGCCTAGCTATAATGATTTGGCTCTTGTCAAAGTCATTTAGATCTTTACCCCAGCCCATGTCTTCCACATTCAACATGTTAAGTACGAGCACCGAGCCTGCCGCTTAATTTATCCCAGACCTTGACACGCACCATTTTTACAGGACGGTCATTATTCGCTTCACATGGGGGTGGTCAGAATGTTTCGGCTGATCGGTGTATAGTTTATTTGAAGTTATTATTTGAACGCTGCCCATCTACTAAATACCACCCTATGATTTCTTCCCCTTGAAAAGTCTCTGTTCTTATTATTGAAGCTGTCTATTGACTAGTGGGCCGCTTCAGGTGCTCTGAATGGGTCGGATTATTAGAATGACTGTAGCTTTAATATCGCTGCACGCCCCCTCCGTGTCATATTCCATTACTTTGTGTTCACTCAGGCCCACCATGTTTTTTTCCCCTTAAGTACCTGTAATAGCTATGGAGAGCCTTCGAATGGGAAAACCATTAACGACTTCAATGGCCTGAACACCCTTCAGAGCAGGTGTCTCTCCCCCCTCCCACATCCCGCCGTGATGGGGGGTACGGGGCAAGGGGCCTAGGCATCCTGCTGTGAAATCTGGTTTGGGGGAGATTAGGCGGCGGTTTGCCGTGACCCCCCGCTGGTCCCAGATGCGTTTCCCAGCTGCCATTGGCTCCCACTGAATGTAGGAGAGGCAGGTGTCCTGCTCCGCACTTCGGCCTCCTTGCGGCTCGCTCTCACTCCCGCTGGATTACACCGGAACAGGCCTGGTGCTCGCCAGTCCCACACAATAGGTCTTCTCTGGTAATTCATATCTTTGGATACCGTAAAGCCTTTGGATTCCACAGCTCACCCTGTTGAGCTCGTTCTCCACCTCTCCTCCCCATGAGAAGTGGCCAAGGATCACTCACCATTTTCAAACCCTTTTGATCATTTTTAATCCTCCTGTTACTTTGAAACTGCTCCCCCCACCGCCTCCACAAAAGCCTGCTGATGCTTTTTATCCGGGCCCATCAGAAGCTGATGACATACACGGGTGCCAGAGATGCATACGGGCGTAAATAAGGTGCCTGTTTGGGTTTTACAGTATCCTCCGGTTTTGGAAACGATGAACGGTGGAATGGTATCACCTACCCACCAAAGGCCCCTCATCTGCCAGCGATCACCTTGGAGTGGTGTCACACTTCTCAATGTGAGGTGTTATGTACCCAGAATGCAACAGTGGTCCCTATTACAAATAAGGAGTACTGTATTCTCAATGAGAAGTGGCTAGTTTCAGGCTATTTTTCACTATGGCTTGTTAGAATGGAATGGCTAATCATGGGTCCTTACGTAACACAAGACTCCCATGCCAGCTGGGGAGGGGGGCGGCCAACCCAGCTTCTGTCGGCTGTGCGCACCATCAGCCACCTGCTTCTTTTAGTTCTGTGGGGTGCAGGCTACGTCGAGCGTCAGTAGATGTCACCGTAGAGCGATAAGAAGAAGGAGCTCTTTAGCATATTTTAGACCTCATTGTTGGACTGTGTAGCACCTTGATTTTACTGTTATACCATAGGAAGGAGGCTGATAATTTACAGAAATGTCAGTTTTTGTTGTGAAGATGTGCAGTTGTTCTTTGATTTGTACCAGAAAGGGAACATGGTAGGAACAGATTACCATACTCGGCAGGGTCATCAGCGACTGATGTACGCCGTCTACAGTTCATTTTGATGCCTTACATTTTAGTCTTTTATGTGACACTTTTATCCAAAGCAACTTTCACTAGAGGGAAGAGTTACAATATTTGGTCACATTTTACTTGATGAATCGTGACACGTCTTCCGTGTCAAGCTGTCACTATATCTGTTGCTATGTCTGTTTATTCTGCAAACCTTGAACTACTGAAGGAACAAGTAATGAATAACACAAGTGAAATACTGATCTCATGTTTGCTCATAAGTAATAAATCATGGCACATCTTTTAACTCAAGCAGTCACTGGGTCTGTTAATTCTAACTATTGAAATACAAGTAACTGAGTTACTAAGTATTTGTGCCCCCTTAAGTAAAGTGTTACCCAATTTATGAGTGCTCCCCGGGATTTGAACCCACAACCTTTGCATTGTTTGAGCAAGACTCTACTTGTTGAGCCACAGGAGCTGACCACCATAGCCTGATTAGTATGGTAGTTATACAGTGGTACCTCGGTTCTCGAACTCACTAGAACTCAAATTTCTTGAAAGTTGAACAAACCAGTTTGACCGAGAACTCGATCTGAATATCAGAAGTCGAACCGTGAACGCTGAACTAATATAAATTGTACGCGCCAGGAAATGAGTCATACTACAATGCAATTCTTACTTGAATGCCTTCTTCACAGACTG
>JAODJU010000014.1:9007370-9030144 GCA_026776725.1 Gnathonemus echidnorhynchus
AGATCTTTATCGTTTTGGAAGCCATTAAGAAAAAAATGCTCTTCTTGTTTTATCCTGTTCATTTTGTGTTTAAATAATTAAAAAAAAAAAACATATTTAGGTGTAATTTGGAGGCCGGGAACCAATTAATTGGTTTTCCATTATTTCTTATGGGAAAAATTCTATCAAAACTCGAACTTTTTAGGATTCGATCCGGAGTCCGGAACGGATTAAGTTCGAGAACCGAGGTACCACTGTATAGGATTTCTGTGTTTGTATTTGGGCACATTAACCAAGAAAGTATTTACCCTCTGAGCAAAGAGCAGAAGGACCTTAGATTAGAGGTATCAAGGAAAACTGGAAACTGATGCTCAGTCTTTGCATCATTTTACCTTGTAAACGGTGAATTAAGGTACAGTTAACATACTCTCACCATGAATTCTGATCTGGGAGAAAATGAGTTAAAAATGGGCAAACTGAAGCATGGTCTGATGGTACCAAGCAGCATGTTTGCCAACATAATGTGAAAGTGGGGAAGTGAAATTGTGTCTGGCATTTCGGTACCTTCAGCCTTGGGTTTCATCACATCACAAGTGGGCTTGATGTGAGTCCGCAGTGCTCGTTTGCTTAAATGCGCTGAGTCACTCTGACGGCGATTAGACGGATTTACAGTTACTGTTAATGTGTGCTGCAAGCTGCGTACCGTGACAGAAATGCAGCGGGAATCGCAGCTGTACTGCAGGTACGGTTTCAGGCAAGTGTTTGCGATGGGGCCTGATTCCAGTAGGTAGGGTTACAAGGCAGAGCGTCCAGCTGATGTTGATCCGCTGAAGCACAGTGGTCAGTTGGCGCCATTTGCAGTGTTTACTCTCAACTCTGAGCACGACTGGGTTCCTTTAAGGTTGATCCCCCTAAGCCTCTGAGAAGCTGGCCCTGTGGAACATCAGGTTCAGAAAGTCATTGCAGGACCAGTCTGGTCCCACTTAGCCACCACAAGTACTTCACTCAATTTAACCGCCCCCCGCCCTTCTCTGTGAGGTCAGAGGCAAGCAAAGGTCATGCGATGACGGTGCATCCTGCTGGCCATCAAAGGCTGCTGAGACCCTCTTGGGAAGCTTGGGAATCCAGCTCTCATAAAGTCACAGCGTCGTTCCAGCTCCCCATCATCGGAGAGCACGGACCGCTCTTGGGCCGTTTACTGTGAGCGAAAGCAGGGTCCACGTTGCTTGCGGCTTGTCGAGTAACCCAACTCGTAACCATCATTAACCGCGACAGCTGAACTGCGGAGCCCGTGCCAATTTGCTATGTGGGTTTGATTAAAACGTGTCGGAGATATACATCAAAACACTTAAAATGTCAGGAACTGGCTTTTGGCAAAGGCAAAAAATCTGAGCTTTGCGTTTTTCTGGATTCTCTAGAGCTTCTCACTGGATCGCTGTCGATGTCGGCCACATGTGTGAGAAGCTGTTATTGGTGCACAAGAGGTGTCCCAATGCAGGAATGTTCTGGTAACTCTTCTGGGATTGTTTGGCCTGTACACAGCCTGCCAATGCCAGCCATGTTGTAGGTAACATATGTGGAGGTCTTATTGCAGGCCTTTTTCAGCTGGAAATCTTGTTTGAAGTGAACTTCAGTGTTCAAAAACAATAAGGGTGATGTTAACTACATGCAGAAAATGTCAATTGAGATCTGCCTCTTTGAACCCTGTCTGTGTTATGTGTTTGTAGATTTTAAATCCTTTACTGAAGTTGCTTGGGTTAATTCTCTCCTATGTACAGCCAGGATTTCGATAGTGAACAATTTGGTCTCCAGTTCCTTAAACACCAGACCGCATTCTCCTCAGCCGAGTGTGTGTCAGTGCGGATGTGCGGTGTGATATCTTGTCTGCATGCGGTGGCATGGTGTCACAACATTAGTTTCGGTGAAGTTTCTTGTGCAACGTACTGACTCAGATTTGCATCATCTTGCCATCATGTCACACAGTCGTAATGTGTGTGTGTGTGTTTCTGCTATCGACTGTGGCATTATCTACTTGTGTGCTGGTGCATCGCTGTCTGACTTTGAGTTACACCTGATCTTGTCATCTCTGACCACATTTACATCTGAGGTCTATAGTAAATACTGTACTAACCCTGTAGTAACCCTGATTGAGAGACGCCCGGAAGCGGACGCAGTAGGACATAGCGAGTGTATCGCTTAGTGTAACAGGTGCAGAATGGGCAGCGCCGCCAGCTGTATAATGACCCACTGTCCATATCTGAAATAATACAGTTTACATGCAGTATTGTACGTGTGATGGACAGCTACAATATCAGCATATGCCCAAACCGAATTCCATGTGGTGGTCCGGGTCCCAAATGCAAACGCAAGTTGAGGCAAGCCTGTATTTGCCTGTGTAAGGTCATGTGTTTATGCGTTTCTGGCTCATTCTGTATGTGTGTCTGTGTGTATGTGTGTGTGTTTATGTATGTTTGTTTGTATTGTCAAGTGTGTGTTTATTTGCTTCTGTGTGGCTTTGAGTTTGTGTATTTATGCCCCAGTGTGTGTCTGTTTTTATTTGACTGTGTGTGTGTGTGTGTGTGTGCTTCCGGGTCATTCAGCCTGTGTGTGTCTCAGTATGCAGTGCTGTCAGTGCCCTGACAGTGACAGTTGCTTGTGCTCAGTATGCAGTGCTGTCAGTGCCCGGACAGTGTCAGTTCCTTGTGCTCGGTATGCAATGCTGTCAGTGCCCGGACAGTGACAGTTGCTTGTGCTCGGTATGCAGTGCTGTCAGTGCCCTGACAGTGTCGCCTCCTTCCCTCCGCACAGAGCTCACGGACGGCCCGCTCGGAGGAGGACCGCGACACCCTGTGGGACGCCTGGGGCTCCTGGAGCGAGTGCTCGCGCAGCTGCGGTGGAGGCGCCTCCTACTCACTGCGGCGCTGCTTAAGCTCCAGGTGAACGACGCGCCGCACTCCCCACCACGCTGCGCTCTGCACCGTTGCTAATGGCTTCCGGCTTTCAGGCTTCCGGCTTTCAGGCTACCGCCGTCACATTAATCGGCCCACCTTTTTTTCCCCACCATTTATGGGGTGAAGAATCCCAACCTCAGTGAATTCCGTGACCTTACTGTACATTAAACACCAGGTATAATGTCCTTCCTGGAGATCAGGCTGGAAATTCTCTTCAAAAGGCTTCAATAAAACATCTCCAGATGATCCACAGAAGGCTGGAGGTGATGAAAATGAAGCTGTAACGATTTCACAGCCTCACCCACCAATGAATTACCATGCCAAAGTCTTAGAGAGTTGAAGAAAATGTTTAAAGCTATTTATCTGGGTAGTAAGTGTATATTTGCTCAGGAAAGAAACACAATTTATCATTGGAACATATGCAAATGAACTGTAACACAATAAAAACTAACAAGAATTCCTTCTGTTCTCCAAAAAATCACTGATATCTTGTTGGACGGCTAGAAGAACATCAATTCAGTTCCCAAACGTCTCCTCACCCCAACCATTACATATATTTGTTAAGTATATGTAAAATTTCTCTACCAACACAATTAATTAATTACCTTAATTAGTTTAATAACGCTGTTCAGTACTGATTAGCCGAACAAGATGTGCTAGTGGTCGAGTCAAAAAATACCTTGGCGTGTTGGTGAAAGGTTTTGAATTGGATAAGCTTACACACTTTGACAGTCATAATAGCGTGGTTTTGCACCAACATGAAGATCATTTAACATGAGGGTCATTTTCTTTAACCATCTAAAACTATTGCACAGTACTGTATGTAATATCATGAAGCAGCGTATGGTCACACATACAACGCAGAGCCACTCCTCCAATCCCTGACTAAGGTGGGATAGGTCTGTAGCATACAGTCAATCAGCCAGCGAAAATCTCTGTCTGTGAACAGCTTTGGCATCTCAAATGTTTTCCATTAACTGCCCTCAACAGAACAGCGTCCTTTTTCCCTCGTGAGGTTTACGTCCTTCCAAATGGAGTCAGACAAGTCCCTAATGGCACGAGTAAATTTCTAAACAAGCACCGCTCCCGTCGAGAGTAATGGGGCAGCTCAAGGTAGTTTCTAGTGACTATTAAGGTCCCCTCGATGGTTGACAAAGAGCCGTATTGTGCCCTCCACTCTGGGACCCGTGCTGTGGTTTCCACTTTAAAAATCACCGTCGGTAATGTGTGGCGAGCGGTTTAACCAGCAGATAAAGGGTGCCTCATTCCACTGTCTTTCCTCCCCTGCGGCAACCAATACATCATATACCTGAGATTTGACAGCAATATGAGAAAATCAGGTCACATGTAGGAAACTGCAGATCTGCCAGGGATGGGGGGTGCATTTTCAGTAGGAATGCTGCCACATTTATGGGCTGAGACGTTTCTGTAAAGTTACTTCATGCATTCTGTTCTTTAGAGTTTCCCCGTAAGGCGTCTGGCACTTCGACTCCGTCCGTTTGGCGTTTTCGAGAGTATTTGTGTAGCTGAGATGTCCGCAGCCATGTGACTTGCATGCCTCCCGCTTCACACGTCGACGAGGGCCCGAGAAGTACCAGGGTTTTGGCCCTGTTGATGTTTAAACTCTGAAATAGAGTTACACGGAGATTTCAAGAAGCCGAGATTCCTCAAGACATGAGAGCTGGTGATGACTGAACTCCGCCCTAACAGCTACTTGGCTGAGAGAATTTGTATAGGATGAGCAGGGGGGAGGAATATCTGTCACATGATCTTGTCACATGACTTCGGAATGTCGCTGCATTCTTTTAATTGCTCTTTGCTCAAGGAGGATGCCAGTTTTCCCCTCAGAGTCACTAAAGCGCTGTACATCGTCATTTCCGTCACAAAGAGCGACATCAGCCACATGGCTGACTTTTACTGGCACGCTTTAGACGCCTATAAAATTGACCTAGGAGGACAGCCAGACACGGTTCCCCGTGTGGTCAGCTTCTGTGATTGTGCCGGGATTTGTGTGAGTAGACAGGGATTAGGGAGGTGTGGATGGAGACAGAGGTGGTTGCTGGGGGGGATGAAGGGCCTCCCCAAGAGCGCCAGACTGGAGATTTGTAGCTCCCAGTTAAAGTTGTGCCACTAGAGCCTTGTCCTGTGACTGGAGCGGGGATACTATAAACTCTCTTGCACGACTTCTTTAGGGCAGCCTGAATAAGGAACATAAACATCACGCAAAAACAATGGTGATGTCACCTCATAAGAGAGGCAGGGGTGAAGGAAAGGGGAACGCATGGCAGTTTAATGGTTCGCAGGTTCGTCGCGATCTCCCGCGGGACAAGTATTTATGTGCTTTTGTGGCAGTTAAGAAGGTACAGTGGAACACAGCTTTGGAGGATGAGTGTTAAAGTATGATCTATTACGTCTGTTCGTGGAGACTTTCGGTCGAAGCAGAAACACAACACCAGCTTTTATTGTGCTATAATCCTCAGAAAGCCCCATGAATCCCAGCTCAGTGCTATCAGCCTTTTATTGTCTTTCCACCACCTGCCCACATGAGCCGGGTAATCAAGAGCCTGATAGCTAGATGACTGAAACGTCAGGTGTACGCTTGCAGGAATGTGAAAAAGGTGACTTATTATTGAACCTTATTGGACCAGTCTCTTTGGTGTCTGTGCTTCTCAGGGATGCACTTCTTCTCCCTGCTATCACTGGCTGATCAATCCCATGATCCCCTAGGGCAGGCTGGGCTGAGAGTCGGAAGGGGGGAGAAGTATAGTGGCTGTCTGTGTTTGATGCAAGGGGCTGAAGGGTACCGACACCAGCTAACTAGGACCACCTGGGACAGGGAGCAGAGTGGCTCTCCCACACCTGGCAATGTGTCTGTGGGAGTTGAAGTGCTGGTTTTGTTGTCTCTCTGCATATTAAGATATGAGTGTTTCTGTGGAGCCGTTCATTCGCTGTTACGGTTTGCGGCTCATAGCTTTCAAAGGGAAGATCTAGGGATTTCCGCCAAAAAGACCACTATTGCAAAATTTGCACCATGTTATCATGCAATCTAAAATGTTGCTCACTGCCCCTGCAGACATCACGCTGCTGACCAATCAGAGACCACTGGATAGGCTCCAGTCCCCGTATCGGATTTCCTCCTTAGCATTCAGGGGACCGACAGGAGATGGAAAATTAGGCATGTTCTAAACATGATCCATCAGCCCTGTTCTAACAGAGGTGGGAGTCTGGGGACTGCATTGAGGGAGGGAGCCATGCAGTATCCCTTTCTTTTTGATAATTTATTTATAATTTATTAATATCATGACAGGAGTAATGTAACGCCACACAATCACATGCGTTTAATTTATAATTTGCAGTCTGGGTAAACTTTATGACAAGTTTATGTAACTTATACGTTTTTACATATATATATATATATATATATATATATATATATATATCATATATGTGTGTGTATGTGCGCGTAAGTGCACACATACGCGCATACACACACATGATTAGGTGCATTAATGTATGTCTACGATTGTGGATATACTGATATTTCACATGTGGGAGTTTTAATGTTTTGAGCAGATTCGAGGCCTACCCCTCTCACTTATAAAAAGCTCTTATAAAATTGGGGTATTTTTCTTTTTCTTGTTTTTATCTGGCCCCGGGAGTTTTTTTTTTTAATTTTTATTTTAATATTTGCATCCCGGTCTTAGGGATCCTGAAAGCGTTCTCTGTACCGTGCGCCGGAAGGAAAGCGGCCATGGTAGCTGTGTGTGTTGGTCGCCGTTCAGGAGTTACACGTCGACTCCAGAATTCTGGAATGCGAGCGGCCTCCTTCTCCAAGCCCATGATGTCAGAGTGGACTCTCCCCACTCTGCTCCCGCAAGCACCAGCAGGCCTCATGGGTCCTGACCAGGGACTGGATTTCGCACCCACTGGGGAAGATGTGGGATATTTGTGTCCTGGCTACAGTAGATAAGACATAAGTTATTTGATGCGCTGCTGTTGATTTGCGGCTCATGCTGCCCCCCCCCGAGTGAGCTGACTCTGTAGGCTCTGTTTGTTTTGGCCAACATACCTTCTCTGAATTATCCATTGCCATGTCCTTCCCAAGGGCTGCAGCTTAAAGCAAAATTGTAAAATCTTTTTGTCCGGCAGCTGAAGGGGCTAGCAGATGATTTAGCGATTTTGCCTATTGTGATATAAGATTAGTTCAAGCTTTTTTGACAAAGAAATGTCACTCATGTTACCGAAGTTGGCAGTTCACTTGAATGAATGTGCTGTCTGGAAAATAATCAGTAGGCCATATTTTTCTGCTTTTTACTGGAGATCCCTATCCTCTGCTCTCTGCCAACTGTGGTGCCAGTTTGTCAGATGAAAAAGTGTCTCATGTTTACTTGTCTTTTCTCTGGTTAGTAATTTGATATATCCGCCAAGTGCCACTTACAGCTATGCTTACAGTAAGCTCGCCGGCTGAAATGGGAGCCCTTTTTTTTAAATGCAGTTTGCGGTCGGTGTTTTTTATGCTGGATTGAAGGATTGTGAGTACCACTTAACGGAAGCCCGGTGTTGATCTTGGTTCTACTGTGTTCCAGGACATGTGAAGGCCAGAACATCAAATACCGGACCTGCAGCAATGTGGTAGGTAAATGCTCGTTTGATTAGGCTGTATGTTTTGGCCTGGTGCACACCTAACCACATTTACAGGTGAGACTGCCGGACGGGAAATTAAGACAGTCATCGGTATTGAACAATTTATGAGTATTTTATGGTAAATTTCCTGACATGAACCATGACACCTCATGCTAATTTGACTCGAGGGATAGCGGGGAACAAGGGTTGTTTCTTATTCTCAGTAAAACCCGATGTCAGGAAGACTGAAGTCAACCCTTAATTTTCTAGGCAGAGTAGCTACTTGTTTGCCACATCATTGGCAGATGACTTTGTCGTCTTTGTCAAACATGACCACCCCCACCCCAAGTCCCCCAACCCTGAAAACTGCTGGTCCAGTATGACACTGCACAGGTCAATCTGAGTGCCATTCTCTCCTCAACATCCCCAACTGTGCCTGATTGCCGGATAAATAAGCACATTGTCATTCATGTTGGCGTGTTTCCCGCGCTTTCGTTACCAGAACCCCCCCCCCCCTCCATTTCCCAGTCTTTCGGGTGCTGTCGTGGAGAAATTTCACTGTTGCTCCTCTCCAAATCATCAGGAAAAAAATCCCAAAGTGGCAGCATGTGGAAAAAAAGACAGCCACACTTTTACAGATGTTTAGCTTTAACATAAGAAAGTTGTTATGCTGTTTGGAATCAAAAATGTAAGATTCCCAACAATCCAGTTGGCTCTATGAATGTTACAAAGTAACAATCCAAATGTAAGAAATGTAACAATCCAGTTGGCTTTATGAATGCAGTCAGTTGGATGGTTCTTATGTCTGTTGCTTTATACCCCAGTATTACGACATGTGTTCCCTGCATTTCAATGGCAATAACAACCATGAATTAGTTATGTCACAGGCTATTGACACATGAACACAAATCGATGAATAGATAGAGCCCCTATAGTAACACATCAGGAGGATGTATAAAATTGTATTGTGACAGTAATGAAATATTGTACAATTTTCAAGTACAGCCTTGCGTTGACTCACATTCGCATCTGGGATAAGGACCACCGGACCGGACAAGTCATTTTGGGTGTTTCTCGATATTGTAGCTGTCCATCACATTAAATTCAATTTAATTTATTTGTATAGCATGTTCTCACAACATTATATTGTCTCAAAGCGCTTTACAGCATCCCTGCCCAAATCCCCCAGTGAGCAAGCCAGAAGTGACAGTGGCAAGGAAAAAAGTCCCAATACAATATTGTATGCATACTGTATTATATGGAGTCCCTTAAGTGTCATGGTAGAAAAAAATATTATCTCGTAATAATTCATGCTCTTCAGTTACTAATTCATGCGCTCGAGTAAGTAAAACGTGCTCTCAAGTTACTAATTCATGCATTTGAGTTAGTAATCCGTGCTCTTGAGTTAGTAACTTGTGCACTTGAATTAATCACCAGTCAGATAGCATGAATTAGTAACTCAAGGGCATAAATAAATGACTCAAGAGCACAAATTACTAACTTGAGTGCACAAGTTAATAACTCAAGTGATGAATTAGAAACTTGAGAGTATGAATTACTAACTCGAGCAACAAATTACTACCTCGTGAGCATGAATTACTAACTTGAGTGACGAATTAGTAACTCGAGCTATGAATTAGTAACTAGAGTGCAAATTAGTAACTCGAGAGCATGAATTACTAACTCGAGCAACGAATTAGTAACTCAAGCACAAACTGTAACTCGAGAGCATGGATTAGTAACTCAAGCGCTGAAATGAGTAACTCGAGACTACAAATTACTATGAGATCATATTTTTTTCTACTCTGACCTACTGTAAGGGACTCCATATGGGCAGCGGTTCATCTTACACTAAGCGATACACCCACTAACCTCCTACTACGTTTGCTTGTAGATGCCCATGCTGAATCACTATTCTGTGTAGCCAGCTTGGTGTGTCCAAACTTTTAATGGGTGTAAATGCGAATTGACTCCATCACGTGTAACTTGAAGTAAGACTGTAAACACAAACACATAGAATCAGCCAGAAGCAAATACAGACGCAGCAATACACAAGCAAATAAACACACAATGCTGCACCTGATAACACACACACACATACACACACACACACATAATGGCAAGATGACGCAAACCTAGGTCATCACGTTGCGCAACAAACATTCCTCAAACTATTGCCATGATACAAGGCCACCACATCCCCTTTTCAGGCGTATCTTGGTCAGTGTATATTATTACTGTGGACCTCTGCCATAAATGTGATTGGAGGTGACTCAGAGCCGCGTGCTGAGGGACTGCAAGGATCCCCGCATCGTAGACAGGCAACAACAGTGCAGTTATGGGTCGGAGGAGCTCAACCATGTAGAAAACGCTCTTCAGACTGGTTGTGCACATGATTCTTCAGCATCATCTAGCTTAATTGTCAAATGATCATGAACCTAGTGAAATACTGAGATTCCCATCTTCTGGTCTTTAACCCCCCCCCCCCCCCCCCCCCACGTCCAGGACTGCTCCCTTGGAGCCGGCGACTTCCGCGCACAGCAGTGCTCGGCTCACGCAGACGTCCGACATCAGGGCCGGTACCACGAATGGCTGCCCTTGAACAATGACCCTGAGAACCCCTGTGCTCTGAAATGCCGGGCCCGTGGTTCCGACCTGGTGGTGGAGCTGGCCCCCAAGGTGCTAGACGGAACCCGCTGCTACACAGAGTCCCTGGACATGTGCATTAGTGGAGTCTGCCAGGTATGTGCCTCCCAGTCGCTGCCACCAGAGGGCAGCATGGAGGACCTTGAGATGAAGAGTTGGCAGGTGTCTCAAAGGATGACTCCCTACATTAATTGACTGAGTCATAAATCCAGAATCTGAGATTTAATCCAAATTGACTCACATAGCTAACAAGCTACATTATACTCATTTAAACAGCTGGATTTTTTCCATTGGAGTCATTCCAGAAGGAATACCTAACTCAGGCAGGGATGAATTGCAGTTCCTTTTCTTGAGCTAGAACTTGTTACCTTTTGGTTGCGAGTCAGATGTTACCTTTAGCTCATTTCGAATAAGGAGCCATCTCTGCAGCAATGTCTATTAGATTAAACATATTGGCTTTACACAGCAAGTGAATCTGGCATCCACTAAGCAAATGAATATGAAATTCAGCCTGAGTAAGGAACAGAGTTGTGTGTAAATTGATATCCCAGAAGGTTCATGCAAATCAGGTTTTGGAAATGGTTTGCGATGATGAAGAGCCACGCGCACAGGGACTGCGAGGATTCTCGCATTGTAGACGGGCAACGGCAGTGCTGTTATGGGTCAGAGGAGCTCAACCGTGCAGAAGACATTACCTTGGGCCATATTACGGTACATCGGCTCCTTCGGTGCTTAAGACCACATGGAGTGTGACAAGTTCAGCATATGGCCGAAAGCTCCACCAGGGAAGCGCAACGAGGAGACACCATATAGTCAAAGTGCATGGAGCCCCTCCAATCCTAGCAGCAGTCATAAATATCAGAGAGAGGAACGTTAAATAGAGGGTTGGTTGGCAGAGTTGGGCCCATTACTCGCTTGATGTGGCACCATGTTTTTTAACACTGGCTACCGCCTTCCTGTGGCAGATCGTTGGCTGCGACCACGAGCTCGGCAGCACAGCCAAGGAAGACAACTGCGGGGTCTGCAATGGGGATGGCTCCACCTGCAGGCTCATTCGAGGTCACTACAAATCCCAGCAGTCAGCAGGGAAGGGTGAGTTGCGTAAAGGAGGTAACAGGTTAATATACCTACTCATGCACACTCATAATAACATGCTCCCAGCCATAGTGTATATGTGGTAGCGACACAACTGCTGTTGCTTTGCTGATTCAGGACTGTTTGTTGGACACTTGTTGATTGCTTGACGGCTTCTCTTCTTCCCTCCTCCCTCTCTCCTCACTCCTTAGCGGAGGACACGGTTGTTGTCGTCCCCTATGGCAGTCGGCACGTGCGACTGGTCCTGAAAGGTCCTGATCACTTGTGTAAGTCTTGGTAGGTCTAGGGCGCTTCCATCCAGAACTAAGCCAAAGCCGTAAGCTGTTAACTGAAGGGTGTTGCCTGTTGTGGGCTTTAGAAATTTGCCTTCAGGACTCTAATACAGATGCAAAAAGCTGAAATTATGTGCGTTTTTCATTGTGATGGAGTGTCTCAAGGAAGAAATCGCTGAATCGCAGAGCAAGGATCAGTTTCTGTTAGGTGTGAGAGAGTAAACACATCAGCCGATGGTAATACTTTCAATGACAAGTCTGCTCAATCAAGGCAGCAACAATCCTAATATTGTATGTTGAAAAGCACAGCAAAATTGGAGGAAATGGGATTTTTTTCCCCCTTTTTTCTTCCACAGAGGTAGTTCTAAGGGTTTCCAAGGGTAGCATTAGCGACAGAAAAACTTTGCCAGGAAACTCAAAGAAAAATCAATAACAAATGTTCCGTTTATTTCTTTTTCTATAACAGCCAGTTAGCTAGGTCCGCTGTGGAGTGCAGAAGGAACTTATGAACAGATTTCTCATTAAAATATTTTGCCATTGGTCCTTTGAAAGGGCTGCCATCTGGACATGGAGGGTGAGGGGCACTTTCACACATTCCAAGACTTGCATAGTAATGGTGTGAAATTCTGTGATTTTGAACACAAGCGTATTATGTAAGAGCTGACTTCAGATCAATGAGAAAATGTGTCGTGCCTCTAGAGGTATGTGTTAGCCAGTCAGGGTTGGTTTATAATTTTATAGCAGCAATTAAGACGACAAGGAATGTCGACTTAACCGTATGACTTTGTTTTTCTTGATCGTGATGATTGTGGTATTGGTCACAACTTAAGAAATGGATAATGCTGTATTAAGATTAGCCCAGCACAGAGTGATTTGTGGTTTGTGAGGACTTCCTTACATTTAGAGATTGGAAGCATTAAAACTTTAGTCTGACACGGGTAGGACATAAGGTATATGGATTTGATCGATCATGAAGAGTATCTCGGCATTAGGAATAATGAGTACTAGGGTGCAAATGAAAACTTCTTATTTGTAATTTTTGTTGTGTTCCTATTGGGATGAATTCTGATAGGTTGCTCGTACGTTTTCTCTTCTAGTTCTGGAGAGTAAGACTCTGCAGGGAGTCAAAGAAGAAAACAGTTTGAGTGTGCCTGGGCACCATCACCTTGAAAACACCACTGTGGACTTCCAGAAGTTCCCTGACAAGGAAGTTTTGAGGATGGCTGGACCACTGGGGGCCGACTTTACCATCAAAGTAAGATATTCCATTCACCCGTTTCAGGCCACCAAAGCTTGCATTAGTACAATACGGTTCTTCTGTTTCCTATAGTGTCTCCAAGATCCAAAAAAAAAAAAAAAACAAGGATATGGTATCTTGAGCAGAGATTGAAGGTTTCTGAAATGCTTCTAGAAGGCCATGATTGTCCTCTACGTAACATCAGGCTGTATTCGTTATGAATCAGTTGGTTTAGGTGATATCGCTCTAAGGAATGTGAATTGCTAGAGATTTGGTTTTCTTCCATATAGCTAATTAATGAGGTGATTAGGTTGGAGATGATTTCCACTAAATGGTGAGGTTTGCCTCACACTGTTACCCTGTGTGACTTAAGACCATCTGGGAAGCATTAAAGTTATTTATTGGTTTATGTTTATTTATTGTTTTCCTTACTTTTTGGATTAAGCAGACATTTTTGAGTAAATGTGTCATATAACCAAAACAAGTGTAAACACTTGTGCGTCAGGTTTCATTTTTAATAGGCTTATTTGCTATGGTAAGGAAATGATGTCACACAGGGTACATCCACGTGGCTTGGGAAGAGCCAGAAATTTAAGCGTTACGTGCACGTTACCCTAACAGCAGCTCGTGTTCGATGTGTGGGAATCAAATGGATAACTATTTAAGGTAAAATAGGTCAACAGATCGCTGGGAAGTGCTTGTCATATCAAGCTGTCAACAGGGAAATAGCTTCACGTAACGGGTCATACATGAGAAAATACAGTGTTTGTTACATGCAACATTGTTTCGCAAAAGTTTCCCAGGAGTGGTTAAGTGTTTGCACTGTGACAGGGTTTGTTAGATATTTGGTAATTCCGCTACATACTTTCTTGGACAGAACGGGTCGTGCTAAATACAGAAGAAATCTTTAGTGGGTAACTGCTTCCTGGTCTCGATACAATAATCCCGCTCTCTTTTTACTCACCCATCTGTGCTGTCATCACTTGCAGAACAAACGACATTATGGAGAGTGGAGGTCATGTCCTCTGCACTTATACTTCGATAGATGTAAACACAAGCTGATATTCTAGGAAAAGGGCCAAATTAATGCATTAGCACCACTATATAGCAGAAGCCTGTTAATTTGTATGCGTGCAAAGTTACTTGGCTTATTCAAGCTGGGAGTAATTAATATATCTGTTAAGTAACATGAACTTATATAAATTCTTCCCAACAAATCAAGGTCATGACCTAAATTTCACTTTCAACAAGTTGATAATTAATGTCCCGACTTGCTGCCGCAAGGCCCACCATATAGCAAACCAGGCAATGTTTTACGTGCCAGATTTTCCCAAATGATTTGGTCGATACCCCACGTCAGTTAGAGAATTTTTTTCCTTCTGCTTATAAAAGCCATTGGATCAGTGTCCAAATGACTTTTCATGCATGGAGGTTTTTAAAAGTGTGAAGCCGGCATCGCTCGGAAAAGGCCAGCAAAAACAACCCTCAGCAAACAATTTGAGTCACAAAGTAAATAGGAAAAGTTGGACAGAGAAACCTGAGAAGCTGCAAATCCAGAACTTTCTGATCTGTCAACAAGGCAGGCTGCCACTTCATATCACAAATTTGAAGCGGTGGTGGAAAGTTATTCAACAGGCACTTATTGCAAATATAGAACTGGGTGTCAAAGTTCAAGACTAGTTTAGACTAGTTTATTTATCCAGTCCAGGAAGAGCGGCCATTTTGGATGAATTTCTGGGCTCAAGAGGTGCACAGAGTTCTCATGTGACCACTCAGGTATCTTGGCAGATATCAACTGTTTATGGATAACTTTTGGTAAACACCACCTTCATTTAAGGCTTCTGAGTCACTGTGTGTTACTGAAGTCCCCTTTACCCCTGTGTTCATGAGGTAAAATATTTGTGGTAATCTCTCTGTTTTTTCTTCCTGTATTCTTTTTGGGCTCTAGTTTGCTGTACCTGTTCATTTTCATTGTTTTCGAAAGAAATAATATTAGGAAAGCATTCATTAATTCAAGAGTGTACTTTTTAATGGGCTGTTCCAGGTTTTCTCATATGAAAATACATAAATTATAAGATGGGTGGCATGGTAGTGCATTAGTTAGCGCTATCCCCTCACATCTCTGGGATTATGTATTGAGTCTCTGCCAGGGTTCCATTTGTGGAGTTTGCATGTGCTCCCCATGTCGTCGTGGGGTTACCTGTGGGTACTCTGGTATCCCCCCCCAGTCCAAAAACATGCTGAGGTTGATTGCAGTTACCAAATTGTCCATATATGTGCTTGTGTGAGTGAATGGTGTGTGAGTGTGCCCTGCGTTGGGTTGGCACCCCATCCTGGGTGGTTCCCTGCCTTGTGCCCGTAGCTTCTGGGATAGGCTCTGGACCCCCTGTGACCCTGAATCGGACAAGCGGGTATATTAAATGGATAGATGACTTATAACCATACTGAGGACACATGTGGATATAGGGCCCCCTTGTGATGTAGGAATGTGTGTGGTTCAGGTCCTGTGTATTGTTGTCAGACTGACAGCTGGAAGAAGCAGGAGAAAGGGAACCGGGCTCTGTTTCCACTGAGTTCTTGGTTGCCTCCCCCCCCCCTGGTTTTGGAGCAGGGGTGCAGCCACAGCTATGAGGACTCTGCGTCAGTGTGAAACACTCTGTCACTTTTGAGGAATGTGGGAGGAGAAGCAGGTCAAAAACACAGCATCTGACACCACCGGCAATGATGTCAGAGCCCCCCTACTGCCACGGGCTGATTGGGGCTTACTGCTCCTGCCAGGTTAGGCAGGAGGGTTTGGGGGGTGCCCTCATCAGGCGCATATAAGTCCTGATTAATCAGGATTTTTTGGACTGCTGGTTGGTATGTGCTTGTTCGTTCTGAAAAGTGGAGGGTCCCTTTAGAATTAAACAAAATGTCTCTCAGTAATTTCACTCAATCTGGCAAATTTTGGGCCCCGTTCCTTGCAGAGCTGTTAGATCCAGTTACAGGCTGTGCAAATTTCTTAGTGAGTCTCCATGAAGGTCTTGGTGTGAGTCGCACTGAACGTTTCAGTGAACTTCTCAGAAGCTCTCTTACCATTCCAGATATTCAGCTGCATATGTAGGTCCTGGTGGGACTACTGTGACCTCAAAATTAGAGCTTCCACACAAGAAAAACAGCATGACCTCTCTATGGCCTTCTGTAGCACAGCTGCAGTAGACATGGTCATTGCAGGTTCTCAGGTACTGCTGAGAAAATATATCTGCGGAAATATTTTAACCGTATGATTTATTTTACAACATATTTGGGCAAATCGGTGGATTCTTAAAGATTCAAACTCTTAAAAAAATGTCGAAAGAAATGTTTTTCCTATTGAATTAATTGAGTGATATTTTACAATGTGGCTTGTAAGTGAACCTTGTTTTGATTTTGGAGACATTTGTTTAACCTGATACCCTTAATTTCACTCTTCTCACCTGAACATTTGTGACTGTAAAAGTGGTAAGCGCGTTACATTTTTATGTCGGTTCATGGATTTGGAAGCTGCTGGCACCTCCTCGTAACCCCTCGCTAAGTAGCATGTCATCAAGTGATAATATTGCCTAAAAATCCAACCGTTCTGCCAGAATCCCGCAGTGGAGGTGTGGGTCACCGAACTGTGCATGTGTTTTCACACATGGACCGTCAAGATAATGCAGTAGTGGAGCATTTCCTTTGTCCTCTTGGGGCAGTTTTGATTGCTGATGTCCATTAGTGCTGTTTGCTATTTATTATGGTACGATGACCTTGAAGTTTCATGCCTAAATACCTGATCTCAACAGGGTCTGTTGTGGGATGTCAGCTTGGGGGGCGGGGGTCAATTCAGCTATTCTAGCCAAAAACAGGGTTGGTGCTGATCATTCGTCAACCTAATTGATGTTATTGCTAGTTATGGCAGGAAGATAGACTAGTGGTCAAACTTTTGGAAACACTTCTAGTTTTTAGAGATTGCAGCACTTTATTCAACTGTTGCTCCAGTCACTTATTGAATCATCCAAAGTATATTTGTTACATGCTTTGATTGTTTATAAACACTACCGCCAATATTCGTGTAGTGATGCCAAAAATGCTAGGTGTTTCCACAATTTTGGCCACTGATGCAGCTAAATGGCTCTCTAGTAACTAGTTGCTTTTCAGACCATCTTGTGTAATGGTTTTGTAAGCTGCCCTTGTGCAGCGTCTATCACCAGATGTCTGTGTGATGGGGAGACCAAAGCTCTGAGTTGGGAGCATTCCCAGAACTTGCCTGTAAAACTCTGTCCAGCCCGGGCGGCTGGGGTATCTCTGGAGACAGCAGCCTAGTCAAGGCTGAGATGTTCTACTGAATTCGCTTGGCAGACGTGCGGCCCAAAACTTCTCCATTTCAGGAGGAGAATCCTCTTTTAGTGTTTTAGCATATCGACTGAAGAGACCGTGGAGGAGGCTCTTGGTGAGTTTTTCGGAAGTCGGCCCGACCATAGTGCCAAACCATCTCAGTCTCGCCATTGGCCTGGGGTGACTATAATTTGGATTAAATAGATCTGGGAGTCGCAGTTTCCCAGCTCTGGTCATTAGTTATGCATCTTTGAGTAGAAAACTAACCAATCAGATATAATGGTGATGGACGAGCATCTCAGTTGCCGGTCATCTGATTCCTCTTTCAGATCTGTTCTGCCGCTAGCGTGGACAGCGTGGTCCAGTTCATCTTCTACCAACCCATAATCCACCGCTGGAGTGAGACGGACTTCTTCCCCTGCTCAGTGACCTGTGGTGGAGGTAGGAAATTCTGTCTCCATGCTAATACAGGTAGATGCATGTGCTATTGCCAATACTCTGTGTCATTGTACTCTCTGGAGTTGCTTTCGAAGACCTTCTCTTTCTTTCAGTTTTTACTAGATGCCTGTTTATTCTTCTCCTTAGTCCAAAGTTTCCTTCTGATTTTTCCTAGTTATGAAAATACAGGAAACTATGTGCACAGTTTACGAATGAAGCCTCCCATCTCAATTAGCAGACGTATGACTATTTACTGCCCTGAATGTCACACTGTAGTGCTTTAAATGGGAAGATACCATTTACCTAAAGGATTCAGATGTGTGGAATGAGTATAGTGGAGAAAGAAATGGCAAAACAATCAGTTATATAAACAGTTTAAGATCACTTTAGATGAAAATCGATGGTGGGAAATTAGCAGTAATGATAAATTAAAATCAATGAAAAGCAGTAACAAGCTGTAAACAACAATGTGTGTAGTCTGTGTTGCTTGAATACCTGCACTTCCCAACTGATGTCCTTCCTTGGTTGTGATTGGCCACAGGGTATCAGCTGACATCAGCAGAGTGCTATGACTTGCGCGGAAGCCTCGTTGTGGCAGACCAGTACTGCCACTACTACCCTGAAAATGTGAAACCCAAGCCCAAGCTGCAGGAGTGCAACATGGACCCTTGCCCTGCAAGGTTGGAGCACAGACTCATTCATACCTTGGCAACACACATGGACATTGAATCATAGCCTAAAAAAATTTGGAGGCTCACAGTGTGTGAACTTCTAATGCCTTTTATTAAATTAGGTGTTTTATTGCATCCGTGGGAGTCTGTACATCCAGTAGTTTGACTAGTTTATATAGAGCTGGTAGGTGCTGCTGATTGGATGAGGCCAGTCAGAACCTCTCAGATGTCCTTCAGGCCTGTACACTCATGAACCTTATCAGTAGGCAATTGGAAACTGAAACACTTTTCAGTCTACTGGTTTTTAACCTTAACAGACGTTTCCTCTTATTTGTAACAGCGACGGCTACAAGCAAATCATGCCCTATGACCTCTATCACCCTCTTCCAAGGTACGTAAACCAAGGTCAATTTTCACTTCCTCACTGTCACTTTCACTGAGAACAGTGTTGCACATTTCACATTTTCGCACGGTCCAAAACACAACAGAGGGTAGAGAATGGGCGTTCTGAACCATTTCACGTACCCAGTTCATTGACACCATTTAGCCATGGGAAGAAAGCATTGAATATTCAGTGATTGTAACTGATATAATAGGAGGTGGTGAAGTTAATCTGACACACATTTTGTTTTCATATGAAGTACAACGTTCCACTGCAGTGTCTCCCAACCTGGTCCTCAGGGATCCCCAGTCCACGTTTTTATTCCCTCCCAGCTCCCAGTAATGTGGACTTTCTGGCAGGGAGCTGGGAAGGAGCAAAAACGTGGACCGTCTGGGGGTCCCCAAGGACCGAGTCGGGAAACACTGTTTTACTGCATTTCTGGGTTTTTTTCTGATCACGGTTCTCTTTAGTCCATCCAGCACATTGTGCATAGTTCATAGATGGCAACTGAAGATACACTTCTCGATATTATTTTCACATGTAAGTTTGCATAAATATGCGTGCTTGCTTTTATATAGTATGTTGTGTGTGAGTCCATTTGTGTGTGTGTGTTTATGTGAGTCTAACCTGACCCTGCGTTTACAGGTGGGAGAGCAGCCCCTGGACGGCCTGTTCCATGTCCTGTGGAGGGGGGGTCCAGAGTCGCACTGTGTCGTGCGTGGAAGAGGACATCCAGGGTACTGTCACCCCCGCAGAGGAGTGGAAGTGCCTGTATTCGCCCAAGATGGCCGTCGTGCAGCCCTGCAACACCTTTGACTGCCCCACCTGGCTGGCGCAGGAGTGGTCAGCTGTAAGTTCTGTCACCGGCGCGCTCAGATCGGCACTGCAGCCGCAACGAGTAACACAGCGCAGGCGGAGCGTGTTTAGACAGACGGTTCACATTACACAAATAAAACATAACATCCAACCACTCTGCCTATAAATATGTGGCACTAATCAGGATGTAAAATGCATTACAAGAACAAATGAACCGTACTTCCCATAAATATATAGTACTGAAGGATGAGTGTGTGTGTTTGAGTTTTATGTGTATAGATTTGCCGGCTGAATGCAATAAAATGTGAAAGTCATTTGTGCGTTCGTTACTAGGGAATTTCCCTTGGTCACTGGTGTATCCTAGTATGAATGAAGCCCAAAGATTTGTGTTTTACGGCCCTGGATGTGTCCCAGTAGTTGGCTGGAGGTCCTACCAGAAGTTTGGGTCATCTACAGGCCGAGCTAATTGTGGCCTGTGGGTTGTTAATTGCTCATTTCTGGGTGCCCTGTGGTGTTGTGATTGAAGCATAAACGTGAAATGTGAGCAATGCAGTTAGATGGGGTCAGTGTAACCTCAACTTCCATCACCGCTACACCACTGTAACCGCACGTGACACAGTAGTATATTAATCTCTGTTACCACTGAACACATCGCAGTGGTCACATGCTAATAATGTGTTAATTAACCAAAAAAAGGTGAAAGGGCAACAAAATTCATCTTCTGGGCCATTCTCTGGCGGGACAAGCCACATGTGTGAAAGCCCCCCTCCCAATCTGGGCCAGGCTCCAAAGCTAGAGAAATATGGCTGCTAAAGTAAACAGCAGGTGAACTTCACACCCCCGGATAAATTATTCGCAGTGACCTGAGACGCCCCTAAACACGTCCAAAACATGCAGACTATTAATTAAGGCCTCAGAATTGACCCACCCCACCACAATCATGGCTGTTGAGTTACAGCTTTAGAAAAGCACACGATCTCTGTTGAGGATTAACAAGTGGTGGGGGCTGGGTGGGGGGGGGCAGGCTACTTCCTCAGGTTTGGCGGTTGGCCACAGGTCAGTGAGGCCCCTCCCCTTTCGTTCCTGTTCTGTTTTCATGGTGAGGTTCATTTCCTTCCTACTTTCTTCTGGCAAACGCAGCGGGAGACCACTGAGCCAGACTTGTGGCTCGCTAAAACCCAGGGTGCTATTTGCCCTCTAAATTCCTCTCACTGAACTCCCCTTAAATACTTAGCAAGGCATGTGTGAAAGCACTCTCTCCAGGCAGATAGTCTATGGGAATTCTCATTTTCCTGCCTTTATTTTATATTGTCATGGCCTCAGTCAAGGCATCGTCACCGAATACTCTTTCCCATGTTCATAAAGACAAAGCCGTTTTGTCTTTTTGCTGTTAATTTCCTTCATCAAACTGATATTAAAACTGACCTCTCAGATATCTTTTCCCTGTCAGACCTTGGGAAGAATTAAGTTGCTCTACTGTGCTGCCAAAATCTACTCCCAAACTTTTCACGTACATGTTCTCCTCTGTCATGTGACATGTCCTCCACAATGAGCTCCATGTCAGGTGACCCGGTGTCACCGAATGGCTGCAATTTCACAAAGCCCAACCAAAACTGATGATGCGTGGCATAGTGGTAGCAAAGACAAGGGCAGCTCATGCACTTGATCTTGACAGCACAATAACTTAAAAAATTAATTGGATGATCAAAATGGATTATCCAATGACTATAACTGTGGTACGCTATTGGTTGGTTTGTTTTCTTAATTTTTTTATGTGAGATGGTCATTTTGATGAAGATTAAGTGCCCTGGTGTTGCAGTTTTATCATCTGTTTGCTATGAATATCCATGAGATTTGGGTGTGTTATTAATACCTCAATACTTTGTGCTGTGCATAAGCCTGATTCTAAACTAGATACTTAGTGACATAGTACGGGATTGGAACCCGAAATTTGTTTGCTCCCGGCCAGACTTGTAGCCAGCAGATAGTGAAATAACAAGCTTGATCCTCCTTGAAATTTGTTTCCCCCCCCCAAAATTCATTTCTGGCTACAGGAGTGCCCTAAACAGGGTAGCGTTGCTGAAAGTCGGTAACATTTTTCTTCAGGGGACACAAGTAACTTGCACTATTGGCCAAAATTGTGGAAACACTTCCAAGTTTCAGAGATTGCAGAACTTTTGCAGAACTCTGTTGCTCCAATGTCTGATATTTGTAACATTCTCTGTTGTTTATAAACATTACCGCCAGTATTCGTGTAGCAGAATGCCAAAAATGGACGATGCAAATGCATGAACCGTCATGATTGTTTACTGATGAACGAACATTAGTTAATTAATGCATTGAGTAAACGTGTACTATTATTATTTGTGTCCCCTAAAGTAAAGTGTTACCTGAAAGTATTTTTGCTGTTGTCACATGCTCTCTGTCCTCCCCACTCCCCCAGTGCACGGTGACTTGTGGCCAGGGCTTGCGGTACAGGGTGGTGCTGTGCGTGGATCACCGGGGTCTCCACGCTGGAGGCTGCGACGCCAAGACCAAGCCGCACATCAAGGAGGACTGCCTGGTCACAGTGCCCTGCTACAAGCCTGCAGGTGGGTGGTCCTGGTCCCTGTGTACCCACTACTGGCACTAAAATGATACAAATACAGCATCGTCTATGACCAATATATGTGTAACTGAGGCTGATGTGGTACAAAGCCTAGCTAAGCTCAAAATAAATAAATCGTAGGGTGATGGCATCTTACCTATAGTTTTAAAAGAGATGAGGGATATTATTAGCCAACTTTAACATTACTATTTCAGAAATCCTTTGATATTGTCCCCCACAAATGGTTCTTACTTAAGCTCAAAGCTGCAGGGATTTTAGGGACTGTAGCAGCTTGGATCAAAATCTGGTTAACAGACAGGAAGCAGCGGGTAGTTATTAGAGGAACAATGTTGCATGAACAATGGGTGGTTCATAATGGGGTACTGCAGGGTTCAATTTTAGGACCATTATTGTTACTAATTTACATTAATGATATTGACACCAATACATACAGTATACTGATTAAATTTGCAGATGACACCAAGGTGGGTGGTGTAGCAGATACTAAATTAGCAGCACAGAGGCTGCAATGGGATCTTGATTTAATTAGCGACTTGGCTGATACCTGGCAGATGAAATTTAACGTAAGTAAATGTAAGGTAATCCATGCAGGGAGCAGAAATATAAAGTACAGATATTTTATGGGTTCCCCTGAAATAAAGGTAGCAGATTATGAGAAAGACCTTGGTGTGTATGTTGATGCTTCCATGTCCCACTCTCGCCAGTGTGGGGAAGCAATTAAAAA
>JAODJU010000014.1:9038698-9051355 GCA_026776725.1 Gnathonemus echidnorhynchus
GGAAGCCATTAAGAAAAAAATGCTCTTCTTGTTTTATCCTGTTCATTTTGTGATTAAATGCTAAAAAAACATATTTAAGTGTAATTTTGGGGGGCCAGGAACCAATTATTTGGTTTTCCATTATTTCTTATGGGAAAAATTCGATCGGAACTCGAACTTTTTAGGATTCGATCCGGACTCCGGAACGGATTAAGTTCGAGAAGCGAGGTACCACTGTATATCAAAATGTGGCTAAACTTGGCTGCGTTTAACTAATTTGTTCCCTCATTTTAATTAAATCGTGGCAATGTTTTACTCTGGAAACTAATTAAGACATGGCCACAATTTAATTAAAACAAGGGAACGGGTTAGTACAACGTGGCCATGATTTAATACACGGTGGGAACAAAAGAGTCCACGATCCCAGCATGAGAATCCCAGGGTTCTTTGCTGCAGGCTGTGTAGCAGAATAAGAACAAAGGAATTAGCCTTTCGACAGCCATCAGTCCCTTAATAAGGAAGCACTGAGGCTTGAGCTGAGTCTCAGTACAGACATGGTCCCCTCCAGACAGACGCAGAACGTGGAGGAATTCTCTTCCCCTCGCGGCACACCAGCCAAGCGGAAAGCAAGAGTGAGTTCCATCATAGTCACTTTAATATCAGTGTGATCTGACTTATCCAGCATAATGGCCTTAAGTACTTTGCAGATGACACAGAGCCCACTGACAGCATTACAGGACTAATGTGACTTATAAATGCCAGAGCCTCAATTTCTCTATGAACTTCCCTGGAAGGCTATTAACAACGCAAACAAGACAAAGTGATGGTAGTAAATAAAGGGTCCTACGGTGGTGGGGGGGCACATGGGAGCCTCTGGGATGGCCCACGCCGGCGAGCCCCCTGTGTCCCCCCCCGGCTCGCGTGCTCTGAGAAAACCCAGAGGCCCCTTTTCTGTTTTGCTAAGTGTTAAGTTATGTTTTCAAGCACAACAGACTTTGTGTTCAGGTTGTTTCCCTTGGCTGTCAGACTCCCCATCCCCTCCCCCCACCCCTTTGCCACACGCACACCCCCTCGATGCTTTTCTTACCTCTCTGAGAGTAAGCCCCGGTGCTTCCAGGACGGGCTGTCGCTGTTCTCCATCCCCTTGCACCGTGTGAGTGGAGCGTGAGTGCAGAGTGTTTCTTGTAGCTGGTGATGGTTCGGGAACTCACACAGATTGGGGGGGTGCTCCAGATTACCTAACACAGGTTATAACCCCTCTCTCCGTCCTTCCTGACTCCCCTCCTTTATGCCCGCAGGTGGGAGGTTGGCGCCTGGAGTCCATGCTCAGCCACCTGTGGGGTGGGTCTCAGGACAAGAGCTGTGGTCTGTGCTCGCCCTCATTCCCATGGCGATAACGGGACGCTCCCGGCTGGCGAATCAGAATGCCGGCACCTCAAGCCCAGCTCTGTGCAGGCCTGCAACCGATTCGACTGCCCGCCCATGTGGGAGACTCAGGACTGGGGGCCTGTAAGACTGAACGGCGATGCAGAGACTGTGTTTACGGGCTGCGTGTATGCATGTGGTGTGCTGAATGATGACAGTGGGTAGACTGTGAAGTTGCATTTGGGGGCGGAGTCACATCGCCCCCAGCTAAAAGCTGATTGGCCCCAGAGTGCCCCATCCCCTATTACTCACTGATTCAAAATATATAATAGGCTGATGATGAGGTTGGCCCCTCTGTATGAATAATGGCTACTTTTATGCCCCCCTCCTTACAGAAATCCTAGAATCACCCCCGACACCCATTAGCATGTTGCTATCCAGTCATCTGTAAACAGGCACTAGAGCTGAACAGCAAAATCTGTGCAAGTTTGGACCTCATAAAGTCCAAAAGGGGTTTATGACAACAGCCGTGTGTGTGTGCGTGTGTGTGCGTGTGCGTGTGTGTGCCTGAAAAAGATTTACAACAGTAGTTAAAAGGCTAATACAGTCAAGGTACACGGTAAGAGTACACAATGGCAACCGGCCTCTGCACAGTGCAGTAAGGCGAAGTCGCTGCCAGGAATTTTTGTCTTGAGGGACAGATAACGGGAATTATTTTTATTATTTGTTTATTATATGCAGGGGTATCCAGGGTTACCCGCATTCCATGCAGTTATATACCTTCATTATGTTCTGTTTGTTTACTCCTGAGCCCTACGTTAATGTCCTGGACACGTGGGGGAGACGTCCAGGGTTCAGACGCCTGCCAGGGGAAAAACACCCTAGGCTTGGTATACTGGGACTGGGATTGAAGTGGTTCTGCTTTCGTTTGTCTGCCCAGTGCTCCCAAAGCTGTGGGGGAGGGACACAGAGGCGGGGGGCCATGTGCAAGCAGCGGCTGGCGGATGGCAGCGTCCTGGAGCTGCCGGACACGTTCTGTCCCTCGCGAGGCCCCACCGCGCTGCGTCCATGCAATGTGACCGATTGCCCCCCCTGGTGGGCGCCCGTGAACTGGTCCCAGGTACGGCCACGATGTCCCGAGACTTCACTGCTCACAGCACCCTGTAGCATAGTGCATCCCCCAGGCCTGATACCTTTGCCCCTTTATATTGGTGTGCTTTTAATTAGTCGCCTTAGTGTCTCCCAGATCAGTGGGTTGCTCAGTGGGTTTAAGCCACTATGCTGGTAAGCGGAAGGTCACAGGTTCAAATCCCAGAGTTGGCAGGGTGATGTCACCCCTTATCCCTCCGCTTGCTCCAGGGCCTGGCTCACTCTGCTTTCTTATATGTACTGTACATCGCTTTGGATAAAAGTGTCTGCTAATTGTAATTAATGTAAAAGACAATGTCCTATCATGGAACATGGCTGCTCACTGAAACTTACACCTCCACTGAGGTAGGGAAAGCAAAATGTATCACAGCCTGGTGTGTGTGAATGCATATGTGTGTGTTTCTGTGTCTCTGAATCCATGTGTGTGAGTGTGTTTGTGTGTATGTATGTGTGGGTCAGACATACATTACATTGTGGGGCCCAAAAGTCTTGCATTTTGTTTGGTTACTTATGGTTAAGGTTAGGGCTGGGTAGGGGTTAAGGTCATCGTCGTTGGTGTTAGGGTGTGTGTGCATGAGCGCAGTCTCTCTGACCACTGTGCCTCCATGTCAGTGCTCAGTTACGTGTGGAGAGGGGACCCAGACTATGCATATGGAGTGTCGGCATGACCTGAACGGTGAACAGCGATCTGCGGCCCCTTCCGCCTGCACGTCTCCTGCCCCCCCAATGGCCGTCCGACTCTGCTCCCCGGGACCCTGCGCCGGTAAGGGGTGGATAATGCGGCTCAAAGCCCGGTCCAAATCGACCTCTTCGGGGAACCGTTCTGAGCCATCAACCTGAAATATTTAATATCGTTTTATTGTTTGGCTCAGGGTTTTTATGATTCGGACATTTAAGTTATAAGCCAGACGCATCAATGTTATTAATTGGTTCTGGAAACGAGAAAGAAAAACCTCATGCCTGATTTTCACCTCGTTACCGAGGTCCAAAAACAACCTGCAAATAAAAAATGTCAGTCAGCCGAGCCAAATGGGACACGCGGCGATTCGGGTTCCGGGCTTTTCCACACCGGGGGTAGGGACTGGTTGGAGTTCACTGTAGACGCTGCATGCTCAGACACTGCGCATTTCCTTTACACTATGGATGAATGGCATGTTGGCTGTTACTTTCCAGGACCACTGGAGCCAGGAAGTGTGAAATTGGGCCCAGGCATCCAGGCCCAGAGAAAAGTATACATCCAGTGGAAGAAGGAAAAGCGGCTTGAGTTTGTCACGGGGGGCTACGCTTACCTTTTGCCACGTACCTCTGTGGTCCTGCGCTGTCCCGCCCAACGTTCACGCAAAGACCAGGTCATGTGGCTGAAGAACGGCAAGCCATTGGCCAGCGTGTCTCATCTTTCCATCACTACTACGGGCTTCCTGAAGATCCAGCGTATAGCGGCACCGGATGCCGGCGTGTACACCTGCGTGGCCGGCCAGGCACACGATGACTTCATCCTGAAGCTCCTCGGCAGCAAGCAGAAGCTGGCCATCCTGGATGATAGTCTCTGGCTCGCCGGAAGCCAGGAAAAGCTCCATCCTGAATCACCTGGTGCAAGGCTCTCGCTGGGCCGCTATGACGCCATCGTCCAGCGGCTCCTGGAGCTGAAAGGCCCTGGGTGGGATGGCCCCATCTCTGGAGATCTGCGGGGCTCAGCTGAGAGGAATATGTCCTCCATGGAAGGGGAGCCTGTTGGGGAGGCCCACGATCCCCCCACACTAGAAGCTGAAACATGGAAGCTGGATGAGATCCTCCGTAATTTGTCCCTTTGGCCTGGAGAACTTGGGGGAACACATGGAATGGAGGTCCTGATCCAGTTACTGGGAGAGCTTACTCGTTACCATGGTGATATCAACGAGTCCGCCCTCCACCACCCCGAAGAACCTAAACGGGCTGCAAACTCTCACATATTTACCTCCGATGTCACCACTGACTCCCCCAGGTCCGGGTCTTTCACACGCTCTCCTGGGGCATTTCCACAAGCACCTATAATCATCCAGAAGAGCCAGAAGATAGACGACAGCAGGTCCCCTTCAGAGGTCGTGGTCTTTGTGGGGGAACCTCTGCAGCTGTCCAAGTTAACCTCCAGCGTGGAGATCCGCTGTGAGACACTGGGCCATCCCAAGCCTGCGCTCACCTGGTCCAAAGACGGAGAAGAGCTGCGTTACAGTACCAGGTACCCCAAGCAGGTGGCACAGCAATTAATGGCCCTGCTGAGCAAGCTGCTTAAATACAGTTAATTTAGTTAAAATTTTGAACATTATTAAATGAACATGGACGAGAACATCTGCTACATAGCTAAATAAAAACCACATTTCCAAACATGCTAGTGGCTGGCCAGAAGTTTGAAAAAGAGTGCTGTGTTTGTACTGTGGACAGTGGCCTGTAGGGGCCAGTAAACCTTCTCAGTTGCTCCAGCCTCTTGGCCAGGTTTCACCATCTCCTCCTGTGTCCGTGTGTGTTTGGGCAGAGTAGGCAGGCTTCCAGGCGGCTCACTGAGAATCCTGACCCCAGGCAGGGCTGACCAGGGGCTCTACACGTGCACCGCCAGCAACCATGCCGGCGCCACCTCTCGCTCCTCTCTGCTGCAGATTGCAGGTTCGAGTGTCCCTCCGCCCCACACCCCGCCTCCCACGCCAATCAGAAACATCTGCCATTTCCCGCACGAATTGCTAAACACTGAGCACCTTCAGACGCCCTGCTTTCCAGTGCCAGGCTGCTGGATGTCAAGGCGGAAGCAGATGTCCAAGAAAAACACAGAGGCAGTGGCTGCCGCGGTATCAAAAGCGCAGACAAATGTTTCTTTGTTAGCGGAATATCCAGCTAAAACGTTGCATTGTTTTCCACCGCATTTCGCTGCGACACGCAGACAAACGGCCTCATAAATTCTGCAGCGTCGTCTTGACAGTCGTAAGCCCCGTTGGTTTTTATTTAGTAGCTTTTGCGCCGTTGCGACGCGGACAATTAAAAAGCTGAATGGGCGATGACAAGCCGCGCTAGCATGGTGCTATTCATCTTCGGCTTTGTCTTGGCGGCTCTTCACATCCGACGTTCAACACGGAGAAAGGGCTCACACGCGTCTCCATGGCCCTGACTATGTTTTTCTCCTGTTGTTATCTGAGGGTACCGGACTCTGTACTGCCTCACTCCCCACAGATTTGAGCTTCACACTAACTCTACCATCCACCAGCACTCTGTCACTTCATCTTTTCATTATGTACTCCTTAATACCACTCTGCTGCTTTCCATCATTGCCCATTCTAAGCATTCCAATATGCCCCCCCCCCCCCCGACCTGTCTATCCATGCAATTCATGCTTATATGTAGCACTCTGTCCCAGAGAATGTTATTTCTCATCACTTTATGCAGCACTGTATGTGCTGAATATGATTGGTGTGACAATGAAGCCGCACTTGACTTGACTTGACTTGACTTGACTTGACTTGAGTTGCTTGTTGTCCTGTCTTACAGAAGCCACGAACCAGAAACCCCCCACGGCAGGGCCATGCCCGGGGCAAGAGTGCACCCCCAGGTAAGAGGGAGTCACTGCATATATGAACAGCCTTAAAAATGCAGCCACTACTTGCCTGCTCACTCTCCTATTCACTGTTGTCAAAGTGATTTATCAGTACAAACTATGACTCAAATGCAGTCCTTACTCAGACTGGGAAGCTTCCCTGTTATCCTGCAATTTATCATCATAAATGCAAACCATTAAAAACATTAAAAGAAACCCACAGCTGATGTAAGAGTTGAGATCAGCCAGTTCACCCATAGACATTTTCCCTCGGCATCTCAGCCTTTACTGCTGCCCAGTACTGTTGCAGCCACCTAGTGGCTGTTTGTATAGCTGCAAGCAAGTACAAAAAAAAAGTTTTGCATTGTCATTAATTTCCTGTTTGAGTAACTTACTCCTACTGGTCACTGACATATGCGTATGTAGGCGTGCATGAATAAGCTTTTTGCATTGCGAATATGGGGGTGTGCATGAATAAGTTATTTTTTCATTACTTATCTCTCCGCACTCTGCCCAAACCTATGGCACAGGTGGCTGACGTCCCCTTGGTCGTCCTGCTCTGCCAGCTGTGGGGGTGGGGTCCAGCGGCGCTGGGTGTCCTGTCATCGAGGAGGCCGGGCGGATGGAGTGGCCACCTCCGAGGAGGACCCCTGCGCCCGGGCAGGGAGGAGACCCCCCGACAGCCAGCCATGCAACAGCCAGCCCTGCTCGTGGTGGGCCACGTCTGCCTGGGGGCGGGTGAGTCAGTGGCATGGCCCAGCCGAATTAGGAGCTTTTCAAGATGTTTCTGCGGTTCGGCCTTTATATTCAACTGTTTCACATGACATCATTTTTGCGGGAAATTCCACCAGAGCTGTTTGGATGTCGCACTGCCATTTGCAAGCATTTAGTTTAAGTTTAGTTTTCTTAAATTAGTGCAAAAGGGCCTAAAGCTGCTTAATTGTGCAGTAAAATACCAGCGACAGCATCACAAAAGGCACAGTTTTTCCAGCGATTTTTCTTCATCTGCTGACCAAACAATTTCAACATTTTCGCAAGAGCCACATAGTTCCTTGTATCCTTTGCTTGCGCTTTGTGGATTTTAAACTCTGATGTTTACGGGCAGCTGTTTACAAGTTAAAAAAGACACATGTGATAAGGCTGAATGAACCATTGACAGAATTCGCCTAGCATGTCAAAGACTGCTGCCGGCACGGGTGTCTCTGAGTGCGAGTCTCTGTGTCTCCGCAGTGCCATGGACAGTGCATTGGTCCACGCCTGGCCGCACAGTACAGGCAGGTGTTCTGCCAGGCCTGGAATGGTACCAGGCTTCCTGCTTCGGAGTGCAGAGCCAGATCCAGGTAAGGCCTGACTCTGAGGTCATTTGTCACCCCGGTGACCACTGTAGCACCCCTGTGTGCACACCCCTCTTAGCAGAGCACACTAGTTGCGCATATACTCACATTAAATCTTTGTTCATCAAAATACAATAATACTTGGAAGTGTAGTGGCTGAAATTTAACCAAAAGGCCATGCATTGCATGCTCTTTCCATTGCAATGGGATATTTTCTACCTCAGTCATCCTCAGCACATCCTGGTTGGTCACCTGCTGTTGTTGATCACAGAAGTTCCTACCCTTCTTCTTGATACTCTTCTCCTTAAGGGAAGAGGAATGATTCACATTATCCAGGTTTTTCTAATTTATAGTCATAAGACAACACTTATAATCCAGGCTTGTAGACTATAAAAACCACAGTATTGTCACCATTGCTCTGAACACAGCCTTGTCTGTGCCTCCTTGACTCTGGTGACATGTTTGTCCCCCCACGCCCCCGTCTCCCCTCCCCACGGCAGGCCGAGCTTGTACCGGAACTGTTCCACCGCGGCGTGTGCACTGCAGTGGCGAACGGGACCTTGGACCCAGTGCACAGCCACTTGCGGAAACCATGGCTTCCAGGCACGCCGTGTGGCCTGCGTCTACCCCCGCGGCCCCCACAGAGCTCCCCTGGGGCTGCACCACTGTCCCCCCAGGGGCCGGCCTTCCAGCTGGAGGCGCTGCAACATCCGGCCCTGCTCTAGCCGTGAGTCCTGCAGTCCCAAACTCCACCCTGCCACCCACCCATGCATATCCTCCTCTCTTAATACCGCTCAGTTTCGATGCACACTCACAGTCCATTAGTGTAGCTGACTGCAGATAAGTGGCTCTCATGTGACATCTGATCTGCTCTGCGGATGAAGGTCAGGAACTGTTCAATTCCAGGACCACATGGTCTCCATCTGAAAGCTGTTTGGTTCCCTGGAGCGCCCCTTCCCCTGTCACTTATTGATTCAAAATATACCATTGGCTAATGATAAGGTTGGCTCCTCTGTACTGTATGTAATTATTCACATTTCTACTCATTTATCTGACACTTTTATCCAAAACGACTTACAGAAGAGGGTAAGGTTACAATTTATGTGTGATCCCTGGGATTTGAGCCCACAACATTTGTGTTATGGCACCTCCTTTTCGTTCTGTCTAAAAAAAAGTCATAGAATTGCCCCTAGAACTCAGTATTTTTTATTAAAGAAATCCTCTGGACTGAAATTAGCATCACATTGGTTGAACAAGTGTTTAAATTTACTCTTTAGAGCACTTTCCTGGAAGCAACAGTTTGATGGTTTACTGACTTGCTGCAGTTGTCATGTGGTTCCTCTGATAGGGCTGTCAACTAAACGTCATGACCCGGAATGGTGACATGGGCCGGCTGCTCTGTGTTTCAGCAGGCGAGTGCCGGGACAGCACCAGGTACTGTGAGAAGGTCCGGCAACTGGAGCTCTGCTCATTAGTCCAGTTCAAGACCCGCTGTTGTGAGTCCTGCCGGGCAACATGAGGGAAGGTGCGGACACAAGGAGTGACACACAGGGCTGAGAGCATTTGCAGACCAAGCCTGGACTGCTGGCTTTGGAGAAGGACCCAATGCAACACACGAGAGGTCTGACTGTGGAAGGACTGTGTGACGCAGGACTTTTTGATATCAATGAAGACTTTAATATTAAATAGCTATGATTTATTTTTGTGTTTTGTTTCATTCTGCTCCTAGAGTTGGGGTGGGCTAGTGTGATGCTTCGTAGAACATTCTAGAAAATCTCACTCACAGAGCAGAAATCCCAGAATCCATCAGTTTCTCTTTTCCTGTACTGTCCCAGTTACGCTCTCTGACGAGGCGCAGGCGGGATGATTAGAGACTGTGAGGCACCACACGCTGAAGATGGCTCAAATTTAGTGTAGTAAATGCACTGGAAGCCTGCTCTTCAGACATCTGGTCTAGTCGGATATTTTCAGTTTATATTACAATGTATAGCATGACCACATCCAGACCGTGTGTATCATAGAGGAACTAAATTTTCTACCTATTCCGATTTTTATGCATTTTAAAAAATATGTATTAATGACTTAGATTAAAAAAAGAAAAATCATCTGTTGTCAGCCACATTACAGCCTCTCCCCGGGTTACGATGGCGTTACATTCCGACAAACCTATCGTAAAGTGAAAAAATCATAAGCCGAAAATGCATTTTAATTACAGTACACCTAACCTAACAAACACATTACCCTACATTTGGGCAAAATCATCAACACAAAACTATTTTATAATATAGTATTGAATATCTCATGTAATTTATTGAATAATGTACTGAAAGTGAAAATCATTTACCCATTGTAAAGTTGAAATATCGTAACACAGACCATCGTAACCCAGGGAGCGTCTGTACTTATCTGCCATCCACATCCCGATCTGAAGAATGTAACATTGCGGACTGTTTATAGTGTCCATATCCTGTTGATAGTAGGCTGGGAAGTTCAATCATTTTAGGGGAAACAATGAATATTAAGACTGTTCCACCCACTGACAATCTGTTTGATAAAAGCACAACAGTTAAAGAAAACTGGGCACAAGTTGTTTCATGTTTAAAAAAGGAAAGTAATATTGTATTTGTATTTTTTCCAGAGTAAAAAAAAAAGGAACGTGTGAATAGCTTAAATTCCACTGGAATTCCATAATGTCACGTTTGTCCTCATGTTTGCTGTAATAGGAATCTGACACAACAGGCCTGTTGTAATATTTTCATCCTGTTGTCAACCATACATTTGCATTTACATCAAGGATTCATAGGAAACCAAGTCTTAGAAAGCAGAGGGCCTTGTTCTTAATGTAAATATTGAGGAATAGAAATGTAGTGTTTTCTTAAAGGGGAATGTGCTGATAGCTTCAAAAAACCTGAAGTATATACAATATTGCGCTTGTTGACATTGAGGTCAGAAAAATAGGTCCAGTTTGCATCCTGTGTAAATTTTCTCTGCAAACTGGTACTGATCGTAGAAGAACCCCCCCCCCCCCCAACCCGGTAAAACCGCTTGCTTTATTCATATAATATAATTTATTGTGTATGTAATGCAGTTGTGTATGCAGTGTAATCATGGTAACTGTGTCGACACCAGAGCAAGTTCTAACTGCCACGGTATTTCTCATCCCTCACTCGCTGCCACATCCTCTTTCCATTGTTTTGGAATATTTACATGAATTCAATAACAAAAGGACTAATTGTGTGAAACGAAAAGCCTGAAAATTGCCTTACATTGGAAATGAACCCTGTTTAATTTTTTGGGCCGATTCTGCTTTTCTGGCTTCTCACTGAGCTACTCTGACAGATTTCGTTTAATTATATTTGCACACTAGTTTCCTCTTTCGATTGTCAGCCAGGAAGATGAAATGATAATCGGTTGCAGATTCATTTATTTTAGGCCAGTAATTTATACTGGCATAGTGTTGCTGGGGTGACATGCTTATTTGGTTGAAAAAGAATGTTGTTAAAGGATTTATGCAATTATGACCAAAGATACATCTCTGTTATCCAATTTACTTGGCAAGTTCTTATTTTGTCAGTCAGCCACATTACGTGTCTTTCTTAACCACCAAGATGATTAAGAAAAAAAATCTACTATGTCTTCTCTCTTTTCTAAATTCAAAGCAGTGTGTACATATCTTCTAACTTTGTACAGCTTTTGGAGTTCTCCCGTTGGAACGCTGCAGTGTGCTTTCCCCTTTATATTTGTCGCAGACAATGGGTTGAAGTGAATTTGAAATGGATAATCAGGGAAATGTTTCATTGTAATACACATTTTGTAAATAACTTTGTTTCTTTTTTTGTACCTTCTTGGAACTATTTATTACAGCATCTAAGTGCAATTGTAATGTAAATGAAAGATTTTTTTGATAGTTCTGTATGAATATTTACTTGTTTTTCTTTTCCAGAATGCTGTAGACCCTGTGTACAGTGCATGCCGTGGACTATGGTTTTATCTGTTTGCTGTTTTCTGGCACCCAGTACCAGATTTGAGTGTCCAACTCAATAAAATGATTTACATTCCTTTCCAGCTGTATATGTGCTAGTTGAATGTGTCCAGTTGGGGTTGTGTTGGGTTGGAGCTTGTACCAGGCAGCATAGAGCAAAAGACAGAGATACAACTTGGATGGGATGCCAAACCAACAGAGGGCATGCATACACGCACTCTTGAGAGCAGAGGCAGGGATCGAGACCCCCAAACTTAATGGTGTGAGGCAGCAGTGCTAAGAATATATATTTATGCGTGCATTTGTTCTTGTAAAACTGTACAGCACTATACAGTAATGCACTATACCATACGTGCACTATACCGTACGTGCACTATACAGTACATGCACTATACCGTACATGCACTATACAGTACATGCACTATACCGTATGTGCGCTATACAGTACATCCACTATACCGTACGTGCTCTATACCGTACGTGCACTATACTATACATGCCCTATACAGTACATGCACTATACCATACATGCTCTATGCATGCACTATACCGTACATGCCCTATACTGTACATGCAATATATCATACGTGCCCTATACAATACGTGCATCTGACTTTTGAAATGCTGCCATCATCGACATAATCACCGAGCGGCTGCGACATCCATAGGAAAGGCTGAACAGTGGGTGCTTCGGTGCTTTTCTTCCTTTTCCCCAAATGACTTAAACACAAACCACATCTTGAATGACTTCTTGAATTTCTCTCCAATTTTCAGTTTCAGCTTATGAACCACATGTTTTGTTTTTTTTTGTTAAATAAGGTTCCTCATCTTTACCAAAGGAAATCACAATTTTGGAGCAGAGTTTTGACATTCTAACACAGTATCAAATATCTAGAAATTAGGTAGAAATTACAATATATAGTATGTTGACCCTATATGAGCTGGCTCAGCATGTGCTGAGTTTGCATGTTCTGACTGTGTGGGTTCCTTCAGCTTCCCTGGTCCCCCCCCCCCACTCCAAAAGCATGCCAAGGTGAATTGTCCCCACAATGATAGGAATGTATGAACTGTGTGTGTGTGCCCTAAGCATATCAAATAATCTGATCATGTGACTGGACGTTACTGTTACATAATTTGGATGAGCAACAACATTTGTCACTTCTGGTCTAGAGTGATTTTGTTACAATTTTATTACTTTTTGAATCCAGCAGGCACCCCAGATAGCAAAATTCTTCTGGGCCAGATCTGGCCCACACTATTCATTTTCCTCTGGCCCAGATACCGCAAAGAAT
>JAODJU010000014.1:9073244-9091989 GCA_026776725.1 Gnathonemus echidnorhynchus
TTAATTATAAAATCCAAAATCGCAAAATCTGGCAACACTCAAGTTGGACGGAGCCGGAAAACGGTTAATTAAAAAAATAAGTGACGCGTCGATTAAAGATATTGATGTCGACATGTTTTTTTGCGTCGACGTCGTCGACTACTCGCGGCAGCTCTAATGGCATTTATAGAGTGTTTCTTTTTACTAATATTCAGTTGTGATGACATATTGAGCATAATTGTTCTGATGTCTATTTGGAAAAATGAACTTTATCGTAATGTTTATCTTCATTGTATGTCCCGTGATTTTAAAAGAAATTCACAAAAAAAAAAAGTAGCACATTATTATATTACTCTTCAGTTTTTTTCTTGGTGTGTTATGTGTGTTATTTAGCTGAATTTGAAATTAAGTGTTTAATGTTACTTTTCATGACATGACTCAGTGGAGTGTTTAATCTTGTGGCAGCTGTGTATTTCAGTTCATTGACCCTCTCTGAGCAGAGAAAAAAAAGATCAAATTAATTATTTTGAAGACAAATATTTCTTAGGATTGCCTTTGTGGTTAGCTGGATTGTGAAATTATACTGCTTAAGAAAACATCACTGACAAACATAAGACCCATATACACTTTGAGGACAATCTCAAATCCAAGGAGCACCAAGAGCCTGTCTCTGGTGGTTATCTTATCACCCAGAAATGCAGTCAGGATCGGGGTAGTTTTCATTCTGAACTCAGACTGGAGGGCATTTCTCCCACAGAATTCCCAGAAATCTTGTAGTCCCGGTTCATATCCTCCCAGACATTTTTTGTTATGCAGTGTAACTGCAGTGTGTATTACAACACACCCAAATAAAGTGCCTTGCGTTGACTCTGTTGTGAAAGGTATGCATTGAATATAATAAACAAACAAATTAATAAATAATTGAAGTTGTTTGATGATAAAAAATATTTAAAATTTGTATTTTATTTTTCCATGTTATTATTTACAGGTTTACAATTTTCGGGTTAACCTAACCAGGATTAATTAATCTCAAGTTTTGGTCTTTTTGATTTAGATCAAACTTATTTAAATGATGCTGAAGACTTTTTGTGATAATAATAATGTGAGCTGTGAAGTGTGCTGCCACTGTTGATGTCTGGTACATGATGACTAACTTCATATCGGTGAATAAATGGATGACTGTTATGCCTGGCGAACTCTGTTGCTGCATTGCACTTTGATACTTTCTCATAGCTTACCCCTGGCACATTTAAAGTCATAAAATGATGTCACTTTGCCCTTTGGACTGTAGAAAGACCCGAATAGTACACCCCAGTTCAACAGGGCCACGTGTATTTCTGTGACTTAATTTGTGACGTGCAGTCAGGTAAGTTAAAGTTCACTTTAATTTCTTTGGTAGTGTTTCATTTGAGAAGATTTGGAACAGCTTATTTCTGAAAAATTGTGACAAACATTCCTATACATTTGCAATGCAAATCACATATCCCAGTAATATCCCCAATATTGGCCTCATAGAGGTAGATGATTTAAGAGGGCAGTTCCTTTAGGACGAATTGGCCGAAAATGGTTTCATGCCAAACCAAATCAAACACATTTACATTTATATCCAGCTAGAACTCTGAAGCTGCTGATTTTAGTCACTCGTATTTCCTCCTTTATTTTGGTTTCCTCTCTTTGTCTCTTCAAGATTTTTGGGTAGTACAGATTTGTAACTTGTATTGAAGCCAGGGAAATGCCCTTGAGCAAGACACAAAGCCATTTTTTAAGTAAATATATATCAATCTACGTGTCCCGAGGATGGCAGAGTGATGTCATCATTAGGGCCTTCAGCATACCACTAACCCCACTTACTCCCAACTGACCCTGCTCTCACTTATATGTCGCATCTAACAAAAGTGTTTCCTGAACCAAAAAAAAAATGTAAATCTTCCCATCACTGGTCAGGGTCATAGGCATGCCAGAGTAAATACAGTGTAAAATTGTGAACCGTTTAGTTTCCTAATAATGTCCTAATAATGTATTACCACGCACTGTTGGGCCTAGGGGCAGCTGTGTTGTAAAAGGAACTATATAAAAATTAATTTATTCAAACTGATTTGCTTTATGTAAAAGAATTATCTTAGCAATTATGTAACATAAATGGTTAGCAACAGCGGCTTCACGTTAGGGTGATACTCTGAGGTCAGAAAGAACAAGGGCATCTGTTTATACATGCTTTTCCATCATGACACTAGTTAACTTGTAACTGAAAAGAAAACACCCATAATAATTAAGTCTAAAGTGAAAACCAACATACTGAGTCTCCCCTGTAGCTAAAGGCACTGAGTGTGGAGCATACGCTGGCTACAAAGTGGTTTGCGAGTCAGAACTATCACCTTAATATTTCAAGATCATACATCCATCTGCCATCCGCTTATCTGGCTCAGGGCCACAGGGAGAATTCCATGCTATCAGCAGTAAAAGCCCGTCCATGCCATACTATGCTTTACTGTTGACTGTCCTCCATCTCATACTGAAATTTTCCTAATATGCCTTCACAGGGACTACTTTGTACTGAAATTGGTTACCTCTATTACTGCATGACCTCATTGTTTCTCGGCATAATTCTTGCTCATTTCTTGCTCATTCGTTGCCATGATTCAGCATATATAATGGGCCAGACATTTGGCTTTAACAACATCAGACTGATCTACCAACACAATTCTCATCTTTAAAAGACTGATGGAAAAATATGACAAATTACTGTTCTAAATAAATGTTTACTATTTCCTATTTCTGCTACTGGGTATCATGGCCATGTGTCCTTGAAATACTTGGGATCTGCCCATTATGTGATCCGTCAACGTTGGTCAGGACGCTGTTGACATTTATTGTTAAATATACTAAATTATTTTTTACTGAAGGCACTATTAATTTAACAGTGTAATTAATAGATTATTTACATATCTTTGTTACCAATGTTACAGTGGTTATTATACTGTTCTTTTGTCTGAAAAATCCAAGATGAATGTAAGAAATGTGAATCATTAGAACAAACGTACTAGCATTATTCGTATATGCATGAAAGTCAACACATTTAGCTGAATTGAACTTTAACCCAATTTGGAGTCACAAATGACCAATTACAGGAAGTTAAGATAAGTCATTTAGCAAAATTTAATGCAATCTTAAAGATACAAAATCATCATTACACTAGTTTTCATTATGTATGTATGTACGAATGCATGTATCTGTCTGTCTGTCTATCTGTGATTATATTTAATTTAAAACTACTTATCTCAGTTGGAAAGGCACATTTTAACTTTACACGAAGAATGTGTAATTTAGCTAGAAAACAAATTTATAAAGAAAAGACTTGTCACAGAGGATGTCTCAATTTCAAAATCATCCTGTTACAGAGAGGAAATCCCCGCCTCGCGTTCCTGACCTTTGCTCTAGATAAGTCTGACCTTGTGGCGCCTGATCTTGGGCGATTACGTCAGGCTGAACCAAACTCTCGCGAGATTTGAAGTATCCCACTGTTAAATACAGCTGTGCACGGAGCGACAAGCCAGATTCAGTTGAATGTTGGGCTGCTGTTTAGTGGTGATCTAACTACGCAAAAAACAGGTAAAGTTCCTCTCACTGTTGCTTTTGTTCGTCTGTTTGCTAGCCATTTTTTGAGTGCAGATATGCTTAGATTAATTTCCGGAAAGGGAATTAATCATCGTTATCAAAGTCGTTCAGTGAGTGTTCCTCTTTTACTTGATAAGTAAATAGAACTGAAGGATTAGGTACTTCCATGATGTTGTGTTTTGTGTCGCTCGTTAATTTTTTTTTAAAAAAGCGACGTGATCCTTGTGCTAACGTAGAGGTTCCTTTCATGTCTAATATAGTATGAATTTTACTAGACAAGTTTTTATATTCAGGTTATGTGTTTTATATTGCTTAAAGGAATCGAAATGGCGTCGATGGAAGTTGTTCCGAGTCAGGTTGGTGTTTTTCTCCCATTTTAACTCATTACATCTTAGACATTGTGTGATAACACAAAATCATAAGGTTATCTTACCTGCGTGCCTTTACGTTTATTGTGGTGTTTATCATGGTTGCAAGCAAATAACGTTTGTACTTCATAATTATATTTTTAATACGCAGAGTGTGGTAACCAGGGTGGTCAGCCTTCCTTTGGTGAGCTCCACCTATGATTTGGTGTCCAATGTATACTGCAACACGAAGGACAATCACCCATACCTCCGATCTGTGTGTGAGGTGGCTGAGATGGGGGTGAAGACTATCACGTCTGTGGCCATGTCCAGTGCCATGCCCTTCATTGGCAAGCTGGAGCCCCAGCGTAAGCTACATCGCCATTCTCTGTTCTGTGACGTATTTCTAACTGTTCATTGTATGAAATGAATTGTACTGGCAGAAATGGGCTGTTTTCAATAAATTGTGACAGTTGTAGTTTAGTCTGAATAATCATTTGCTCTAAGCATTAGACCAATTATCAAACTACTAATGTATGCCTTATAATTTTGAGTTGCTCAGAATATTTAAGTTCTGAAGTGTAGTGTTTTTTTGTTTTTTTTTTTTTGTAGAAGTGGACGTACATGGTTGATCCATCATCCCTTGTGCAATATGAACTTTAACCTAGTTGTTTCATAACCAAGTATATTCTCTCTATTGTCCATGGATACAAAAGTTACTATAATTTAAACATCCATGTTCATATGAAACTTGTAATTCATGATTTTTCCCCCCCCTTTTATTTATGTACTTTTTCTTTCAATAGTTGCCATTGCAAATGACCTTGCGTGTAAAGGCCTGGACAAGATTGAGAAGTCCTTGCCAATCCTTCATCAGCCATCAGAGCAGGTATGAGATGACCATATGCGAGTATGGGACCATTCTTGTCAAAGACCTAAGGGGTCTTCCATGAAGGAGGGTTTTTCAGTTAGCTGGGTAAATTTAAGCTAGAAGGCATGATTAACCAATAAGAGTTTAGGTTAGGAGCATTCCTATTGGACATTCATGCCTTCTAGCTTAAATTAACCCAGCAAACAAATCTTGCTTTGTGGAACCCCAGTCGTCCTGATCTTTTGCCATAGCAGCATATAGTATTTTTATGAACTTGAGAGGAGCTTCTGGTCCCATAAACAATGACTGATCTTGCCATATAACATTGTTGCATTGTGTGTGTGTGTGTGTGTGTGTTTGTGTGTGTGGGGGGGGTGGTTCTTGATTTAATCCATTTTTGACAGTGTACTTTTTTTTTTTTTTTTTAAATTAGATTGTTGCCAGTGCTAAGAATGCAGTGACTGGAGCCAAAGAGGCAGTGGTGGTCACTGTAGGTGGAGCCAAAGATGGTGTGTCCCACACCCTCACTGGGGTCATGGATAAAACCAAAGGGGCTGTACAGGACAGCATGGAGAAGACTAAGGCCATGGTCAGTGGTGGTGTCAACACGGTGATGAGCAGCCATGTCGCTCACCTGCTGAGCACAGGAGTCGACGCAGCACTCAGCAAGTCAGAAACCCTGGTGGACCAATATCTTCCACTGACTGAGGAGGAGTTGGGTGAGTAGTATCGTCCTACCTTACTGGTATGACTAGAATCTACATCCCCCATATCTGCTGTTTTGGTTATCCATGATTTACTGCTGTCTGGAAAATCAATTGGGAAAATTCCAGAAATAAATGGTTCATTTATTTGAATTTCATTTATTAATGGTTCAAGTTTCAAACCAAGTATCAAGCGAGATCTTGCTGTAACAGGGTGAAATCCACCAGTCCAGTCACACCCAGTACGTGACTCATCTCCCTTTGTCCGCATACCCACACTACCCAGCAGAACAGATTTTTATTGCTGTCATCCCTGGATGCCTGTTTTTAATTTAATTAAATTTTTTATTCATTCCTCTATTGGCTAATTTGGCTAAAATGTCTGAATTCCTTTTAATTGGAGAGTACAGTGATGTATAACTTACAATGTACTTTTGTCACTGTATTTAATGTCGGTAATGTCTTATCGTGTCTAATTTATCAATTAAACCTTCACCATATGTATATAACCAAATCATGTTATCTGGGGTCTGCGAATGGTTTGCTGCTATTCCCGGTTTCGGCCATCCGCAGCAGCTCTTAGAACGCCTCACCCGCAGATATGGGGACACTACTGCACAGCTGCTATGTAATGCAAGCTTAACTGTTCATTGTGAAAATGTAGGTTAGACTTTGTGTGGAAATCCCCTGCCGTACTCCCAGCTCACTGCTAATCCTTCCAGCTGTTGTCTTGCAGAAAAGGAAGCTAAAATGGTGAAAGGGTTTGATGCAACCCCCCAGAAGTCCAGCTATTACGTACGACTTGGGTCACTTTCTGTCAAGCTCCGCAAGAGGGCCTACCATCAGGCCATAGAAAAGGTGCGAGATACTAAACAGAGAAGTCAGGAGTCTATCTCGCAGCTACATAATACTGTGGATCTGGTAGGTCTTTGCACCAGTTGACGTGTGTGTGTGTGTGTGTGTGTGTGTGTGTGTGTGTGTGTGTTTTGGTCTGCTCTTAACTTCAGCTTAGATTTGAACCCTATAATGCAGGGGTTACCAACATGGTGCCCGCGGCCACCAGGATGCCCCCAAGGACCACATGAGTCACGTGCAAACCTGTTCTAAAAATAGCACAACTTGCTAGTGAGCAGTGTCTAAAATTAAATTTTATCCTGTTGCTATTCTTCTTTAATCACATTTGCATTTATAGATTTGAAAATGGCAGTACCAAAAAAAATAAATAATATCTTTTTATATAAAAATGCTTATTATACATGAAGTTTAGATAAGTTTAGGAAGGTGTTTCAAACTGGCAGCCCTTCATATGGCTCAGTACCCTTGAAGTAGATAATGCTTTTCATCAAAAGTTCGAATTGGTCCTACTTAAATGCCCTCTCTCTCTGTTAGATTGAATATGCGCGAAAGAATGTGGATGATGCTAACCAGAAGCTACATCGGAAGTTCAACTCTTGGGTTGAATGGAAGTCAGATGGGCAGAGCGAGGGAGACCAGAATGAAGCAGAGGTAATGAAACTTTCTGCATCCTTCAGGGTTGGGGGGTGTCCATTTGTGGAGAGTGACTGCAGGGCTGCATTTACCCTGAAGGTTTTGGGGTTCGTCCTTAACGCAAAAAACCTGATCTGAATGGGGCAAGAATGTTGCAGCACATCTTGGATAAGAGATGGTTGATGTCATTAAGGTAATGGGATGCCTGTCACTTTTTTTTTTTTTTTCCCCTTCTTTCTTCAGCACATTGAGTCTCGCACCCTGACCATTGCCCGGAACTTGAGCCACCAGCTGCAGACCACATGCCTCACCCTGGTTTCCAGCCTTCAGGGCCTCCCCCAGAATGTGCAGAACCAGGCGCTGTCTGTGGCACGCTCTGCCTCTGAGGTCTATGACCACTTCAGCAAGGCCTCCACCCTTCGGGATGTCTCTGACAACATGCTGGCCAGTAGCAAGATGCAGCTGGGCAAAATGAAGGACTCCCTGGATGGTATCATGGACTATCTGGTCAACAACACACCCCTCAACTGGCTGGTAGGTCCTTTCTACCCACGGATGACCCCGCCTCCCTCCAGCTCTCAGGCAGTTGGACAGAAAGAGACCCCACCTACAAATATGGAAATGAAGCCATTGGACTCTAACAACTAAATGCCTTCTGCATTTGTAAAAGCCTCACTTAATCTACACCTTATTCCTGCACTTAATATAGCTTAAAACAACTGTCACAACGGTATTTCAGAACATTCCATTACCTTTAAAGCAAGCTGACACCACTTTTAATAGCTTATAGCGGGTGCTCATGTAACTGCTGCCTTTTACTGGCTCATAGCTTGCGCTCTTTTTTTAATGGATAAAATTAACAAAATGCAGAATTTCTCATGGGTGCAATTAGTGTTTTTTTGTATGAAATTGGCATGCCACATTGTATTATTAACTTCCACTGTAGATTTTGTATGACTTTCATAATAAAGAAGGAAGTATGTGTATATGATTAATACTTGTGTGTGTTGATTTGTGAGGTTGGCGTAATGTAACCCAGGGGCAAGTGTAGCTGGTCTACTTTTTGTAGAGTGTGTTAAGTGTACTTTTATGCTAGAACGCACAGATTTGTGCCTCACTGGGGCCTCACTGGCCTTGTTTCAGTCCTAACTAACCAGGAATGTTAGCGTTTGCCTCAAGCAGACATGAAGGATCTCTTGCAGAACAAGATGTCCTTCACTCCTAGTTTTCTTCCATTTGACAGGTGCCTGACATAATCATCACAGACCTTTCCTCTGAATCTGATGAAAATGAAGACCATGGAGTGACTAACGACCTTATCAATGCACAAAGCCTCCAGTCCATCACAAGTATGCGGAATTGAACTGAATAATGCAAAGTAACCCCCAGCATTTAGAGCGTTTTTCATTTCAACTTATTTTCCTTTTGGAATGTGTCACAATAAATCACTGTAAAGCAACTGTTTTTTTTTTTCCCTTTGTGGTAAATTGTACATTTAATCAAGGACTTTCAGAAACTGCTTTCCCCCCAAGTGAGGAATGATGGTTTATTAAGCACATTGCTTATTGGGAATGAACATTAGTAGGAGTGCATTCAGTTCTGTAACTATGTATCTTGAATACTTGTATTTAGTTGCCAGCTAGCCATTTACTGCCTGATACAGCCTAATCCCAATATCCTTGCCCAAGTTAGGTAGCTCATTGAAATCATTGGAGATCAGGGTGGTTAATGCTAAATGGAAATATCCACCTCAAGTACACAAGGGATTAGTTTTCTGTAGAACTAATTGTTTATGGATACAATCTGGGGTAACAAATTAGGTAACATCTAGTTACCATAATTTTAAAATGCACACAAAAATGGTTTAAAATAAATGGAGTTCTGCAATCTGAACTAAACTGCTGTAAGACTCCACACTAGCCTCATCTACCTCTGACTTTGTCTTATGTAACTATAAATGCTCATGATTAGAAACACTTGAACAACTCGTATTTTAGATCATAAGTCTAGCATCACAGTGATTTGTGCATGATATAATGGTTCGACTTCATTAGTTTTCAAAAATCCCATCTTGATCTTATCTTGAATCAATAGAACTTTAGGTCTTGATTTCGATAAGAGACAAAGACATGTATATTAGAGACACTGTTTCGGGGTCAGAGCACAGCGCCAACCAGCAGCCCGGACACCTGGTTCTGTCGAGGTTAAAGGCTTTGCCCAAAGGTCCAACAGTGATATTATTGCTCTGGTGGCTGCAGGGTTTGAACATAATTTTCTGTACACAGAAACCAGACATGTAACCCTGTACATATCACTCTCAAATGTATTTTACCAAAACTCAGACTTCAACCCTGAAACCACAGATTATAAATAGGTGATGTTCCACCAGCTGAGTTATCCACCTTTATTTCGTAAAAAGAGGTTCATTATCATTACAATATAGCCTTGCATAAGTCATACTCTAATACAACTCAAAATACGGATAACTAAATTAAACGGCGATAAATGAACGTAGTCTATGGGCTGATATTTGCACCACTAGAAACTGAATATGAATTTTATTTTTATGATTAAGCAGGGATTAAATGCCCTCTACCGTTGAATTTGTGAATAACTATTATTTTCAATTCGGAAGAGCGCCATCCAGCGTCATAGCTATCCTGTAACTGTTTTATTAGTATTTTTTTACACATTTGCATACAAAGATGTAGCATGAATAATATTGAAATATTTTAGGCACATGCGCATTTAAATACAGCTAGATGAAAAATCTTTAAAGTATGACATCCTCAAACCACGGTAGGGGTAGTTGATTTTCATGTAACATGACGTCACAAAACGTGCATAACAGTTCACGACTACGCGCTTCATGTGCGCGCGCCGGAATTAGTCGGAGAATAAATTCCGGGCCATGGGACTCGTATTGAATGGTTTTGGCGGTTTCCCGTTCTAGACCAACCCACTTTTCGTTTTATAAAGCGTAACGTGCGGATTCGTGTGTTTTTGTTATTAATGTTTTACGTCGGGTATATGGAAGGCCAGCGTATGATGTTTGGTTTAAAATACAGTTCATTCATGCATGTTTAGGCGAGGTTCTTTTGTTTAGTAACAACGGAATCAAAGTTGGTCTTGTCTATAATTTGAAGTTCTTGAAGATGGCTAGCCTTCAGGAAAACTCCAAGTATTTGTGGTGGGCTCTTTTGTGTCTTGAGTTCCAACCCGAAGCTGCTGTAGCCTCCGCGGGGATTAGCAAACCTAATGCCCGTCACGTCAACTTGGGGATGTAAGTATGTGAATGTTTAGTGTATAAAAAGAACCGTGCGAAACGATATTGTTTGTGTTAGTTAAGAATTAGTTAAGTTAGTTTAAGAATTATTCAGTTGTCACCTCTTGGGTTTCATGAATTCGTGCCGATGATGCATAATTGGCGTCGGTTTTGCTCTACAGATTTTGACGTGCCCATCACCGTAAAGAATGTTCTGTATTATGCCGAAAATAACCGATGTTCTTTTCCTCCTTTGACCTCAGGAATATGTTTGAAAAGCCGAACAAGGACGCCTTCTACATTGTGACTTATTTTTTATTTGAAAAACTTAATCCAGGCCGTGCTCACGAGTTATTCCGGTAAGGTGACATGTATCTTCCGGTTTGTTTCAGTTGTAGAAAAATATTGGTGCTCCCCCCCCCCCTCATATACGTGTCATTTTCAAAACGTATAGGTATTGTTGGCCGGTCTTGGACCGTAAGGCAGATGCTGAATTTCGGAAGGTGACTTTCGCTTGGCTCCGCGATATAGCGGTAAGGATACAGCATCTGGGTTGTCGAGTTCAGTACAGTTTAATTAAAAAGGAGTTGTACTTGTTCTGTGCTGATCCTAATCCTATCCTTGTGTCTCCTCAGGCAGAGTACGGGAATGCTTTCCCTAAAGTCGTGGCATCCTTGTTCCTTTCCCCAGGAGGACCAAAGTTCATCAGCCTGATGTTTCACTTGGCCAAGCACGTCATGCTGCAGGAAATGAAGTCCTTTTCCATAGGTATTCGTTGTACCAGTGTAGTGTTCAGCCATTTAAGCATTCTGCTGTATTGTGAGTTATTTATTTTTTGCTGGGGTGTTCTTTCTGCCTTCTCTGTTTTGGAAAAGATGATGGGTGGGTCCCTGAATCAGTGGCGACTGAAGCTCAGTCTCTGGAAATGGCAGTGAAGAGGTTTCAGCTGGTGAAGAGAAGGTTTCTCCGGGCGGCTGTGGAGCAGGACTGTGTCATTCAGAGCTACCAGCGCAAAGCACAGTACGTAGTTCCTACTAGAAGGCTTTGCATGGGAGTTAGGGGGGGTGCTTATCCACTGCCTTACCTTGTATAAGATGGGAAGATGAGGACTGCAGACCTAAGTGTGTGTAGGGTTTTATCACTTTTCCATTTATTTCATAAACTATGGGGCTTTTTTTGTTAAGCATTGGAAAGTCGAGTGGACAACTATAAATGAAAAGTCAAAAACAAATTTCCTTTAACAAGGAAAAAGTATATAACAGTGCAGGTCTGACATCTTCTTAACTGCTTGTGTGGTGATGGCATAGTCAAATTCTAGGCTGTCCTTTAACTTTAGATGCAGTAATTAACTGTTTCCTCCAGTGAAATGGCAGTATTTCATGTCCCTTGCAGAAAGAATGTCTTGAACTTTCTCTGCTGTTATAACTGCTAGAGGAGGTAACTTCGATGAATCAAAGATATGACTTTTTTTTTTTTTTTGCCTAATAAAGGTACAGTACTGGTGAACGTACTGTAAATGTATTTGTTAGCAAAGAATATTGAATGCATTTTTAGTAAATTTTAAGTAACCCACAATAGTCTGTGTGCAAAAATTTGACTCTGTGTAAAATATAGATTTATATGTGCACACAACTCGCCAATTCTCGGATGGGAGAATTCACTCACCAGTTGATTTTTTTTTTTTTTTTTTTTTTTTGCATCAATCATTCATTGTGACAATCTGAGTTTAAAAGTTCTTGATTTGCTTTTGTCCTAGGACTCTTGTGAAATCCATAAGAGATCTGAGAGCCGAAGAAGTGAAATATGACGACTTACTGAGGTAGGCTTGCCTCTGTCAGACTGATGAATCCAAGCCAGTACGGACTTGGCCTGCATTCCTTCAGTCTTTCAGTTCTATTAAATTGCTGTTTTCTTTTGTAGGACGTATGAACAGGAAGATGAACAGCAGAAAAATATTCTAAGTGAGAAAATTATAAAGGTCTGTTTTTATAAAGCTTTTTTATAATTAGAATGAATTTTATTGATCCCAAAGAGGAACTATAGAAATTCTAAGTTCTTGTTAGTGGTTTTAGTTTTTTGCCCCAATGCAAAATATGAAAATATGTGCTGTTTCCAGGTTAGGTCTTTGTGGACAAGTGTTAACAAGATCCTATCCAGCCTAGAGGAGGAGAGGGCAGTTGTGGACAGCGTGGTCAAAGGAGATGTTGATCAGTATGTTCTGGATGGGACCGATCGTGTCCTTAAAATCCCAAGACGACTGCTGGAGCAGATTGAGAATTCATGTCAGATGGTGAGAGATGTGGGCCTTGGGGTGATTAGTTGAGCTTTATTAGCCATCGACGTCTGGTGCAGGCTCACCTTTCAGCAGCGCCTGTGGTGTTTTGAGATGCGGTTGAATTTCTTCAGATTAGCTGGTGCTGCCTGGTCTCCATACAGAGTTGCCCCATTTCCAACAAGAAACTTGAGCTGTTTTGTATTGGCTTTGTGCATTAAAAACTGGATTCTGAATAAGTCACTTGACCAAATTTTATGGAAGTTGCTTGCAAATAGCAGGATTTTTGCAATCGAATCCTTAGACCTTACAATCCTTTTAGATGATGGTATTCTCAGCTATTCACAGCCCCATTCATGACTGTCGGGAAGATGGAAGAATGGTCGAATAAGTCTCCTTCCCATGTCCTAGTCAAGTGCAGGGAATGTGTATGAAGCAGGCCAGCTCAACGTTCTCCGTTTGCTGGAGCTGCTACGGGAGGCCCTGGTGCTCTTGGAGCAGGAACGTGCACAGCTGGGAGATTCTGCCCCAGAGTTCGACCTACAGCACTTGGAGGAGCAGGCCTCACTCCTAGGCCGAGCCTTGGATGCCCTGCGCCTCACGGGGTAAGCAGGAGACTGTAGGCATGGGTGGTGTTTATCAAGGTAAACCTTGATGGCTGAAAGTGTGCGTGTGTGTGCGCGAGCTAATAATGAATAAACTAGTAGCCAAATTCTTATTTTGCTACCCCTTTCAGTATTGCTTTTTCAAAATGGGTGGTTTTCCCCTTCTCCCATCCCTCTCCACCCCCAGGCGGAAAGTAACTAAGGAGGAGATCCCAGAAGCAAAGGGATTCATTCAGAAGATGCAGGAGTCGTGGGATAGAAAGTGGGCCGAGAGCCTTGGTCGGACACCCCTGGAGTCGTTTCTCGCTGAGGACCCTGTGAGTAGTGTTCATTGTCAAGCTTGAAACCCTGGATTTGAGGGGAGTGAAGTTTCTGATGGTGGTTTGTTTGCAGGCTTTGAAGTTCCTATCGCCAATGGCCCCTCTGTCCTTTGAGCCAGCAACTGAAGTTGGCTTGACGTCCTGCATCTTCTCGCAGTACCCAGCAATGCTGCCTGGTCAGTGTAGCCCTTTGTTTGCCATGGATTTTTTTGTGATGCTTTCTGTAGATTCAATTAAATCTGTTCACAATCTTATTTCTGCTATATAGATGAATTGCCTACGCAACAACCAGCCAGTCATGATCCAACTTCTGCAGGGAACATGTGCACGAAGGATCGCGCTCCTGAAAGGTAGTTATGGCTTATGTTATGGATCTGATGGACAAATACCTGTACTGTTGTGGGAGGGTGATACTCGGGCATTGGTCTGTCTTATCCTGTCCGTCACAAATCCTCCCTATAGCATCTCTGCCTTTCTTTGACTGCAGTTAGAGAGAAATCACTGCAGACAGATACAGGGCAGACAATATTTATTTGCTGATATGACAAGCTAAATTCCATACATTTGTAATTTCAGCTCTTCTGCCACAGCGCCAGCAAACAAGTCAGTGGCTCATACAGAATCTTTGAGACCTTCAACCCCCTGCAAGCCAACTTCTAGGTGTTCCACGCCTTGCTGTAATCCTTTGCCAGCTTCTACACAGGTAGCTCATTTGTGCCAGAGGCTGATTAGTTGGTTGTGACTTGATTTGAAATTTTTTGGGGTGATAGGTAATGCTGTCTTCGATGCACTGATCCAATATTCAGCTCTGTATTGGTGTCGATACAGACCTTTTTGACAGATTGAGTATTGGTCATACGTGACCGATCCATGTGATTCTTTAGTTTTTGGCAGTCTCTAAAAAGAGAGCTCCTATTTCACGTTAAATCTATTTGTGCAATCAATCGCACAACAGCCCTTTCCCATTTTAGATGTTTTTTTTGTGGCATTCAAGCTGAACGGTAACACTGCCACTCAGTTATTTGTCACACAGTTGCCGTGAGAGCAGCGCCATCTGTTTGTGTCATCATGCGCATACGCTTCGCAGTAGGGGGAGAGTGAGAACGTCGGATAAGAGGGTGACAATCGAAGTATTTTACGCTTTTAACAGCAACTAATAGCAGTGATTTGGAATCTTTTTAAAAACAGTTTTGAGAGGTGGGAGTAGCATTTAGTGAAATATATTAATAAAAACGCACACACAATTGTGAGACAACGTGAGTAATATGAAAAAAGCAGTGGATGATTTGGGAGTAACTAGCTTGGTCAGTATTGCACACTCACTACAGTTTGATACATGAGGGGCTGCCGTTGCAACGAAGTGTAAGTGATGCTGTTGTCAGTGGGAGAAATTTAAGCAGTAGCCACTTGTATATACTTCAAACTGATATTCAAAAATTAACTGCAAATCCCCCAAAAACATTTACAAGATGTTCAAAAAAGGTGGAACAGTATGTTGTGTATGTTGTGTATGTGTATAATTTAAGTTTTTCATCTATTAGTTTTAAAAGTGAATTATTACAATAGCTTTTTACGCTTATGTTTTATCAATCTGTATCTGCAGTTGTGCATCAGAATCAGATCAGAACTGAAAAGAATGTGGACTGGTCTATCCCTACTGTGGTGTTTTTTTTTTTTTTTTTAATGTTAAAAAAATTGCAGTGTACTGAAGACAAAAGCTTAGATTTGCCAGTCTCAGTGCCTAATTGAACCACATGTCGCTCCATCTTTTTGCAGACTAGTGTGCCGAAGCATGCCAGTGTGAGGATACCAAGGCCCCGGGTCACTGGTGCTAAGAAAAAGGCCATGATTCTGGATCAGGAGTGTGACAACCTTGCTGACCAGGTATGCAGCTACTGTTGGGATTTCCTGTGTCTCCCCTGTAGCTTAAACCTGCTTTATGTTCAGATGTTTTTAGCTTTTTTCCCCCTTTTGTAGGGTTGATATACAAATTGATGAAACACTGCTGTTATTGAGTTCAGACTGTGATGTGCTTTTTTTCCTCACTTGCTTCTGTCCAAAGTGATGTACATCTTCTACATATGTAATATGAGTTGTTTGGGCTTTAGCACTTATGTGGCTGGTATAAGGTTAGGGAAACGTGCTTGGCTGCTTTGGGAGTGATGATACCTGGGTTGACCTAAGACTTGGTCTGCCTGTCACTGACCCTCCCTATAGCATTCCTGCTCTCTGATGACCGGGGCGGACTGAGGGAAACCGCAACGGACAGATACGGGGCAAACAAACGCACGTGGCCCAAGTGTGCATTTCAGTTTTGCTTCCTTGTTCTGCTTCTTAAAGACTACTTCTAAAGCAGTTCAGACTTACTGCCTTGGTGGCAGAGCATTTACTGGGACTAGGCTGTAGGGATTCTGACTAAGCATTGGTGGTGGTTACAGAGTTTGCACCTGTTACTCGCATTTGTAGTTTGCCGCAGCTGTCACTGGTAGCTCTGTGGATAATGGCATCAGGGGCCTGGATCTGGAAGACCTGCTCAGCACCCTTTCAGACCCCTTCTCCACACGGAAGCAGCTGCCTCGCACCCCAGAGAGCCTCAGTAAGTGGTCTTCCAGTTCTCTTTTCCAGCACTTTCCAACACCTAACGCTTGCTGGCTCGCTGTGTAGGGTGGAAATAAAGTAAGCATGAATGGAGTTAAATCCATTGTTGTTCGGCAAGTTTGCCATGTTATTGAATGCTAGGCTAGTTTCAGTCATGAGTGAAACTAAATGACTTTAATGGGGGTGACTGGCTTGTGGATGTTTCTCAGTCTCAGAAGTGAAGAGCTCCTGGAAAAGGGCATTGGAGGAGGGCGAAGCGGAGAAGGCCCGTCTCTCTGGGAGGTTTGCGGACTGCACAGGAAGGAGCTCCCCTCCCAGCCATGAAGCTCCGCAGGCTGCTTGTCCGAGCTTAACTGAATCCCTTCTAGGTGCAGCGGTGGTGCAGACCCTGGAAACTCCCGTTCATCGGGCCTCGGAGTCCTTGAATTCCACCTTGCCCTTGGACACTGACTGTGTGGTGACTGCCTACTCCCAGGCTGATGACGGCGATGTTGTCGTCCAATTTGGAATTGCCAGCGAGACCATGCCTGACCTGCTGGGTGATGAGAGCCTCGGCTCTAGCAACGGATCTCTGGAGAACGACTGTGAAGAACTAGCTTTCCCTCAGCTGCTTCCGAACCTCGTTGATTTTGAGGGGGAGCTGCGGCCTGCTTGCGACAGGCTCAGCAAGATCCGAGAAGCCTACAGCAACATGTCTTACCAGGACAATGGGCAGACTCTAGAGCTACAAAGCCCACAGCAGGGGAGGGCAGTCAGTCCAGAGGAGGCAGACTGGAAAGCAGGAGACAAGGTCTTCTCCCTAGATTTTAATGCACTGGAGAGTCCGTCTCCCAGCAAAGGTCGGTGTAGCCTTCCCAAGCTGGTCACATTCTCTCCTTTGGATGATTTTTAGCTACTTGCTAAGTTTGGGAATTTACTCACCGCATCCACTTGTACATTGACACTTAATATCCATATTCCTTAAATTTTTTCAAAGATTAACGAGTGGGAAAGCAACAGCTTGAAGCATTCTGTTGTACACCCTACAAAGTAGCGTTAATCATTTTGACACCTTTTTTGATGTTTTTGAAAACAGAAAATGTGGAATTTAGCAATTAAACTCAGTCAGTGTTTGAACCATTTGCCTGCACACTGACTGAAATCCTCTGCTAAAGAAAATTAAATTAAATGCTGTAAATTATAATAAAGATGTAAATAAAAGTTGACTTGTTCAGTAAAGGTAGTTTGCCTGGGGTTTCATTTTTGACTGTTGCAAAATTTTGTGCCAGCTGTTAAGCAAGGGTTGGCACCCTCGATATTTTTTTATGATTATTTTTAATTTTACATTTCTATTGCATGGATACTATGTTCTGACCAATTAAAAAATTAATCATTTATAAACGGGAAAAGATAACGTCACCTAAAAAACGGAGAGCGTATTTGATGTCATTCCAATGTGTATTTAATGGTTGATCATACATACTTTTTTTTTACCTTGGGTGCGTTCAACTTGGGCTTAGGTCTGTCTGCAGCTGACGTGATGTGAAGCAAGATCTGCTGGCAGCTGCAGGGGTGGATTATAAACTGATTGCAGCCAAGTCGGACAACTTCTACTCCTTGTAGTGTGTGAGACCTGACTGCAATGACAGCACTGCTAGAAGGGTGTAGATAAATCTATACAAATATCACCTGCATGCACATTACTACTTTTACAATAAGCAACTTCTGATCCAAACTGTTAGCAGTGGAAAAAAATTAACTATTGTGTATAGTGGCCCTGTGTAAAAAAAAAAAAAAAGAAAAAAGAGCTGCCAGGAAAAAGATCATACATGTACAGTGATACCTCAGAACTCGAACTTAATCCATTTAGAACTCAGGTTTGAATCCTAAAAAGTTCGAGTTATGATCAAATTTTCCCCATGAGAAATAATGGAAAACCAATTAATTGGTTCGCGGCCCCAAAAAATTACACCTAGATGTGTTTTATTTATTTAAGCATTTAAACACAAAATGGACAGAATAAAGCTAGAAGAGCATATACTGTACTAAACACATCTAAGTACATTTATCAAAACAGTAATTTGTAAAGTAAGAAAATAAATGTATCCAAACAATATGTAAAGTTAAAAAAAAAAAATGTCCTGCCCCGATCGTCCGCTCCTTCCGTGTGCCGCGCTCCCTTGTTAACCCCGCGTAGAATCCCTGTGTGATCAGCTGTTTCTGGTTGTTGTCATTAGTCCTCTGTATTTAGTCCATGTTTCAGTTTGTTTCCCCAGTCTGGTCATTATATTGTCCGTCTGCGTTTTGCTTGCCTTACCTGTAATTAAACCCCGTATTCCCCGACGCCCTGACATCTGCGCCTTTGTCTCGGTTCCGTCCGGCTCAGCACGACAATATTATTATAGTTAAATATATTAATGGTTTATTAATAATGATATTAAAATAATTAAGAAATCTTTATTTTAAATGTATTTTATTATATAATAATTACTGTTACTGTCTATCATTGTCTAAATGTATTTTTACTGTCTTAATAGTTACTGAATCATATTTATCGCTTTCTATATTTATATGGTCACAGTTTTTCATTTTTCATTCCATCTACTAAAACTGTGAAAGGGTTTTTTGTTGCTACTTTTCTTGCGTTTCAAACTACCTTTCCAAAGTGATGGGTGTGGGGTGACATTCCAGACTGATGGGCC
>JAODJU010000014.1:9104158-9120106 GCA_026776725.1 Gnathonemus echidnorhynchus
AGAGTTTCATTTCTATTGTTTGTCCATCAAGGTTTATAGGGATTTTAAGAAGTATTTAGTTAAATTACTTACTGAGTAATTAAGTTACTTTTCAGACACAGTAATTAGATAAGTATTTTAAATACAACATTGATTTAGTAATTAGTTACTTTTTAAAAGTAACTTACCCAACACTGGTCGAATGGCAGATCGATCAAGATCAATTTTTAGCAGAATTATGCAATCCTTAAAAGGACAGCGGTAAAACGAGTGAGAGAAGAGAATAAACTTATTTTAATTAAACTTATTTACACAGACGGGAGTTTTAAGGAGACAAAAGTGGATAGAGAGTGCGCAATTTTTTTCCAGTTCAGCGGCTTGTAAAAACAAAATCCTAAACAGATCAAAATAAATCCAAAAAAACGGAATACATATGAACTTTTACTTTACTCTCACTTTCGCCTACATTCATTTTTGAAACCGGTGGAAACCGGTTCTCAAAATGCACCAAGCGAGAACCAGCCCGGCACCGGCTTTCTTGTTGGTGGAAATGAGGCATATGTTATGGTTTTTAGATACACCTGTAAAGCAGAGTGATTAGAGCTGATGTGAAATGTCCAAGTGTAGATATGCTCTGATAACTGCGCTCATAGTCCGCCTCTTGTCAGATTTCTTGGTCGGAACTAACTGTTATATTATTGACAATAAGACATTCAAAGAGGTTTTTAACAGCAGTGAATTATGCAGCTTCATAGGTGCCCAATGTTTATGGTAATTTATATTTATACATTTAGCAGATGCTTTTGTCTAAAGCCATGTACTGCTGATCGAAGCTTGGGGCCAGAGATCAGGATCAAAATGGGTCGCCTGGAGAAGTTGAGTGTAAGGGTCGTACTCCATATGCATCAAAATACACTCAGGAATGAGTCCGGATTAATTTTCCAGAGTTTCTTGTTCATGGTTATTACACTAAGTCAATTATCTGATACTTTTATCCAAAGCTACTTGGGAAAGGTTACAATATACAGCTGTGGAAAAAAAAATCAGACCACTCTATATTTTTAAACAAATTTGCATTTTTTTAAATCCTGGTTTAATCATGGTTCTGCTGGCAGAAGGCTATGCTGAGCCTCAGGATGCTTCAAGGTTCAAAATTTCTAAGACAAGAGTACACAAGAATAGTTTGAAGCAGGAGACACTGGGAACGACCAGAAACCAGTCAGGTAAAGGGCAGAAGTGACATTCTAATGCCAGAGATTTCTGTCAACTTCTTCAAGTTCTTCTGTCTTCTGTCAACTGAAAATTTCTTATGAATCCTCGGATGACATCAAGTGACCTTCAAAAGGAATGGGAAACAAGGTGTGAGGTGCACTGTTAGGACAGTTCATATCAGGATCCTAGAAGTAGGACCGAAGACCCATAAAGCAAGGAAGAAGCCCTTCATTAATGAGAAACAGAGAAAATCCAGGCTGCCATTTGCAAAAATATATATTATTCACAGACACACACCTGTAAATTGAGAAATGAGTGAAACAAAAAATTGTGCTTTTTTTTCCCCCAGTTCCCCAAGATTTGAACCCATAACCGTTACACCCTTAGTCCAAGGCTCTACTTGTTGGAGCTGCAGGACCTTTTTTGGTTGTTGCAGTAGTTTGGCGAAATCTGGTATTCTTCCTGTGAAATCTGGAATCTCCTGTTTAACACAACCTTGCATTGCCCTGTATTATGTCAGCCTTCTTCAAACCACCTGGTTCATGTAGAAAATCTTGCCTTAATTGTGAATTTAATTAAAAAATTTGTCCTGCAAAAGAATTTGGTTGAGGAATGTACACACAAACCAGAAGTAAATGGCGGTTTGAAAGGGTGTGCTCTTCTCCACCAGAATACGTGCTGGATTCATTTTCTCAGAGTTTGGAGAACTTCTTAAAGCCAGTGATGTGTTGGGGGGGGATGTCACTGACTGTCCCATCACTATTTTTAGGAAGAACTGTGTGTTAGAGTGAAGCCTGCCCCTGGCCTCTAGACGGCCAAAAACTCGGTTGCGGGACAGAACTCATTGTGGAGCACGTAAAAAATGTTCGTATTTCCAAATAACTAGGTCAAAGTAACGAAAACTTTAGTGTTGCTATCAAGTGCCCAGTATGTTCTTCTGAAGGTCTTGCAACAAAACGGGGGAGACCGAGATGACTCGGTCTGCGCGGTAGTTAAAGCTAAAGGGATATCCTCGGCTTGTAAGCAAGGTGCTCGCTTGCAGTGCCTAAGGCTCATTATCTCATTGTCATTTTGCTTTTAAAGTCTTTTACAAAAAACACAAAATGCTTACACAAAAATGCTTTTAAAGTATTGTCTACTTAGACATGAAAATATATGGCTATAGCCTCTCCTACTTCTTTTCCTCCAGCCTTTGCTCCACATACTTTCGGAATGGATGGTATTCAGGCATTTTTGACTTGTTCCGATTTTTCAAGGTTTCCTTCGCCAAAAGCTAGATGCTGTATTTCCAATACTGTTGCCAAGCACATAACAGGCCAAGGACAGTGTGGGTGAGGCCTTTTAATTGAAATCGGCCTTGACATTAAGCTTTATTTGCCATTCGTTGAAGTATGAGAGCAGGTACGTCGCAATGTGTGTCTTTCCCCACCTCTCCCATCTTGCTCACTCTTTAGATGGTGAAAGGTGGTGACTCGGCAAAATAACACGAGGGTCACAGGACTAGCCTAGTCGAGATTTCCATTCCCCAGAAAGCAAAAGTGAAATTCTTTTCATTCCACGCAAATCTAAAAACAGAAAAAGATTCTTAGGCTTGTGTACTTAAGCCTCTGTTTAACATTTAAAATATTAAGTGAAATATTAAGCCGTTCTGAAGAGAGGAAACATCACAAATAGTGCCACGCAAAACACAAAGAAGAAAAACATTATGAATGAAAGGTCAAAATGTCCTGGCACATGGTCCCTGCTATGGAGACAAGACAGAAAATATTGTCATCACATATTGTCACCAAACTACAGCAACAACGTGCAGCCCAGCAATGTAACTTGGATTGGTGGGACCCTCCTGGGGGGGGGGGGGGGCTGGAGTCCCAGGTGAACCCCCAGTGGGAAGGAAGGTTATTTCGCGCAGCCTCCCTCTCGCTATCTGACTCTGTCACACACTGCAGCTGCCTCTGATTCGGAGGGGCAGGATTCCAGAAAGGCCCCATTTGTCATATTTTATTGTTGCAGTTTGAGCAATAAAAGCTGCATGGGAGAAAAAAAAGTGAAACGAAGCTTTCAAGTGGACCTAAAATAGTAAGGCAAAAACGAAGCTGGAAAAGTAGAACCCATTTGTTTCTAATTGCCTGCTGATGTACAGCTGTCCAATTCATCAGTAGGGGGCACTATGCTCAGCCGATATTCCAGACTCGCCTTGTTCTGTTTTCTGGTGGTATGTTACCTCCCAAAATTACTTGTGTTCCATAGATGTAGCTCTCCTATCACCTGTCTGGTGATGCCAAGGTCACAGCATATCCTCAGCTCTGGAGGTAGTGCTGAGGGGGGGGAGGCTGGCTGTCTCTCAGTGTTTTGGTCAGCAGGTTTCGTTGCCATAGTGACCATCCACCGTCTTCTATAGTGCTAGGTGAGGACATCCGAGATCACAGAGGGCAGCGCTGTTAAAATACAAATGATGCGATTAAAAGTTAGGAGGGACTGTTGAATAAGGTCCTGACTTTGTTCCAGAATGCCCCCCACCCACTGGTTCAAAGAGGCTTGTTTTTTTTTCTCCTTCTCAAAATGACCCAGCTGACACCGTGCTGTGGAATATTCCTCTTTTTTGAAAATTTTAGTTCCTGCCTTGGCTTTAGAAAGGCTTTGAAAGCAGTGTGAGTGTTTGTTTTATGTCTGTGGTTTTCAGGCTTTTCAGATTGTATTCTGCGTGTTTCTTTGAGGACGGTCGCGTTCCCTGTGGTTTAAGCGACTCCAGGTCTCCCTCCAGACTCCATCTTCCCACCCTCTACTCTGCCTTCCCCGGAGGCTCATTAAGACCACTTTGTCGTTAGGACAAACTAACGGATGTAGTCAGGCTTTCTTGAATGCCTTGGTGAGTTTTCCTAAATGTATTTGTAAGTGTGTGATCAGTCCAGTAGGGTGGCGCTCTGTGGCATCGTTGGCTCATCTCCTGCTGGAAACTCTCTCAGATCTTCCTGACAGCTTGCAGTCTTTTTCAAGAACTGGGCCTGAAATATGTTATGCGGACATTCTTTGCATAATTTTGTTTAACACAATTGGAAAGTCTAGCCAGATGATTTTGTGCATTTTTAGGGTACTTTCCTTGTACGATTTGATTTTTGCAGCTTGACCTCCGATTAAGCACAAAGTCTCTCAGGATTAATGAAACCACTTCTTGCCACAAAAAGGTAGAATGCCTTAGCTGTATATATGAAGGTGTGTGTGTGTGAGAGAGAAAGAGAACCTCCAGTAACGTAGGATTAAAGCATAGTAAATGGAGGATTTTAAGCAGGTTCTTTAATTATCTGTGGTATAAAAAGATTTCCGAGAAGTTGCAAAACTGGGAGTGAATTTGGAAACAACAAGAGAACATTGCTGGAACCCGTCGGCCAATGTTTCCCTACTTTGGTTCTCACTGTGTATTTTTAAAAAAAGCTCTGGGGAAGGCATCCCCCCCCCCCAAACTAAAGCAGAGGGTTAGCTGGCTGAAATTAGCTTCTCTGCTGGCACCTGCTTCGATCTGGCACAGTGCTGCTTCATTAGCAGCTGTTGCTTCTTTGCAGATTGCTGGGTCCAGCTGGTCACTTCCGTCGGTTAGAGTTTCTTCTGCTGGCTTTATGGTGTTGGCTGCACTGAAACACATGGTCAGGAAATCGGGAGTCATCCAGGGAGAAGGGCGGGTGGGGGAGGCAACCAGAGTCACAGAGCTGTTCTGTCAGGGTTGTATGGTTTGCACACTTTCCACTGGCCTGGGACACAAGTTCTTATGAGCATCACCAGCAGGCTTGCAGTTAGAAGGTAGTTTGTGCTCAGACATCTTGAGATTTTGCTGATGCTGCTGATGCTCATGATGATTCTTATGATGATGATGATGATTTGATTTTGTAAATTTTGTAAGAGTCTGGAACTCTTTGCTTGGATCATCCTTTATAAGGGTCCTGAAACCCATAGTTCCTGTTCATCATGCTTTTGTTCCCCTGCCAGTCAGTTCTTTTAGTGTGGCTGACAGTGTTTAAGGCAGACCGTATGTTGAGAGACCAGAATTTTTGGTGACGAACCTCATGAAAGGTTCTGAGCCATATGCTGCTGTGAGACATTTTATTTTTACTTAATTAGGTTATTGTGGCTCATTTAGACTTGGAATAATGTTGGATGTTGGTACATCACTGTAGAGCCTTCAGTTCCCTGAGTCTTCTTGGATATTACAGTACTGTTTTGGATCCAAAATGTCACTGATTATTTTGTATGCTTTCCCCCCAGGAAGACCTGGCCATGATTGAGAACAAGGGTCCCCGAGTGACAGACTATTTTGTGGTTGCCGGGCTCACTGATAAGTCCACACCAATTGACCAGGACCTGTCAGACACCAAGTCCAGCGGCCCCAAGGCGCCCATTACGGACCTAGCTGTCATTAGCCGGTCGACAGGCGAGACGGTGCCAGAGGGGTATACGTGTATCGAGGTGACCCCTGGTGGCCAGCCAGCCAATCTCAACCATGGCAGTCTCAAGAGCCCAGAACTTTTCCTGTGCTACCGGAGAGGCCACGACAAGCCACCGCTCATCGACATTGGGTAAGATGTCCCACTGTTTCCCAAATCCCAGTGGATTTTAACCCTTATGGTCCTTACCTCTCTCATAGCTGTGTTGACTTTTTCTGTGTTGATAAAATGACTCATTCTGTCCTTTTGGCAAGCAAGGTTCTTTTATTAAACAGTGTTTAGAATTGCGTAAATAGAGTTCCCGTCTCCATTTAATCATTGGTAGACCTTAAGTATACAGACTCGTATGTCTGAAAGTTCGTAAGTTGAAAGTTCGTAAGTAGAGGAGCGTCTGTATAGTGTGGTCATACATAGGGAAAGCCATGAAAGATAACAAGCCTTGGTCCAATCCTAGAATATCTGAAGGAGGCCCAGATTTTCAGCATCAACTGCCAGTTTAATTATCCTCCTGATTTTTAAATCGGTTTCCCTTTTTTGACCCCAGAACCACTAAAACCACTTTATATTCCAAATTGTCTCTTGCTCGGTAAGAAATGAATCGAACCAAGATATTTTGAGTAGCTTAAAATGTTCCATTGAATAATATATCCTTGTGCGTATTTTGACTGTTATGATACATTATGTGTATGCAGTTTGACATGTATGTACATTTTTGGGGGGCGGGACTAAAAAGATTTATGATGCCACAAAGTCAATGTTCTGTAATTTTATTTTATTTTAAGGTGTTTCAAAGCCTCATTTGCCATGGGTACTTGGATATAACGAGAAAGTATCAAAGATCATCTCCTGTGTTAAGCAGACTGCAAAATGCACACTTAACATTGTGTGTAGTTCACTCGCGTAGTCATTAGTCATGCTGAATTGCTAATGAAAGAAAATTGCCCAGAATACCTAGAGTATGTGCCAGTGCTTGGCAGTTGACCTGGGACTGTTTATAGCCCAGAAAAAAACAATGGTGTTTCCAAGCCAATTCTGCACCACCCGTTTCACTCACTGATCTGCTAGACTGCTTCTGATCCTCGCACATTTATCAGCTCCATGCAGAAGGCACCTAGCTATGTTTTGTTGATGTCTGTTTTGGGCCTGCTGTGCTTCCGCTTGGAGGCTGAAACCTTTTGCTGTGGCTACCCCAACAGACAGTACTCCATGTTGCATCAGCTAGCCTCCAAATCACCTTCTGAGCTCCTCCTATCCTAGGCCTGAGATTTCAGTCCCAGAATGAAAAGTATTCAGCCTCCCCCATTGCTGCTCTTGGGCTGGAAATGCAGTTTATCCTGGCGGGGGCTCCCAGTCTCTACCCCTTGGAGGAAGTCTATCTGATTTGGCTCATCTGCCCCAATGACCCTGCTAGGTCAACAAAGACATGGGATCCTTGACCCTGGAGAGTTCTTCCAGCCTGTGGCTGAAACATCTCCTTTGTTGAGGGTCTACAAGGGTGGTCCGCACAAGCCTTTGTGATGCTCTGGCCTGTGGTGGCCTTCAACTTTCTGATGTGGCTTTAATGGCGGCTGGAATTGGCTGAATTACGAATGAATGCATTGTTTTCCCAGTATTGAGTTCCATATTTTCCCTTCCTGGCTCTGTAGTCCCTGTGCTTCTTGCATACTTGGCGAGCATAGCAGTCTGTTGCAGCAACCTGACCTGTATTCAACTGGTAGAAAGGTTTTACAGTGCAGGGAAAACCGGAAGGCATTGAGTGAATCATTACATGTCATAGAGTCAGCTTTGACTCACCATTGCCGCTCCAAAGTGAATGCCAGAGTAAACTTGGCACCTTTTTTCATGGTTTTGAAAAAGGTAAACGTTGTTTTTTATCCAAGGTTGTTACTAACTGTGTTTTTCTGGTTTTCTGCTTTGTGGGAGGTCCTTGCACCAGTTTTGAGAACTGGTGGGTGTAGTGGGACCAGTTATGACTTGGGAATAACTGGGAGTGTATTGAAGGTACATTTTGCACACGCTGCAAAAGCACATGGAGAGCTGTGCTGACCACCTGCTGCCTGATATGATCGTATGTTATTGAAACTCCAGCCAAAAGCTATGAGCTGTGTAAACACTCTTGTCAGCCAACCGATTTTCAATATTGATTTACAATGCTGTTACAGAGACTGTTAAAAAGACCAAATTTCTTCTTGTAGCCTAACCTAAAATATCACCGCTTTCTTTGTCAGAGAACACCCATATACTTGAAACGTGTCTGTAGCAAACCCGTGTGTAACCAGCACATGTTCCTATGCCCTAGGGTGCTCTATGAGGGCAAGGAGCGGCTCATCCAGGGCTGTGAGGTCATACAGGCCACGCCTTATGGCCGTTGCGCCAATGTCAACAACAGCTCGGCCACCTCGCAGCGCATCTTCATCACCTTCCGCCGTGCCGCGCCCGTTCGCCCGCAGAACTCGCTCACAGTCACTGAAGTGTGCATCATCGTGGCCAGCAAGGGCGAGACTCCACCCCACACCTTCTGCAAGGTGGACAAGAACCTCAACTGTGGCATGGTAAGAAGACCGCTTAGCTCTGCCTTCTTTTAGTTAACGATGCTCATTTGTTTCCCATTGTTCACGCCATAAGGCTCCTCTGTATGGATTGGTTAACAAGTGATCACATGACTGTCTTGCACTTTTACTTTCAACTGGTCATGTAATGTATGTTGCAGATCAGTGTTGTTAGAGGTGATGCTGATTTTCATTCGCTTACTACCTGCTTTTAAACCATTTCCTCATGGCTGTAGCCAGTTGCATGAAATAAGAAATGTAACTGATTTAAGTTTAGCATCATGAATATAATTTTTTTCCTTCTTTGAACAGACCGCTGAAGCTATTTTACATAAGTCTGGCTTCTTAAACACAATGGCACCTTGTGTTTATACATTATTACTTTTGACCAATGTGGTTCTTTTTTCCAGTGGGGCTCTAATGTTTTCCTTTGCTACAAGAAGTCTGTCTCCGCTTCCAATTCCATCGCATACAAAGCTGGTGAGTATTAAATTACTGGGGGAAAAAAACCTGAAGATATAAAAAGACAGAATTTCTCCTGCTCTGAGTATTACGTGGACCACTCTGTGGTCAGCCTGGTCAGGGTTTTTTATGGAGATTTGGGTGAATCTCTCTCTCAGCTTGTGGTTTGATGCTCTGCTGCGTTCCTCTCCCAGGCCTGATCTTCAGGTATCCTAAGGAGGACTACCAGTCCTTCCCTCTCTCTGAATCTGTGCCCCTGTTCTGCCTGCCCATGGGGGCACGCATTGAATGCTGGGCACCCAACACTCACTACCCGATGCCCGTTTTCTCTACCTTCGTCTTGACCGTCTCCTCTGGCGAGAAGGTAACCTCCAGAATTAAGAATCTGTTGGTTCTGCTGTATTCAAAAGATGAAGAGCTACAGTGGACTTTTTGGGAATGCTTTGCATTAGCTGCACCTTCATGATGAATTCAGTATGCATTCGTAGAACATTCAGTGCACCTTCAAGATGTATTCATTATGCATTCGTAGAACATTCAGTGCACCTTCATAATGCATTCATAGAACATTCATGCAGGTATGCAAGTATACCTTAAGCATACAAGTATACCTTAACCTAACATACCTTAACATACATTAATAACAAATTGTATATGATTAAACTATTATACAATATATTTTATTATATAGTATAATAGTTTATATTATATTATACTAAACTATTATATTTGTTATTCGTATTACAGCTATCATTTCCTAGTATTGAAAGTCTTGTGAATGTGATGCTTTAAGACCTGTTAAGGTATACTTACATGCTGGTTATGAATGTTCTATGAATGCATAATGAATGCATTATGAAGGTGCAGTTAATGTAAAGCCTTACCAAATTTTCTGATGGTGTTTCATATGACCTCTGTGGCTTATATTTAATGTAGAGTTATGGTTAAAACACAGCACTTTGCACAGAACACCAGTTTATCCCTCAACCACTAATTACATGCTCATTTTCTAGTCATGGATTCAGAGTAAGTTTGAAGAACATACCACATTGGTTTTGAATGACATTTCTCCTGCTGATGATGATTTTGTGTGTTTTTGTATGTGTTTATGCATGTCCTTCATGAAGGTTTATGGTGCAGCCGTCCAGTTCTACGAGCCATACCCCATCGAGCTGCTGGGTGACAAGCAGAAGGTCCAGCTGGGCTTGCTCACAGCCATCGACAAGCGGCTCATCCCCAACCGCACTGTCAACACCAACAAGTGCATCTGCCTGCTCTCCCACTGGCCTTTCTTCGAGGCCTTCCGCAAGTTCCTCATCTTCCTCTATAAGATCACCGTGTCGGGGCCACACCCTCTGCCTATCGAAAAGTAAGCCAGCCGGGCAGCCAACTTGGTAGGGCAAACCGGGAGGGTGGGGACGGGGGTGCTCCTGGGCAGCTTTATATTAAAACTCAGATTCATGCAGCAGTGTGAGATAATTACAGGTCGCTGGCAGGTAGAGCTGCTGTTAGTTTTTCCTGTGGTGCTATCTATTAGTCGCAGAGGTGTTCAGGTCCAGAGTACAAATCCAGACCAAGATTTTGTTTCAACCAATCAGTTGAGTATAATGAGTCACAATCACAAAGTACTCAAGTGGTTGGTTGAAAGAAAATCTTGGTCTGGATTTGTACTCTCTGGACCTGAAATCTCCACCACTGGTTAGTTGCTACAGAATATGAGAGTGTTCCTTTTTGCAGCTGTGTGCAGTGCACAGCTTGAAAAACAAACATAAACAGCTAAACCAGTTTTTTTTTTTTTTTTTACTATTGGGAGCATAAAAAAATTAAATAAACCTTCAATCCACTCTCCTGTGTCGACACTTCCGCAATGTATTTTTCCCCTCATGGTTTCAATATATAGCATAAGGAATTAAAAGGGAATGTTTTGGGAGTTTTATGAAAGCCGCAGATGATGCACAAAAAGTTTAGTAACTCATAAATGCATAAATATATGTACAATGATGCTTTGGAGGATGCCAGGTGTTTACAGCAGCCTTTCACTTGAAATTTCGCAGTGATCTTGCATTGATCTTTGTAGCTCACGTTTATCTTTTTGCTTTGCTTTGCTCGCCAAGGGGACCAAAAACTGTATTTAAAACGGCAAGGTGTTAAACAGGCCCAGCTGGATTCGTCTGAGGTATCTATGGGAATAGAAGCTCTCTTCAGGATGAGTTGGCCTTTTGTCAGTGCTGTCCCTTCTGTGTCGCAGACACATCTCCCACTTCATGCACAGTGTGTCCTTCCCGTCTCCACAGAGGCCTCGCATCCTGGTGCAGGTGAGTCCCCCGTGTCCCAGCGAGGTAGGATGTTTGTCGGCATTTGCTAGACCTGTGGTGAACCATAAATCCTGCGCGATTTTGAGAAACTGTAATCCCTAGGAATTGTGTTGAACCGCGCTGCCCAGATTGGTCCTTTTTACACTTCTGGTGGTGGAAAAAAAATATGATGAGCCCAGGGGATGCCTTTGTACAGCTGCTGTGATCACTGTTCCAGGCACAGCTCAATGAGGAATGGGCTGTTTAATGCCACTGCAAAGCTTGCGATGATGTATGCTTATGTCAGCCGTAAGACGAACATGAAAGCGATGTGCTGTTCTGTCTGCTTTGCCTTCAGGGTAAAGAGGGTGTGGCTGACTGAGGCATTGCAGTGGGCTGGCTGGCCAGAATAGGATTACCAAAGAACTGTTTATGTCTTGTTAGGAATGTAGCTACCAATAAATTGTTAAGGGTGCCTCCTTTTGTTGTCTAATGCAAAAACATGTTTACGTAATTTCTGGGAATCTCTGCTTAAAAAAATAGTTGATCGAAATATGTAGGTATCTGGGTAAGTAAGGGTAATTTTAAAATTAAAGTCTTGTTGTTGTTGTTCTTGTTGATGATGATGATGATAGTAATTTGTATATCATTTAAAATATCTTTTATCTAATTTTTCAGCACTCTTTTCACAAACTTCCCAAAATGTTGCCATTTTCCCCCAGAAAAGGGGTGTTTCTGGAGTCCCACTTTCAAAAATTGTATAAATAGTTAGCAAGTAGTGTCAGCAGATCATGGTTAGCTAGCTGGTTAGGGGAACATGATGCTTCAGCATCTCCTAAATAAGCATTTTATTTGATATTTAGTGTAGCTACTGCTTGTGGCCAACAGGGGGCCTCGCACCTCAGGGACCACTTTCAATAGTGGTTAACACCGCAGCTACACCTAAATAGGGACATTTATGTCTGGTCAAATTTGTCCTGTTGCATACTAAAGGCTTATGATTGCTTTAATGGATTTTATTAATGCTTGTAGGGGTGATGTCCAGCTGCCGTTTTTGTGTTTCAGCTCTCGGCCCATGACACCCTTATCCTGTCCCAGCCGGTCTGCACGCCGCTACCGCTGAGGTAGATATGACTCCGTTCGCCATCTGCGCCTTCGCTGACAGGCCGGCCATTACTCGCCGCTGTATATGTCTGCTAGCGTTATCTAAACAGCACACCCCCCCCCCCCCCCCCCCGATAATCGCATCATATTGAGGTCGCTCTTATCCTTGTGGGTCAGACAGCCTTGATATTGTCTTTCATTTGTCCTACTCTGTCTCTCGTGTTTAGCTTTCATGTTATATTGTTGCTCAAAGTGTTTGCTTATTGTTGTTGTTGTTGTTTGGGATGTTTCCCATAGCGCCCTTCCTGCCTCCCCCCAGACTCTTGTCTTCAGATGCAGGCTCTCTCTCCATCTCTGTGCAGGACGGCACCTCGCCCCCAGCACCGCGTCAGCTCAGGGCCTGATGCCTTGTGCAGATGACAAATGCGTGGAAAGGCTGCTTCCTGCCCCCACACCCCCCCAAGTCCCTCTGCTCCTGATAGTCCTTTCTGGTTTCCTGAGTTCTTCCACTTAGCCCCGCCCCCAACACTGTCTCCACCCACCCCGAGATTCCTTCCCTTATTCCGTGTTATATGGGATTTGCCCTGATGGGGGAGGGAGCAGAAGCAAATAAACACGGTCCCCCAGCCCAAACACACCCCACAAACGTGCGGCTGACTTACTTGTCCCCCCAGCACTCTGTCTTGCCTGGGTCATAGCTTGCACCCGTCTGACCACCCCCTCCTCACCCCTCCCACAGTGGGGCGGATTTTAGTGGCCTGCTGACCAACCTGGGGGTGGAGAACTGCGCCACGCTGCTCTACTTCGTCCTGATGGAGAGCAAGATCCTACTGCACTCGCTGCGGCCCGCGGTACTAACAGGGGTGGCTGAAGCTGTGGCGGCGGTGAGTCTGTTGCCCCCTGCTGGTACACATGTGGGAGTGCCGGCGGCTGTTCTGACCCTTTGGCGAGACAAGCCTGGCAGGGTACCCCGATTCCCTGCACCTGGACCCCTGGTGGTGGTTTTTCAGCGAATGATTTTTCTCCTAAAACTCAAAGCCAAATCACTCTGATTCATGACTGACATCAGACCATAAGCAGCTAAAGTACAACGAAATCAGACTCGTTAATCTGCCCTAATAGAAAATAATAACCCCCTTCTTCTGTTATAAAGGCGTATAAAAGTTTATTTACACATGGGCTACAGGCGAGCTGTGCCTGGGTTACAGGTGTGGTCCCACCTCTGTTTCAGGTGGGAACTGGTATGGGAAATGCACAGAAGGTGCTGACAAACAACCACGCCTGTCACGTGTTTCTGTCACATGACAAGGGCAAAGCACGGCTCTTTCGGGTAGTCACACACCGTTGCCGTGACAACCGGCTGTATGCTCTGCTTGTTTTCAGATGATCTTCCCCTTCCAGTGGCAGTGCCCCTACATCCCCTTGTGTCCCCTCTCCCTGGCAGGGGTTCTGAATGCCCCCTTCCCCTTCATCTTTGGGGTGGACTCCCGCTACTTTGATCTGTATGACCCCCCAGCTGACGTTGTCTGCGTGGATTTGGACACGAACACCATCTACCTGTAAGGACCCCTTCATCTGTGAGGCCGCTGAGGTGCTCTGTGGGAGTCACTGGCCTGCAAAGCGCTATCATGTGCCTCTTTGTGCCCACAGGTCTGAAGATAAGAAGCACTGCAGCTGGAAGAATTTCCCAAAGAAACCCTGCAAGAGCCTAATAAGCTCCCTGAGTAACCTGCGCCCTCTGCTGGCCACAGGTACTGCCACACACTGCCCACTCACCGGCGCCCCCTGTTGGGATTTGTCTAATGGTGAAGGTGTTCCATGAGACTGGGGATGCAGTCCACAGGAACCTCCAAGAGGGCCTGGCTGTGGAGATAACCCCCATGGAGGCGGACTTCACCTGGCACAAGAAGAAGACCGGCCTGGAGATGGAGGTGCAGGAAGCCTTTCTACGCTTCATGGCCTCCATCCTGAGGGACTATCGCTCTTACCTCAAGCCCATCACCCAGGCCCCCTCAGAGAAGGCAACCGCCATAGAGTCCCTCTACGACCGGCAAGGTACTGGATGTCATCATCGCTGTTCGAAGTACTTAGCAGTACTTACTGCTTGTAAATACTCCACAGACAGAGAACATGTGGTGTTTTATGTTTATTCAAAAGGTGGTTTCATCCAAAGCGAAGTGAGTCAAATGGCGCATTACTTGGATTCACCTGTCAAGGAATGATCTGAGTAAACCACGAGTAGGGTGAGCAGCACTGGAGACAGAGCTGTACAGCGCGCTTCAAGCAGTGCAAGAACCTAATAAGACAGCTATTCAAAATAAAAAGTCAAGGTGCAACTCTAAGAACATTCAGGGAACATAGCAAATGGTGAAGGACTGCAGTAATAATTTGACATATTTACTGGAGTGTACAGGTGACCTTTGCCCAATCTTCCCAAACAGAATATTAAACCCTCCTTTCTGTTTCGGTTTGTGCCAGTGCTTGAAGGTGTCATACCGTCATCAGGCCAAATCTTCAAAGGTCGTTTCCAAAGTTAATATTTCATTGGGAAGATTAAAATGACATCACGACGACCCCATCTGGGGAATCGCCAGGATGGACGACGTGATGAAGTTTCTCCAGGCAACGCTTGGAAAATAAAAATCTGTATTGCTGTATCCAAAAACAATAAACAAAGTGTGTTAATACAATGTGGGGCTTCCACACAGGATGTGAGTGATTGGCAGAGAGCTGGGAGACTTTACTCTTACAGAGGAAGGGAATCCAGCTGTGGAGCTTGTGAGCTTTTGTGGAACATTCTGTGTAAACAGGAGGCTTTGTGCTTCCCCGAGCTGAAATAAAACTGTTAAATAAACAGTTTGACTGATTGGTATTCCTTTAATATCATTTTTGTTTTGTAGTCTTTCTGGAGGAATGTAATTAACACATTAAATTCTTCTTTTTCCATTTTCCCCAGCTGTAAACTGAGTAGATGCTTTGATAAATTTCCGGCCACTGTTATATCATTGGGGCACAGGTTATTTGCATTGGGATTCAGACCCTGTTCCTTTACCCCACACAGGGTTTCTGAAAAGCAGAGACCGCACTCAACACAAGTTCTACTCCCAGCTGACCAAGACGCAGATCTTCATCCGCTTTATAGAGGAGCGCACCTTTGTCAGTGACAAGGACACTGGCCTGGCGTTTTTCGACGACTGCATTGAAAAGGTGACACACTGGGGCCCTGTTTCAAAGGCCACCTTCGCCTTACCCTGGGTTAAGGCGGTTTTTGTTTTTTTACAGTAGGTTGCTGTTTTGTGTCTCTCTAAGCCACTAAGCACTTTATCTGTTCCAATATGCTGATTTCATGTAATTACATCTCTCTCCAGCTTTTCCCGTCCGATAAAGGATCTGAGAAGGGAACGAAGGTACAGGCGATTTGGCTTTTCCACTTTTAACTCTGTTTCAGTCAAGATGTGCATATTAATGCGAATGAGCTGCTAAATACGTCCACTCCTCATTTAGCGACCTAATTCGGGCCCAACAACCGGATCATTAAGCAAAATGGCCACTAAGTGAAAATTACGGAAGCCTAGTTGTGACTCTGACGGTGCTTCACGCTATGAAGATCACTGGTTGCTGCCGTCTCATTCAGATAATGTATTTGTACAGTTTCACCACCGTTACGCTTGCTCTTGTGTGTGTCATTTTCAGAACTAAAAAAGGTTGGTGGTAAGTCCATCGATTGGTCAGAAATGATTTTTATTCATGTTTGTGAATGATCACACGAACCGAGGTATTCGGTAAATGAGAGGATGTGTCCCTTTGAATTTATACACTACACTTAACTATCCTCATAATAAAAAATCTGTCTCAAACAATTAAGAACTCCATCAGTACCCCAATCTATCCTTGCCCCGCCCCCTCACAATGACC
>JAODJU010000014.1:9120135-9139594 GCA_026776725.1 Gnathonemus echidnorhynchus
CCCGCCCCCCCTCACAATGGCCATGCACCTTTTTGCATGAAGGTGGACACAGAGTGCTGGGAAGACACCCGACTCATCGAGCTGGACGAGTCTCAGAAGAGCGAGCACACGGTGTTCGTCATGCCCCCTGAAGTGTCCGCGGAGGATGGTGCGGACCCCACCACTTTTTACAGGTACCTTGGCAACTATGCTGCCTGGGGTGGGGTTTGTAATGAATTTTCACAAAGTGAAATCCAGCCTCACTCATATTCCTGGCTGGCTTTTCTACCTGTTGTGGAAGTAACGGTCAAGGGTGAAGCTATCGGTGATCCATTCAGCTCACACATTTAATCCCCCCCCCACCCACATTCAAATCTGTCGCTTTTTAAGAAATGTATTCCTTTCACAAGCTGACGTCCATCTGCCCACTTCTGTCTGTTGGTTTGTCCGTCCATCTGTCCATCTCCGAGGGACATTTCACTGTTCACTGGGAGGGGGACTGTGAAACTGGGTTGGGTGGCACTCTGCCGGCTGGAGGGAGGCCAGCCTGCCCCCCTCCAAACCGCAGCGGCATGGTATGCAAACGCTGTGCTCCTTCTGACTCTGGGGTATCAGTCTTCTGTTTTTGTCATAGGTGACAGGCGTGTTTTCCTTGGCAATGAAAAGAGTGTAACAGATACCTTAGGAATCCTGTCTGCTAGGCCGGCAAGTCGCTGCAATCCACATTGCTGCCGGACTGATGGCAAGGGTCTTCTCCTGCTGCTAGATTAATTAGCATTTAGTATTCTTTGTCTGCTCTGCTGACATTATTATTTAAACTAGCCATAACTACCAAGCTGCCTGGGGTTAAATGAAGATCTGACCTATAATCAGTAAATAGCTGATTCACTAATGGGGGGCATGGTGGTGCTCTGGCTGGCACTGTTGCCTCGTACCTACGGGACCAGGGTTTGAATCTCTGCCATGACTTTATGTGTGTGTAGCATCCTGTCTTTTTTTTTAATAGCAATGCCTAGTGTATTCTTGCACTATGCCACCTCCCTTGGTGTGTGGGAGCATGCTCTTTGTTGTATCCTGGTCTCTTGGTGAGGATTTTGTACGCTTGGTTCATGTCCACCGTCCAAACCCGTGTACGTGACTGACCTATATGGCTTTATTTGTATAATTAAGTGACAGCCAAATGAAGCTCTGTGAACCATTTTCTGTATTTTCTGGCCCCGCTAGAGCCAGAACTAGTGCTCTTGGTTTACCTTTAACTTTGAGCCCTTTTTTGAACAGAGAGCTCCATCTAGTGGTGTCAGAAAATACTGCAAATGGTTCATAAAGCTTCCTTTGGCCATGACTAACGAAGGGTGGTAATATGGTTAAGGAGGCCTGCCTCTACATCCTTTTGTCTCTCCATTTACGCTTTCAGGCAGCTGCCCCCATCAGTTGTGTGAAATCTCTCCCACATGTAATTGTAGAAAAATACTACCAGTGAACACAAGTGTAGCTAAGGCAGAAGCATGTTATCGCTTTTGAAACAAGTACCATTGAGAACAACTGAAACGAAGGCATTGTATCAAGGCTGACCTTTCTCTATCCTCAGTTACAAGAACTTTCCTCACCTGCGGCATGAGCTGTTCGACTGGCCAAAGGAACGACGGCCAGGACCGGCAGCGAGGGTGACTGAGGCCAGCCTGTCTAACAGCCCCGCCCTGCTGGCCAAGAGGACCAAGCAGGTGAAGCTGAGTCCCTGGTTATTTGGTTTTGCAACAGGGATGGCACTAATGTCACTGTTGTACTCCTTCAAGGGTCTGGGAATGTTGGTTTGATTACTCATTTGCCGGCCTTTCTGAGTATTGGTTCCTCTGGGGGGGGGGTTCCCTGAGGGTAGGGTGGGGCACTTTGCAAAGGGGACTCGAAGCAGGGGCAGGATGCTGTTCCATTGTTCAATGCACGGCTGAGGACTGTGCTGCTGTCAGTGGGCCAGTTTTTTACACCCCCATTGTTCCACGAAGGCCGGGCCATCACCAGGGGGTGAGATCTATATCACACACACGTCACATGCACTGCGAACTATGAGGTAGTAATAGAACCAGGAGTGCTGGTGCTTAAATCCTAATCTGCCCTGTGTCGCGGGTTAACCACAGAATCTCACGTGTTTTGTAAGGGTCCTGGTATTCTGTCTGCATTATTCTTATTCTTAATAAAATAAAAGAAATAAGAAAATAATAGAATTATGTATTTATTCTTTAAGTGCACAGAGAGAATTCTATATAAAAGTGTAAAATAATTAATATTGGTGCAAACACATTAGCCTTGAGTGTGTGAAATGCTAGTAGTTTGTGGGTGCCTTATAACCTCTGCTCCACGTCGCCCCCTACAGGAGATCAAGCTGGCCTATAAGACCGCCCGGCGGTACTGCTCAAATCCGCCGCTGTGGGCACGGTGCCTCTACAGCCACTGTTACAGCCTGTGGTTCATCTGCCTGCCCGCGGGGGTGCGTTTGGCGCAGTCCAAGTTGCACGCCATGCAGCAAGCTCACAGGGTGCTGCTGCGCATGCGGAGTGCCCGGGTCGAGGCCCTGGATGAGGCGAGTGGCTCGGCACGGGACGGGACAGCGAGGAAATGTTTGGTTTTGTCATGACTCTTCTTCATGTCATGAGCAGTGTAGCTCTGGTGTCGGTCCCATTGCGTACTGTAGTGACTGTTTGTGGCCAGCAGGGGGTCCCTAAACTTTGGTGTGAATGGTGTTTGGTGTGAATGGTGGTGAACACTGCCACTGACAGTTATGATTCTTAAAGGATAAATTAGTTAACAATAACCCTGATTCTTAGTTGTCTCAGGATGGTCTAGAGACAGCGCAGGACTAGTTGAACAGGGTGCTAATCCAGTATTAATGCCACCCCTCCCTAACAGGTATGCTATCGAGTGATGATGCAGCTCTGCGGGGTCTGGGGGCTGCCGGTGATGGCTGTCCGCGTGCTGATGGAAATGAAGAAGGCGGGGGTGCACCCCAACGCCATTACCTACGGCTACTACAACAAGGTCAGGCTCTGTGCCTGCATTAAATGTGCATTAAAGATGAACGATCCTCCCACCAAGAAGCGATTAAAAATGAGATTAGAACTGTGCTTGGGGGAGAAATCAGACCCCGTATCCGGGACGCATCGGGAGGGCTGTTGCTGCTGCCGGTGTCCGTGACACCACTGATATGTGGCATTTTGGCCGCTGCTCCAGTGTCATGCGCCAGTCAGTGAAAGGGTTAACGCAATATGCTGCAGAGGGAATAGGGGCACCTGAGTCAGCACTGGCAGTCTGCTCTCTTTCTCAGGACCCTTTGGTCCACTGACGTTTAACACAGAATCCTTCCACGTGCCCCTGATAGCATGTGATCTTCTCTTTTTTTAAAAAATAAAATGATTTCTTAAATGAGTAATAAGAGCTTTTATCTACTTGCACACACGTTAAAGTTTGTCTGGGATATATTAGATAGTAAGATAACATTCAGCACTTGTGGTGGATGTACTGGATGCAGAAGAAATTCAGCATTCAGCAGAGGGAACATATTTTATTTTGGGAGACAACCCCCGGTGCTAATTTGGTCACTTCAATGTACCAAAAGAAAAAAATTGTGATAAGAAAAAAGTTCCCCTAAAACATTTTTGCTCTGTCATAGGAAACAAAATCACGGCAGGCTTTGCAGTTTTAATAATTGCTCCTTTTTAAGATTATTTAGCGTGTTAAAAAATCAGTTCGAAGTTTACTGCTGCTGCGTTTGCATGAGCTTCAAAATCAAATCAAAATCATTTTCATCCATGCTGTCAGACTCAAACTGAGTGAAGAAGAGGAAAGCAAACAAGGACTGGTCGCCATAAACATTTTTTTCCACTTTCTGGGAATATTTTGGATTCCATAGAGACAAATATTGAACAAAAGGTGCTGCTTTGTGTCTTTTGACACAATTTGACACCACCACCCACTTGTTTGATTTGGTAGAAAATAAGTCATGTTTGGCTGTTTATTTTGGGTGAATTTTCAACTGCTTTTTGATTATATAAATATTGATATACCTATTGCAAAAAATCACAGACAAAATTTGGAAATTTTCCAGTATTGTGCAGCCCTACTTTCTGGGTACTGACATGCTTCACTTCTTTCAAGATAGTCAACATTATTTACTTCATATGGGAGTGGTCATAATGTTCTGCATTAATTCATAGGTGTGTGTACATATACTTACTATGTTTAATGTAGTGGTTGTGGTTCAACTGCTTTTAAATGAAATTATTTTACTTAAAATATCTTGCTTATTGGTTGGATCTTGGTTGATTATTACCCTAATGATGGTGGTTTTTGTTTATTTCTGGAAGATGAACACTTTCTCTTCGATTCCCTTTCCCATCATACCTGCAGGCCGTCCTGGAAAGCCCTTGGCCAAGCCGCAACCGGAGTGGACACTTCATGTGGACAAAAGTACGCAACGTGATCCGGGCCGTGGCGCAATTCAAGCAGGCACACCACAGGGCAGCCCTTTCAGAGAAGACCCATCCCATTACCTCAGGTAAACAAATAGTAGTTAAGTGACCTTGCAATCTGCCTCTCACTATGCAAAGTAAAACAAGCTAAGAGTTTTGAAATTGATCAGCTAGTGACACCTATTGGTCTAACAAAGGATTAATCAGAATATGACCTCACCATTCCAAGGTGCATTTTCTGTAATTAGAGAATATTTTCCTTTACTGGAGGCTGCTGTAGGTGTGAGCCAGTGGCTCAGTAACAGGACAGGCATGGCATGGGGCCCCGAGCCGGGAGGGGGCTCCCAAGGGCGGCCGATTACATAGCACATTGCCAAGACAAATCTGCTTTATTTGTGTATTCTGTTTTTCACAAAAGTGAAAATAAAGGTTTTGTGTTAATCAAATTCTTTGTTGATATTATTAATTTCCACTTCACAGTAAAATAAGGGTAATACATTTTACCATGCCTGGGGAGGGGGAGTTGGAGGACCCCATGGAGATTTTTGCCTAGGGCCCCCTAGAGTCCCTAGAATTGCCTGTGGTGATGGTCGTGGTTCACGACAGGAAGTGATGCGATCACTCTGTGCAGAAAAGAAGACGGGCAGGTCTGTGGGCAGCTGTGAAGACCGAATGAGCCGTGGTAGTGAGGACAGCTCCAGTGATGCCAATAGTGAGGACCATACTCTCTTTGCTCGCAACCTGGTGGTGGGTGATACCACAGACCACCACTGTCCCACAGGTAATGGGCCTAGGGATGATCTTCACAATATTCCGAATGAACCTCCATAATCATCCACACTGATTCTAAGTATGACCAACCTGACCTCTCAAACTAACATGTAGCAACCAACGTAACCATTTGCCAAGCCACATGGTTGCAGCCCAACTCATAACAATCTGAATGCAGTGCCATGACCCAGTGTGCAGAACGCTGTCCTTCACCGCTCACAGGTCGGCCTCTCCACCCTGTCCCTCACCAGCATGGTCATGACCCATCCTGCACCGCCTTTTGTCCGTCAGCCACACCCACCCTTATGTTTGTGCAATAACTCTACACTGAAACTTCTGTGCAGGTGGTCAGTTGGACCAAGGCTACGGGTCAAAGAATGAGCTCCACCAAGATCCACTTGACTGCCCAGACACAGCAGATCTCTTAACTAGCATGGAGCTGTCCAGCACAATCAAGCAACTAAACAGTAAGAAACCAGTAGAAGATTTATCAATATACAAGTAGCAGATTAATTAAGAAATTATGTTTGGGGCTTAAGTACTATGCAATATACTGTGCTATAATATAATATAGAGTACAAGAGAATAGATGAAGTATTGAGTAGTGATGGCCAAACGAAGTGTCATAAACCATTTTCTGACCCCACTAGATTGTGCTCTTGGCGTGTTTTGAGACATGCTTTGAGCCCTTTTTTGAACAGAGAGCACCATCTAGTGGTATCAGAAAATACAGCAAATGGTTCATGAAGCTTCATTTGGCCATCACTAATTGAGAGTGACTTCAGAGGCTTGGGACCTGTTCTTGGTGGATTTCAGATGCATGACCATATTGTATAACTGTTACAACCCTCCAGATGAAAACTCTGTGGGCTCGGTTGACAGTGCGGTGGTCTTCACTGAGCTCCCCAGCCCCACAGACCCACCTTCCCCGGGGCCCAGCATTGTGAAGCAATCTGTGGGGAGTTTTGATGTGACTGGTGAGCGACACACTACTGGTGAGAGCTTCAGGGAACTCTCACTAATGGATGAAGCTAATCCCGATGCCGGCTCAGTAGTTTTAATTTAAGCCAAATTCCAGTCACGACTGGTGGAAGATGATTAGCATTGTTACCCTGGAGCATAAGGATTCAGTCTAAGAATGCATGCAGCTGTTGGTGTTTGATGATGATGATGAATATAGAAATGTATTTCAATTTATCTGGCCCAAGTTGTCAGTGTGCTTTTGTTGTTCCACATGTGGTCTATAGGTATCCCTTCTGGCAAGTTCTTTGCCTTGCACCAGAGCAAGGATGTAGCCTTATCAGAGGATGGTGTGATGGAGGATGGGTCTGCATCCAAGGAGGCAAGATTCCAGCAGCAGCCACGGCAGAAGGCCTTCCCTGAGCATAGCCACAGCTTCAGCACGGGCCTTCAGCTAAAGAAGGACAGCCGAGAGATGAACGTGGACCAGATAGGCATCAACCTGGGTGCCGATGCCAAGATCCTGGCAGCTGGGCTCTTGGGGAGCAAGACGCCACCTGCTGGTGGATCCGACAAAGTTACTGCTTCCTTTTTTACGGAAGAGGACCTTCCTGGTCCCCTGGACAAGCTGCTGGAAGAGGAAAATGGAACGGTCCCAGGAATGGGAGGCTCAGACATTCCTCAAGGCCCAGTGGCAGAGACCAAGAAACTGAGAAAAAATGTGACCAAGGAATGGGATACAATGGGGAAGATGGCCTCTAGCAGAGGAGCAGAGTGGGAGGATGTTGAGGTGGGTGCAGACCCACTCTCCCTATTGGCATCTGCAAGTACTGATAATGCTATTGGCCAGAATGAGAAATCTCAAGCCATTCCACTGTTGGTGTCCCGCAACCTAGCAGACGAGATTGAGATGTACATGAACATGAGCAGCTCACTAGGGTCTAAGTCCTCCAGCATGGAGCTCCACAAAGGTGTACCCAAGAACACAGAGGTAGACGCAATGCACGGAAAGGCGCCGGAGAGAAGGTCCAGTCTACCTGTTTGTCCGGAGAAGCCACCCAGGGTGGCCGGACAGGCTCTGAAGCACACCCAGACAGTCACCCGGTCAAAGGCATTTGCTGTCCAGTCAAAGAGCTCCACAGTGGACCAGAACCAGAAATCTTCTTCATTGGCAGCACTGGTTCGATCACCTCAAAATGGCTCATTGGGCTTGGTTATCAACTCCATTTCTGGCATCAAGGTAGACCACCTGCTCTCCGGGCCTAAGATCGATGTCTTCAAGTCTGGAATGAAGCAGGCCGCCAATGTGGCCAGCAAGGTGTGGGGGGCAGTGTCCTCTGTCTACGCTTACTCGGATGATGAGGTGAGCTCCTTTGACCTGCTGATGGAGGCTTCTTTGGATGCTTTTACTGGGTTACTTTTGGGGGATTTAATTTAATTCCAATAATTTACATGGTTCCCTTCCCAAAATTGCTCATATTAAAAATAGACTTAAAACTATTTTAGCAACCACTAAAAATTTTTTTATACTGAATATGATGTAATGAAACTTGAACAGTACGTTGCACGCTAGAAAAGTTTTACATCAGTGTTTCCCAACCTGGTTCTCAGAGGCCCCTAGACAGACCATGTTTTTGCTGCCTCCCTGTTTGGAGCTGGGAGGGTCAGGCAGGGAGCTGGAAGGGAGCAGAAATGTGGACTGTCTGGCAGGAAGCTGGGAGGGAGCAAAAACGTGGACTGTCTGGGGGTCCCTGAGGACTGGATTGGGAAACATTGCTTTAGACTTTACTGTACACCACAGACAGTTTCTTCTGTGTGTAAAACTGGCAGCTAGACTTCAGTTTAGCAGATGAGCAGCACACATTAGTGTCTTAGTTGATTTAAGGCAATTAAGGATTTGAATTTATTCCAGGAGGAGCATGTAGCAGACAGGGACTGCTTCCCGGCAAGGCTGGAGGATCAGTTTCTTGATGGAGGTCGATATGATGGCACTGCCCTTGGTGTCGTCATACCGGGCCTGGTCTCCAATGGGCTGACACGGAGCTGCAGCAGCCTGGTCAGCAGCAGTAGCAGCGATGCCGGGAAGGCTCCAGCTCCAGCCAGTGAGTTCTGAGGGTCTTGAGAACTTCAGTGACACAATGTGACTGCAATTTGTTTTCCCTCATTTTCACTCCTATTCTTCTGCTCTCTGCAGACATGACCCTGGGGAGGTTCGATAGGGGTCTGGAGGCTGAGCACAGCTCATCTCTTCATGCCAGCTCCTCCAGCATCTACCAGAACTGTGCCTTGGAGGTAAGAATGCTCCCCCCTGAAGTTTAATCACACTTGGCCTTCTTATGACCCGCTTCCCTTCCAAAAAAAGGCAAAAGAGCCCCACTGCGTATGTAACCAGTGAAAGGTCACTATATATTACACTGTGTCTATGCACCTGAATTGAGATGTTGTGATCTAGAGGACGTTGTGCTGTAAAGAATCCTTGTGACGGCCAAATGAATCTTCATGAACCATTTTCTGTATTTTCTGACTCCACTAAATGGTGCTCTTGATTTACTTTGGGGCATAATTTGAACCCTTTTTTGAGCAGAGAGCACCATCTGGTGGTATGGCAGTATCCCATAATCCTCCAGTTTGAGTTGTACAGTAAGTGCTGTAACCTCACAGGTCCTGATGTCGAGCTGCTCCCAGTGCCGCTCCTGTGAGGCTCTGGTCTACGATGAGGAGATCATGGCTGGCTGGACAGCCGACGACTCCAACCTCAATACCACCTGCCCTTTCTGCAAGAGTGTTTTCCTGCCCCTGCTCTACGTGGAGTTCCGCGATCTGCGGGGGGGCGGGTATGTGTTTGCACAGCCACCTGTGAGTGCGTCTGTGTGTCCAGGGGTCTGCATTTGCTCACATTTTGTATGCTGTTCCTCCAGCTTCTTTATGAACCCCAGTACTTCAGGTGAGAGTGTCCATAGCAACACTACACCGGCGCCACCAGTGGCGGCACAGAAGAGTGGATCCACGGACCTGATGCACTTTCCCGAGTCTCCTGCAGAAGGTCCCAGAAAGGCCACAGAGACTCAGGAAAACAAGCAAAAGAGGTGAGCACTTTTTTTTATCCCAGGGGAGTGTGGTGTGTGATTTAAACAGCAGGGGGTGCTATGCTGATGCAAGAGAGCCAGATACCAGCTTTCATAAATATTTAAGCAATGAATTTAAGAAATTCAATGACTTTTATGGTGCAGATTGCTAAGGTAATATGAGGTGATTTTATAGTTCATAATGGCAACCCATACATCCCAGAACTGAACTGGGATGAGCATTAGTATTTTAAAGTACTGGCCTTCGAAGCTCCATCCATCCCATATGGAGGGGGGCAGTGGTCTGGAGCCTTAAGATTTTCATACAGTTTAGTTTTCACTTGTGAGGACTAGTATTTATTATGTTGTGGGGTCATTTTGTCCCCACAATGTAATATACATAAACCACACACACACACACACATGCTATGGGAAATTCAGAGACTCCATTTCACCTAACAGCATGCCCTTGTATTGTGGGGTGAAACCAGTGTACCCAGATATCCATACCATGCCAGTTCTCATCCTTGGAGATGTGGGGCAGCAGTGCCACCTCTGAGCCACATATTTTATTTAAGGGGTTCACTGCGGCCCAAAATGTGTAACTAGAATTCCACATTCGGGACCTGACCACCTTCCATATTTTACACGTAGAATTGTTAGTGTGTTCGCGTGTTAGACTTGGTGTACAGTCACCATAGACAACTTATTTTAACAGTGTGAGGGAGCAGATAGCAGCAACTAAGGATCGGAACAACAGGATTATACCCCAGGAACTAGAACTCCCTGGGGGGGTGGTGTGTGGCTCAGCAGGTTAAGTCACTTTGCCTTTTGTCAGAAGGTCACCAGTTCAAATCCCAGGGTCAGCAGTGTGATTTTACTGTTGGACCCTTGAACCAGGACCCTTAACCCCCAGCTGCTCCAGGGACTGGCTGATTCTGCTTTCTTCAAAAAAATTATGTTGTTTTGGATAAAAGCATCTGTTAAAATAAATAAGACGTAAAAATATTACAGAAACTTATTCTGGATTGTGTCCTTAAGATCTCAGGTTTGTGAGAATGTGCATTGCTATATAATGTGCAATGTTATATAATGTTACATTTACGTTCCTTCCCCCAGTTCGGTGCTGGAACCGGTGCAGTCTGACCCGCTGGGGCTGATGGAGCGGCAGGCTGTGAGACATACCGGTGCGCTGACCCGCAGTAACAGTGTGGGTGGGCCTCTGCGGAGCCTGGAACTCGCCCAGCGGCCTTCCCATGGTGCCTCCACATCCAGCCTGCCCAGCAGCCTCGAGGAGGCCTCGGTGAGCTCTGCAGCACACGTTGTATTTCACGGGTTTACCGCGAGCCAAAATGTGTGACTATAATTCCTCATTCCAGAACTGGTCAAGAAATCACCACCATATGCTTAATACTTTAAATGACCAAAGATTTCTATAAATAGGGGTGAGCAGTCTTATCCGCAAAGGGCTAGTATGTATGCAGGCTTTTGGAATAGCCTTTAGGTCAGCTGTTCAAACCCAGGTGTGAGGAGTCTTCATCCAATCAGTCCTCTAATTGGTGACCTAATTAGAAAGTTGCAGCGAAAACCTGCATATACAACAGCCCTTTCTGGATAAGATTGCCCACCCCTGCTAAAAAACATACATATTATTAATGACAATTAAAATGAAACTAAGATTGTGGACAACTGTATGTTGTCACATTGTACTGTCATGTGAGAATAGAAACCTCTGTCTTTCCAGGATTCCTTGGGGCAAAAGAGGTCCAATCCACAGCCCGTGTCTGTGCCCTACCTCAGTCCTCTGGTGCTGCGCAAGGAGCTGGAGTCCCTCCTGGAGAATGAAGGGGATCAGGTCATCTACACCCACACCTTCCTAAGTCAGCACCCCATCATCTTCTGGAACCTGGTGTGGTACTTCCGTCGGCTGGACCTGCCCAGCTACCTTCCAGGACTCATCCTAACCTCAGAGCACTGCAACAATGGGGTGCAGGTCTGTTATATCTCTGCCCTCCAGCCCTGTCCTCAGCCTTGGCACACCCTTCTTCACTGGCTAATGAAGCTTCATGATGCATTCGCTGTATTTTTTGACCCCACTAGATGGTGCTCTTGGCTTGCTTTGAGACATGCTTTGAGCCCTCTTTTTGAACAGAGAGCACCATCCAGCGGGGTCAGAAAATGCAGTGAGTGATTCATGAAGCTTCATTCGGCCATCACTACTGGCCCCTTCATCCATGTGCCCTTTCTCAGTATAACCATGCGCCTTTTGATCCTGAACTTCTGTTTTATCTTTCCTTGTCTATTTAGTACAGCTTTGAATAAGGAAGGATTCAGCTGGTTTTAGCAATTTTAGTGATAATTTTTTTCTCTTGTCCTTTAGCTCCCGTTGACCTCCCTGTCCCAAGACAGCAAGCAGGTGTATGTTCAGCTGCTTTGGGACAATGTGAACCTGCACCAGGAACCCGGGGAACCCCTCTACCAGCGCTGGCGGACCCTGTGTGAGTGTTTTGTAGTGATGGCAGCTTCGTGAACCATTTGCTGTATTTTCTGGCACAACTAGATGGTGCTCTTATTTTATTTTTGGGCATGATTTGAGCCTTTTTTTAAATAGAGCACCATCTAGTGGTGCCAGAAAATACAGCAAATGGTTCATGAAGCTTCATTTTGCCATCACCAGTGTTCTGCTCTGTGCCATATGGTCACTCTTTTAGCTCTGCAGGCTCTCTGTCTACTGGTTGGTTGTCAATAGCTATGCTCTTCAAATGTCCAGTCTGACCCCATTGCAGTGCCTTAAACCGCCACTCGTAACTTGGTAAAGATATATTAAGAGAGCAGACTTCAGAAGAAATACAGCAGCCAATAAGCAGCATGTTTCTCACAGAGAAGATCTCACATACCTAAGTAACAATGAAAGACTTGGGGGGGGGGGGTAATATATAAAATAATCTAATCTGAATAATTACATATCGTATGCAAGCACCTATAAAAGAACCCAAATGAAAACATGGTGACAGTTTTGTTTGGCTTGCCAGCCACTTGTGGTTTCAGCGCTCCTGAACCTCTTTTGTTTGTTTGTTTAACTGTCTTTTCTGCATTATGTGCTACTGCTACTTGGAATATTTGTTGTTTCTTACCCTTTTGATGACCAATTTTTAACCTTTTAATTCTTATTCGCAATTTCTACTGCTCTGTTAAATTCCTGTCTTCTATATGCATTTGGTGAATAAACAAGATTCTGATTCTAATAGTCTTGATGAAGCACTATTCTGGTGTGTGGACTAGAACGGCCCATTATCCCAACAGGGGTGACTGACCTGCCTCTACTGTTGTTCTGCTCCCCAGTGGAGAAGAAAGGCCTCCAGGCTCTCAGTGAACAGCAGGAGACCAAGACACTGCTGAACAGCATTGTCCGGAGCATCCAGACAAATGATGTATATGGACCAATCAACCTTCTCCTGCGGGAGATCAAGAGGTGTCCCAATGTCAAACGGCAACGGTCTGTTTCTGTTTCGTTTTGTTCTGTTTTTTTTTTTTTGCTCCAGATTGGAAGAGTGAGTGAAGCTAAAATCTAACCGTGTCCTCTTTGTCTTTTAGGAGTATCTACAGGGAGATCCTTTTCTTATCACTAGTAGCTCTGGGCAGAGAGAACATTGATATTGGTGAGTGCCTGAAAGCTCACATACAGTATACGACGGTCCAGTACAGTATCCTCGTTTGGGCTGAGTTTGAATGCCCATCTGTGACTTTTCAAAGCTCAGTTTGTCAGATGTACTCAGAGTGGATATTTCAAAAGCAAACTTTCAAAACTCACTCAGTCCATAGGATACATTTTTGATTAAAATGGACTTGGCGAGTGTTGCAAACTTTATGAAAGTTCTTCCCTGGAATACATGAGGACTGAGTGAGTTTCAGTTTCTAGTATTATGAAATATGATGAGGAAGCACGCCTTAAGGTCATTGGAGGTCTTGTCTCAAAAACAACAAAAAAAACAATGAGGAAACTTTGCACTTCATTGGTTTTTAAGAGACATCTGCCTGGGCTTTTGAGATAAAGTATTTTGCTGTTTGGATACAACCTAAAATTGACATTGAGGTACAGTTCAAATAGTCCTTTACAGGTTTGTGTGCATGTGAGTCCAGCCTTCTCACTCTATAGGTCACAAGTCTGATCTTTCTCATCTGTTCCTGCAGAGGCCTTTGACCGTGAGTACCAGCAAGCCTTTGAAGAGCTGAGTCCAGAGCAGCTGAAGGCTCTGTCACGCATTGACCACCCGCCCCACAGCAGCATACAGTGGTGCCTCAAGTGGTTTGGAGCCCCTGTCATCTGATCTGAAGACCCTGTCAAAGAATCTGTGATTCTGTGAGCCACTTTTATATAGAGGGTGCAGACACCAGATACCCTGAGATTTGTGGGTAAAGGTTCACCCTCAAGCTTTGAAGGCAAGGAATAGATTTGTATAATTTAAAATATATTTCATGATGTTTTTTAAACACACTACATAATGGGGAATTGCCCAATGGTACTTTTTAATCACATTGAAAGAACCGCATTTGTTTGACTTCATTTCCATGCAAAATGCTGTCCGATTGTTGTGTTTATTTTTTATTTTCACCTATGATGTTCCGTCATTGCTTGGACCTTCATGGACCTTCCCAATCATTGGCTGAGGTTGCAAACTGAAACTTGAAAGAGAAAATAGGCGACCAGTGAAAGCTCCCAGAGGACTGTGAACTACTTAAAGGAAATCTATGCTCATTTCTACCCCAGATATCAAGGAGAGAAAATCAAACTATGTACATAGATGTACTGTTAGAAAGGCTGCTTTTTAGAGCTGTTTGTTTTTCTAAATGGAAATTTGAACTAGGATTACCTGAGCAATGCCTTATTCTATTCCTTACACTGAGCATTTTTTTTTGCATTTTGTAGTCTTAAGTGTTGTAAATATTTTAAACTGCATGTAAATATGATAGTGGTCATACAGCAACCAATAAGCTATGGCCCACATGTTGTAGACAATCAAGAATTTCATTGCCAGACATTCCAGGCCCCTGACCCTGCATCCTGTCTTAAAAGGAAAAGCATCTATGAAATGTAAGGGGGTAATCAACCATGTGTGTTGATTTTTTTTACTCTGTAATGGCTTAAACCTGATTTACCATTTTCATCATTCAGGATGTTGTTTTGTAATTTTTTTCATGCATTTTGGGTGGGGGGCAGGTGGAGGATTCACCATGAATCCATGACAGTGACTAATTGAGCATAGAAGGCAACATCAAGCCAGCCTGTGAAATCCTGCAAATGGACACCATGGATCCTTTAACAGTTGGATCCTTGCACTATTTTTGTAGACAGTCTGACTCTCAGGCCGCAGTGATGGCACAGGTAAATATTCATGCTCCAAGAAACATACCTCAGAAGGTGCTTGAAAATACACCTTAATCTTCATCCTGTCTCTGGGCAGTTTTGCACGTCATCGTCTAAGATGGTTTAGAGTAAAGATGGGAGCACCTGGACTGATAGTACCTGGGTAACCCATCCATCCAGGGATAGAGGAAAATGCACATCTGCTGTCTTTTCCACAGCCTGAATGCCTCTCCTACTCATACAGCTGTGTGTGTCTGATTACCAGTTTCTATGTCACAATACTAGGAACAGTTAGTTGACCCTTAGGAGACTTAAATGCTTCCTTTATAAGGTTTTCTAGGTTATGCTTTGTGAAAGCTAACCAATATGGAGTCTTAATTTCTACTCATTAAGCTACTACCATTAATAATGTAACTTGTCTCCATTGTATCAAGTTGGCTAATTGACACCTGCAAGTTTATATTAGGGTATTGTCTATGAATGATTTATAATCCATAGTGTTGTTCATTATTTAAGACATTTAGAGAAAAACATTGCACAGCCTCTCGTACAAATGCATGGAAAGAAACCTTGTACACATCTGTAAAATGAGACTACTTTTCAATAAGTTACTGGAAGGCTTAAAATAATTCAATAAAACACTATGCCTTTCTACAGCAAGTTGTTACGAGTCATTCATTGATACATCTTAGAACTGATTTTTCTGAAGAGCAGCAGTGTCAGCGATGTATCATACTATTTTGAGTTAAATGGGAAACGATAAGTAGTTTAATTTTTAAATGGTATCAAACACTTTGGCCACCCCTGGCCTGGGGTATTAATCTTATCTGGAAAGGGCCACAGTGAATGTGAGTTTTTGCTGCAGCTCCCTAATTATATTACTAATTCGAGGACTGATTGGCTGAAGAGTCCTCACACCTGGGTTTGTGCAGCTGACCTAAAGGTTACCCCAAAAACCTGCATACACACCGCCCCTTTGCAGACAAGATTGGCCACCACTGCCCCAGGCAATACAGTGGTACCTCAGTTCTCGAATTCATTAGAACTCGAATTTAAAAGTCGAACCAACCAGTTCGAAAAAAAATTACCTAGAGCTCGATCTGACTCTCAGAAGTCAAACCGTGAACGCCGACCTAAAATAACTTGTACGCACGGGGAAATGAGTCACGTGGCATGTCTCTCAGAGGAAACAAAGGGTAAAGCTTCAGTCTCAACCTCACCGTGCATGTTTACACTAACTGAATACATATATTTAGACAGTAAAAATGCATTTAAACAATGATAGACAATAACAGTAATTATTATATAATGAAATACATTTAAAAATAAAGATTTCTTATTATTTTAATATTAATAATAAACCATTAATACATTTAATTATAATAATATTGTTGTGCCAAGCGGGGCCGGAACGAAGACAAAGGCGCAGACATCAGGGAATTGGGGAATACAGGGTTTAATTATAGGTAAGGCAGGCAAAACGCAGACGGACAATACAATAACTGGACTGGGGAAACAAATGCGGACGAAATACAGAGGGCTAATGAAAACAACTGGAAACAGCTGATCATACGGGGATTCCATACAGGGTTAGCGAGGGGGCGAGGCACACGGAAGGAGCAGACGATCGGGACAGGACACATGGTTTGGATACGTTTATTTTCTTACTTTACAAATTACTGTTTTGATAAATGTGCTTAGCTGTGTTTAGTACAGTATATGCTCTTGTTTTATCCGGTTCATTTTGTGTTTAAATGCTAAAAAAACGTGTAATTTTTTTGGGGCCGGGAACGAATTAATTGGTTTTCCATTATTTCTTATGGGGAAAATTTGATCACAACTCAAACATTTTAGGATTTGATCTGGAGTTCGGAACGGATTAAATTTGAGTTCTGAGGTACCACTGTACTTATGTACTTCCATGTCAGTCTGTTCAGGAAGGTGAGCAACTGGATCCTGGAGATAAGGTATGACCCAGTAGCCTGAAACAGTTTACATTAAGCTGATGATTTCAAGCAGACAATCTGGGTGGAGCTGGTAGGATCCAGTCTGCAGAGTTTGAATATATATATTATAGATTTATTATAAGACATATTATAGATTTCTACTGTAATATGCAGTATTTCAGCTGACATTGAAAATATACCCAACTTTTTGAAATGTGCAAAATACCAACAGAGGCTTTATATTGTTATATTTACGGTTAATTTGTTCAAGAACAGTGGGAATTCACAAGTTAGCGTTCCAGTGAGATCCACCATCCTCAGCACAGCTGATCAAATGCCATCCATTTGCCAAACTGAAGACAGGATTCCAGTACTCCCAATAAACCACCAACACAGCATGCATTTCTGCAAACACCATTTAATCGTTCTCCATCATAGTCAACTTTACTTCTGGCTGGACTCAGACTTGGATGTGGACGCCCTGAGAGAGGACAGGCGGCGTCTCTTGGCGATCTGTTCCTGACGCTTCTCCTTGGCTTCCTGCAGGTAGGATGTGTGCGTTAGCATGAAACCGTCATAACACCGACCACATTTACACACAGGCAGAACCAATAATATAACAGCAGAGCTCATCCTGCACTTAAACCAAGCAACTCAACTAGCTCTGAATAACCATCCAGGTGATGAATGGACTAGGACTCCAATAATGGCACTTTCACACCAGAATGAAAAATCAAGATACAGACCATGAATATATTCCACAGAAAAAGACACTAGCAGGTCCTAGACACCTACACATTCTGTCCTGCTACACAGTGATGCCAGTCAGGTGTCCTGTGGCTGGGAGACCCTCTCAGAGTCCCACAGTACCAGGAATCTTCCAGCAGAGGTAAGCACTGCAGGCCGGTACATGCATATCACATCAAATTCAAGGATGTTCTGTACTACCACTCCATCCATAAGGTCACATAGTGTTATTCAAGCATTAGGGAACGTTCCAGTTCACCACCACTTCAGTATCATTACAGTATTGTCTCATTTCTAACAGCTGTGGGCACTGGGCAAACCTCAGGCTTCCCTGGTGGAAAATTCTGTACAAAACAATGAGCTAGGAGCCATTCAGACACTCAAACACGCCCACACTCCCAATCTCCATAGCTAACTGAAAAGCAAAACAGCAAAAAATAAAATCCAGCAGCTTCTGCCACTTTTAAAGCCTTTATAAAGTAGAAATTGGCTGCACCAAATCCTTTGGAAGCTCACAACGTTCCCTTTCAGTTCAATGCACATAACAAGCTGTCCCAATGCAAAAACCAATCAATGATGAGACTGCCATTTCTACAAGTACAGGCACACAAACTCTTTGGCATACACATCTCTCTCTCTTGCTCTCCTATGAGAATGAAGTTTGTGGTCAGAGTGCAAAGTCAGCCTCTCTTTTGGTACTACTGAGCAGGTTTTGGGATTAAGGGTCTGGCCCAATGGCTCAACAATGATGCGATAACTCCGCTGGCCACAGGATTCAAACTAGCAACCTTCTGCACACCCTGCCCTGTGAGTGTATACATGCAGTTTAGCATTCGTTTATGGAAAAACACCAATGAAAATGCAGCTGCTGTTGCAGAGCCCACCTTCGTCCTCTTGGCCAGCAGCTTGGCGTATTCGGCGGCCTCCTCCTTGTTCTTCAGGGTGCGCTTCCTCTTCAGGGCGATGCGCTGGCGCTTGTGCTGGAGCACGCGGGGAGTCACCAGACGCTGGATCTTGGGGGCCTTGGTCCTGGGCTTCTTACCTGGGGATGAGAGCAGACAAGCACATTGTCAACAGAACAGCAGCACCACGGCCACATTAAAACGAGACAATTTCTGGACGTCCCAGACCTTTCGGCTCGGTTTCCCATCCTGTACAGGAGACCCTGCCGCTACGAACTGGGTTCCAGTCAGCCCACAGCAGAGCGTGACCCGCTAATCATAATGACTGGTATAGTGAGGGGAGCTTATCTGGGCATATATGTTATGAGGACCACCCCAGTTAAAAATTACTGCATAAATCCAGATAGATTAAACGTGAGTGATGCAGAGACAGATACAGCATGCACTCTCACTACCAAATATTAAATAACACTAATATTTACATATACAGTGGTACCTCAAAACTCAAACTTAATCCGTTCAGAACTCCAGATCGAATCCTAAAAAGTTCGAGTTCTGATCGAATTTTCCCCATAAGAAATAATGGAAAACCAATTAATTGGTTCCCGGCCCCAAAAAATTACACCTAAATATGTTTTTTTTAGCATTTAAACACAAAATGAACAGGATAAAACAAGAAGAGCATAAGTAAACACATCTAAGCACATTTATCAAAACAGTAATTTGTAAAGTAAGAAAAAAAATGTATCCAAACAATGCGTAAAGTTAAAAAAAAACCAATGTGTCCTGCTCAGATCGTACGCTCCTTCCGTGTGCCACGCCCCCTCGTTAACCCCGTGTGGAATCCCGTGTGATGAGCTGTTTCTGGTTGTTGTCATTAGTCCTCTGTATTTCGTCCGCGTTTCAGTTTGTTTCCCCAGTACAGTCATTGTATTGTCCGCCTGCGTTTAGCCTGCCTTACCTGTAATTAAACCCCGTATTCCCCGACACCCTGACGTCTGCGCCTTTGTCTCCATTCCGTCCCCGCTCAGCACAATATTATTATGATTAAATATATTATTGGTTTATTGTTAATATTAAAACAATGAATAAGAAATCTTTATTTTAAAATGTATTTTAATATATAATAATAATTGCTGGTACTGTCTAAACTGGTTAACTGACAGGAAGCAGCGAGTAGTTAGAGGCAATGTCACAGTGGGCCTGCGTTCATAGTGGGGTACCGCAGGGTTCAATTTTAGGACCACTATTGTTCCTAATTTAC
>JAODJU010000014.1:9162353-9172592 GCA_026776725.1 Gnathonemus echidnorhynchus
GATATCCAGCATGATTTTTTTCCCATTGAGATCTGATGTGTTTTCAAAGTGTTCCTTTAATTTTTTTGAGCAGTGTATTTACTGAGCAACTGGTATCTTATATGTCATGATATCTAGCTGATACAATCATCCTAATCCTCACCGTAACTTAATCTGTGCTTTGAGTTTTCAAAAATAATTACGGTAATATCGATATTATTCTCGTTACATTATTTACAGTGTATCGTTTTTATTTCGCTTTTTGACTCGCAAAAAAAGTTTAGTTTTTTATTGAGGAAGGTCTTCGGTTTGAAAATCCAAACACAACGTTACGTTTCTCGAAGGTAGTGCTGGTTTTATTCTACAAACTTTTCCTGAAGTGGCTGTTATTAAAATCCCCTCAATGTCGCCTATATCACCAAATGATAATGTCAACCTATCAGTTCAGTTTGAGCTCATTATAATTGCGGGTACCCTGAAATTTATAATTTAGTTCACCCTAAAGTCTTACGCAATTATTTTAAAAACATAAACCAATCTACCAATTGAAGTAATAAATTAATTTCAAGTACTTTACTTGTGCAGAAAGTTTGTTTGTACAGGGTATCAGTACTTTGTACGATATTTAAATTTGCGCAACATCAGAGATTAACCCTTTAGGAACAGCAAAAATTAAACGGTTCTAGTTTTTTGTAGAAACATGGTATTTACTGGAAAGAAATACGCTGGAAATTTTATATTCGCGTTTATATTCATACCTTAAACGATATTTGTAAATCGACTATAGATTGGCCGATATTGTGGCTCGTGCCTTGCACCTTTAAATGCCGTGTGCCTTTAATTATCCTCGCGAGCGTAACTCGCCCTTCATAGCGTGTGCGCTGTTTGTACAGTGCGGCGCGGGGGTGTCAGGTAAGTACGGATTGTGGGTGTTTTGTTGCCCTTTCATTTGAACTGATTTACGCGACTTTCTGCTGCACCTTTCTGCATCTGGTGAGGAGATGTACGACTTTATCCAGCTCTCGTCCTTTGCCACAGCCCCACCGTTTGCTGGACCTCTCGGCTTCAGTTTTTTCTGCAATTAGATAAGCTAGGCCAGCAGCCAGTGCTCAGCGCTGTTTTCCAACATAACAGACCGATTAGCGTTTAGTCCCGTTTGTTTTTGCAGTTGCTCTCTTGTGGGATGAATATATATAAACTTATTGTTATTTAATGCGCCAAAAAGCGAGCTGTCGGAAGGTAAACAGCCTTGTTAAGCCCACTTAATGGTGACAGAAGTTGTCTCGTTTCAATGAGCCATTACGAATTAGCCATTACGCCCAGCAGTTTGAACTTTGAAAGCTTAAGGGTGTTTTTAGTTTTGACAATCTTAGACAATTCTAAACTTAAGTAAGATGCATGTCCTGTATATTAAACTCTGACACAGTGACAGAATGGAGTACCGCGAAGGTGACAGATCAAGTACGGGGCGAGTCCGACAGCAGTGATCATGTCTATTTAATTTTAAGGAGATAAAATTGTGTTGTTATTTTAATTGCTTTTAAATAAACATTATCGCAAGTGTTCTACAATCCCGCAAAGCTTCAAGCAGCTTTGGTGTGTTGAATTAAGTTGGCGATATGGCAGTTGATCTTGCGTGCTTGTCAAATAGGAAGTCAAAGTCTCTCGGTGCATTTCTTCACCGAAAGTCACAAAGTGTGCAGGTTATATGAACTATTGTGATCTCAAATGTCTAAAGGACGTTTTAAAATCACGGAAAGAACTGCCGGTTTCATGTTGTAAACATGCGCTTTGATGGAGTCTTAATTGTCAACGCATGATTTTGTACATAATGAGCTTGTGTGTGGGTTGGAGCATGCTTTGGGACTACAAGTTTGGGGTCAGAGGCAGAATTTTTATAAAAAATGGCTGTGTGGTGTACGTCTAGTAAATATTGCACTTGAAGTATTCAATCCCTGACTTCAGCTGCCGAGAATCCACGGCTACCTGTTCTTTCAAGAAGTCATGAATGAGGACATTGTATCCGCTCACCTAGAAAGTCGTGTTTTTCCTGGTTTTGGCCTACATATTGGGTGCATACCATCCATACACGTCAGCACTGAAATCGAAGAGGATTAGGTTATTTTGTATAATTTGAATTAAATCGAGTTTTGGATAGCATTGTACGACATTCTTTTTTACTTATTGGTTTGATACAGAAATATTTTATAGGAGGAGAGTATGGTGCCCCCCCTCCCCCCCCAAGAATAGATAATTAATGCCTGCATGCCCTTGGCTGAAAATGGCAAGGCTTCCAGTAAGAGCACTTAATAGCTTAAATACTGTATATCTTGTTTTTTTCCCCTCATAGTAGGTTATACAGTTTAAAATGTGCTTTTACTGCTCGTTGGTTGAGGCTGTGTAGATGATTTCATGTATCAAGTTAAAGAGGAGAGCATCAGGTTCATCTACCTCATTCTTTGTTCCCCCCTGCATGAACAGTGTCCTCACAACTGTTCTGCCGATTCACAAAAGACGCTTCATCTTTGTCATGTTATTTGACTATGAAATTCCAAAAACTTGTATCTATTCCTGGGGGGCATTTTATCTTAAAAATTGTTTAAGGATTTCTTAAATCCCTGTTGACTTATTCAGACTGTGTTTCTTCAGATCAGATGTTTTGATCTTGATGTGATATCCAGTGCCTTTTCTTCTCACATGTGGCCCCTAAATAAACTTCTGTATGGGGGCTGAGATAAGACTTTGCCACCCTCTTTGTGAAGGGGGTATGTCGTACCTCCTCGGATGGTGTGATCCCAGATGTCACGTACCATTTCAGGATCCTGGCAGTGACTCAAGGCTTTCTGGTGTTAAATAGGGGCAGAACAGGAACAATGTCTGTCATTTAACGAAGGTTGATAGTGGTCTTTTCGGCATGTGGTGTACCTTTTGGCGGCAGTATGTCTGTGCCGGGAGTGCTGTTCATTGATGCGGTTGTTTTTAAGGGGAAATCACTGAAGTGCCTCGGTTTAGATACACAAGCTGTCTTAGTTGAGGTGAGCTCTTCTTGAAAAACATTCTCATATGAATGTTACTGGGTTAGTTATTAGCATTTGGCTAACACATTAAGGGAGATTAAGGGTTGTGATGCTTGGGTAATCATGGGCAAAGTTTAGTTTTTTTTTTTCTTTTTCAAATGTGGTTTCTGATAATTTGCCATCGTTCGCAGGTGACTGAGCAATAATGTCAGCAGCCATGGAAAGTCCTTATGCACATATTAGGGAGGCTCTGGACCCACAGAAACCAGACCGCAAGTTCTACAACCTATCTAAACTTGAGGATCCTCGATACAGTAAGATGAGTGGGGCTAAAGCTGTGGCCGGCTATCGTAGCGTAACCTACACTGTTCACGTTTTGTGAAGTTTAGAAATGTAATACTATGAAATGTCGTCTTCATATTGTTTGAGGATTTCAGTAGTTGATTTCATAGAATCATACCTCATAAGTTGTGTGGTAGATGCCATGACTGTTGAAAGTACTCCAGCAGTTTGCCCTTTGGTAAACAGGAGAACAATCATTGCTTTTGAAATGGCGGACAAAGACATTGTCACTCTAATGTGTGATTGCCCATCGACAGCCAGTGAGCTCATGATCGTGACTCTCCCTGCAGCACGTCTTCCCTTCTCTATCCGTGTGCTGCTGGAGGCTGCTGTGAGGACCTGTGATGAGTTCCTGGTGAAGCAGGCCGATGTTGAGAACATCCTCAACTGGAGCCAGACCCAGTGGGAGAGCGTAGAGGTCCCTTTCCGGCCAGCTCGGGTCATCCTGCAGGACTTCACGTGAGTTTTAGTCTTCATCCTCTGCTTGGGTTCCTCCTAGCAGTGATAGATGTTAAGGTACATTTCCAAACCTGTACCTTATGAGTTCATATACCTGAAGACTAATATTTAAAGTTATTATTATTATTATTATTATTTTTTTGGACATAATGCTTCTAAAAAGGTTCTTGCCTCAAACGATGCAGTCCTTTTTTGTCATATAAAGTTTTAGGGTTTTTTGTGTAAGTGTCTTGTTCCTTGCCACCCTGCGCCTTGCCAGTGGGGTTCCTGCAGTGGTGGACTTTGCTGCCATGCGTGACGCCGTGAAAACCCTGGGCGGAGACCCTGAAAAGATCAACCCCGTGTGCCCAGCAGACCTGGTCATCGACCACTCCATCCAGGTTGACTTCAACAGAAAGTAAGTGCTTTTGTTTATTTTATGCTAGCCCATTCTTGGACCTGAAACTACTTAATATATTCCATGGGTGTAAAAATAGGTACACCCATCTCAATGTCTTGTTCAGAGGTACTACACAGAAGGGCTCTTCCTGCATGTTCAGCCAGCAGCTTTTGGATTATAAGTCCAGGCCCTAAATTCCCCCTGTTTACCAAAGCAGCTTTTCTTTTTGCTTACATGCTAGAAATTAGTTTAAATTCTTCCCCCCATCATTTGTTTGCTTGCCAGAAATTGGCAGAGCATATTTCTTTTGTGATCAGTGTCTTACATCACTTTTTGGGTTTTCACTTGGGATGATTAAATCTAGTAGAGCCATGCTCTTAATGAAAGCCATGTTCACAGCCATAAAGATGGAGTCAGTAATTAGCTCCTGCTTGGAGACAGTGCCTTGCAAAATGACTGTAAATAATAAAAAAAAAAATCATTAAACTCTGAAGAAAGCCTGTTAGATATTATAGGCAGATGAAGATGTAGAAGCCACATGCAGTAGAGTTGATTGTGGCTTGACTTTGAGATCACAGAGGCCATAAATGCAATGGGCGGCACAGTCCTCTTGCCATTACCACTCCTAGCCTCTGCTGAGAGTGATTGGTTCTGCGGGGTGGACTGTTGTCATGGACTTTGTTCCCATGGTAATGTCGACACTTGTGGCTTCAGGACAGTTGTCCCGTGCTAGAGAATTTGGTCCTGTGTCTGCAAGAAGGTCAGCATTGCAACACAATTCACACTTTGATCTGTAAAATCAAGCATGGCCTTTTTTATGGTCCTGCTCCAAACTAAGCCTGCCTGTACTGCAACACCTGAAATAGGTATGTAGAAGTGGTGGTGCACTTGCCCGTTAACACATAAGAACATAAGAACTATACAAACGAGAGGAGGCCATTCGGCCCATCAAGCTCGCTTGGGGAGAACTTAACTAATAGCTCAGAGTTTTTAAAATCTTATCTAGCTCTGATTTAAAGGAACCCAAGGATTCAGCTTGCACTACGTTATCAGGAACACACACTAGTGAATGTATTTTAAAATGGTTAAGCCATGGGATGATCTGTCTCAAACATCTACCAGTCAGGGTAGCAAGTAGAGAACTGAGTATAGACTGAACTTAACCAGAACCTAATCAAAACATTACTGGTTTAAATCTGAGCTGGGTAGCTGTACCTCTGAGTGAGTAAATAGGTTTATTCATAAACTTATATTTGGGGAAAATGTTGTTTCCCTAATAATTGCTATAGTCAGATTAATAAGAATGTCTGTTTTTCCAAGGTCTGACAGTCTACAAAAGAATCAGGATTTGGAATTCGAAAGAAATCGGGAACGATTTGCTTTTCTAAAGGTATTCTGTCTTTATCCAGTATCTAAGCCAATATCTTTGTTGTGGAGTGTGTGGGGGAAAGCCTGTGTTCTGTCATGATGTATGCATTCTGTGGAGAAGTGAGGTGTCTTTGTGTGGTGCTTTCAAGCCCATTTAAAGACTTTCGGGGCTGTTGGATGGGTTAGTGAACGTGCTGGGTGGTGAATGGTGACATCATCTCCCTACAGTGGGGCTCCAAGGCCTTCAGGAACATGCGGATCATACCTCCAGGTTCCGGCATCGTGCACCAGGTCAACCTGGAGTACCTGGCCCACGTGGTGTTTGACCATGATGGCTTTTACTACCCCGACAGCCTGGTGGGCACAGACTCCCACACCACGATGATCGACGGCCTGGGGGTGTTGGGCTGGGGTAAGGCCTTGAAGCTCTGCCAGCCAGTCCTCTGCTGGTAACTCACTGATACATTGTCCTGTTGTCCTTCATTGTCAACTGTTAGCTTCCCAGTGCTGTCTGATTGGCCAGTTGTGTTTTGTGTTTCGACCACAAGCCGGATCTCATTAAGATAGGTGAACCAAGGATATGAGATCAGGAGCTTTGGGCTTTAGGCTCATTTTCTGGTCAGATATACATGAGTGTGATTCCTGTGACTTTCTGTGCAGGAGTGGGCGGGATTGAGGCAGAGGCTGTCATGCTGGGCCAGCCAATCAGCATGGTGCTGCCACAGGTCATTGGCTACAAGCTGATGGGCGTTCCTGACAAGCTCATTACATCAACAGACATCGTACTCACTATTACCAAGGTAGCTGGAAGGGTCCCATGCGTGGGCCTATGTGGTGGGGGGGACGAGGCTCTCAGAATATTCTTGCTTATTTTGATCTTCATAATAGTTAGTGGTGGATTTACCTGTTTGTCTGCTCCCAGCACCTGCGACAGGTGGGTGTAGTAGGGAAGTTCGTGGAATTCTTTGGGCCAGGCGTGTCCCAACTGTCGATCGCAGACCGAGCGACCATCGCCAACATGTGCCCAGAGTACGGTGCCACAGCAGCCTTTTTCCCTGTAGATCATATCAGCATAAAATACCTGGAGCAGACAGGTAAGGTCCCCTGTAGTGTGAGGCAGCTGCAGTGTGATATCACCTCGGAAGCTTCACTCTCTGTTCCGTGTTATGTCTGCAGGGAGATCCGCTGAGAAGCTGAAGTACGTCACTCAGTATCTGAAAGCTGTGGGCATGTTCAGAGATTATAGCAACGCTGACCAGGACCCCGAATTCACCCAGGTGCCACATCAAAGCAATATTTGTCTTTTTATGGACACGTACACAGGGATGCAGTCCATTAGGTTGTTTGCAGATTCAAATTAGACACTTACTGCTTATGTCAAATGTCCTGCTGTGTTAGTAGGTCACAAGCATAGAAAATGAAGCCATACATAATGATAGGAGTACCTATAATGCCTTAGTGATTGTGTGTTGTGACTGCCCCCCTTCAGGTGGTAGAGATGGCCCTGGGCACAGTTGTCCCTTGCTGCAGTGGCCCCAAAAGGCCACAGGACAGGGTGGCTGTAACAGAAATGAAGAGGGATTTTGAAGGTTGTCTAGGGGCTAAGGTAACCTTTTCCTCTGGTTCCACTGAAGTCCTCCCATCTTGTGTAATGTGGGAAGTGAACCATGGTAACAGGTGGGGAGATGAGGTCATCCAGATGCTGGAGAGGCTCTTTCAAACAAAAGCCTGCCAGGACCTCTAGGAGATGTGCTGTTGCACTTCTGAGCAGGATGGTCTGAAATGATCATAAGATGTTAAAGTGATTTTGCTCAAGTACTGCAGCAGTGTTACTTACGATTTGTGCTTGGAGAAATGGAAGTGGGTGCTGGAGGTGTGAGCTAGGCTTTATCCCTCGATCGCCTGGTGTGAGTGGCAAATACTGATCGGAACTGGCCAAAGATTGGGAATTGGATTGGAGGAGTTTCTATAGGCAGTGCTATAGCACTCAGCACCATACTGCTATGAGACCGTGTGACCGCTGTGTTTCTCTCCGCTCCCCTCAGCAAGGCTTCAAGGGCTTCCAGGTGCCTCCGGAGCGCTTGAACAACACAGTCTCCTTCCAGTACAATGGCACAGACTTCTCTCTGAGTCACGGGTCTGTGGTCATTGCTGCAATCACCAGTTGCACAAACACCAGCAATCCGTCTGTCATGCTGGGGGCGGGTAAGATTTGTGCACTGCTTACTTAAACCCCCTTTGTGGCGTTAGTGCTGAATTCCTTGTTGGTGAATAGCCATTCATGCCAAGTGAAGGAAGCCAGAGAAATGGGGGAGGGGGATTGCTGTTAGAAAAAGGTTCCTGTCTGTGGAACAAACAAATTTCCTAGGACAGTGTTTCCCAGCAAAGGGAGCAAAAATGTGGACTGTGGCAGGAAGCTTGGAGGGAGCAAAAACATGAACTAACTGTGGGTCTCTGAGGACTGGATTGGGAAACACTGTCCTAGCAGAATGATGTAATGCTTTAAACTGCTGTGTCAGGGGGCTCCTCTTTTTTGAGTTTGTCGCCTTCTAGTGATTACTATGTGTAATTCTGGGGTTCCTTTGGTCAGGGCAGTGACAGTACCTCTCCCTGTGTGCCTTTCAGGGCTCCTAGCAAAAAAAGCTGTGGAGGCGGGTCTTAGTGTCCGGCCCTACATTAAAACCAGCCTGTCCCCGGGCAGTGGCGTGGTCACGTCCTACCTTAAAGAGAGCGGGGTGATGTCTTACCTCTCCAAGCTCGGGTAACTCGCTGATAAATTTGTTCTGTTGTTTTTCACTTGTCACCTGATAGCTTTTCAGTGCTGTCTGATTGGCTAGTTTCAGTTGGGATCATGGAGTTGATAACCTTGACTCGCTTCTCATAAAACATTTTTCAGTCCAGAAGAGGTACATATCTTAATGATGAAAGGGTTTTTTAGACTTGATATTCTATTTTCAATTGACTTCAGTTCCCATCCCTCTCCCTTTCAGGTTTGAAGTAGTGGGCTATGGCTGTATGACCTGCATAGGGAACAGTGGTCCCCTCCCTGACCCTGTGGTGGAGGCCATTACTCAGGTATTCAGGTATTTCTTACTGCATTGCTATCTTGCTGTGATTAGCACAGCAGCCACGAGACCCTGCTCTCCCCTCATGTCCTCAGGGGGACCTGGTGGTAGCTGGAGTCCTGTCTGGCAACAGGAACTTTGAAGGCCGAGTCCACCCCAACACCCGCGCCAACTACCTAGCCTCGCCGCCCCTGGTTATTGCATACGCCATCGCGGGGACCATCCGCATTGATTTGGAAAAGGAGCCGCTGGGTAAGATCTTGCATGTGAGGTACAACTGGGAGGGGTGTAATTATGCTGCCAAGGGTGGGGTGTAGGCAAGGGGGTTATAATCACGCAGGGTGTGTCTTACTGCTGCAACAGCCAACACTAGGAGCTTGTCAGACACTTGAAGGTTGCTGTTACCATTAAGTTATATTTCTACACATTCATCATCAACAAAGTTTTATACTACATGGAAGAAATGAAGATTCAAACTCATAGTGGGTGGTTTACCATATACTGGTTTAACACCATGGGATTACAGTAGATGGCTATAAGGCAGTGGGCATGCTTTGAGCCCTTTTTTGAACAGAGAGTACCATCTAGTGGTGTGAAAAAATACAGCAAATGGTTCATGAAGCTTCATTTGGTCATCACTACTGGATTCCTTTAGACAGCAGTTGGCAGCATGAGAAAAAGGCAAGACCACCCTGAGACACACGGCCTAAGGCAATGGCAGAGCTCAGGCAAAGGAATGTTGGGTGATGTTTCTGTCTTGTGTGTCAGCGGTGACCCCTGAGGGGAAGGAGGTCTTCCTCAAAGACATTTGGCCCACACGGGAAGAGATCCAGGAGGTTGAGCACCAATTTGTTATTCCCGCCATGTTCAAGGAGGTCTACACTAAGGTGGAGGTACATCAGCTCGCCGTGCCAGCTGAGATTTGTAGACCTGCTCTATTTGGGTAGCCGGTATGCTTAGAAAAGTATCTGTTGTAAATGGTACTTAATTTTTAGGTACATATCTTGAATTGGGTAATACTTTTTTTGTAAATAGTAGTTGGTCATTGTTCAGGGACCTGACTGAAGGGTGTATGCCTGCTCTATCTGCAGAATGTGAATGAGCGGTGGAATTCCCTCAATGCCTCCTCTGACAAGCTCTACACATGGGACCCCAACTCCACCTACATCAAGTCTCCTCCCTTTTTCGATGGACTGGTAATTCAAAAAGATGTCGCCACAATGTCCTCAATTTCCCTGCATCCAGTGAGCTTGTAAGAAAATGATAGGAGTTTCTGTTCCACAGACGAGAGAGCCACAACCACCGAAGTCCATAACCGACGCGTATGTACTGCTGAACCTTGGGGACTCTGTGACCACAGACCACATATCACCCGCTGGGAACATAGCCCGGAACAGCCCTGCAGCGCGGTACTTGACCGGCAGGGGGTGAGTGACCAATCCTGCCTCTGAAATATCAGGTTCTGATATTTGTTACATATAGGGCTGCAACTAACGATTATTTTGATAATCGATTAATCTGTCGATTACTTTTTCGATTAATCGGGTGGGGGAGCAAAAAACAATTTGATTTCCAGCAATTTTTAATAACCCAGTCTGTCTTTGTACAAAGGTTGTTTCCAGCAACTCAC
>JAODJU010000014.1:9172692-9184344 GCA_026776725.1 Gnathonemus echidnorhynchus
CGATTATTAAATTAGTTGGCAACTATTTTAATAATCGATTTTAATCGATTAAATCGATTAGTTGTTGCAGCCCTAGTTACATATTTATTAAAATTGACTTTACGCCCAGGGCTTTGGTAAAATCTGATGGCCAGATGCCTGTTTTTTTTTTTTTCTCAATGCCAGCATAGGACTGGTATACACTGGTCCAAAAATCCATTTGTAAACCTGGAGAGTTCTAATGAAGAATATCTAAAATGAGAAAGTGTTTGGCTGTCCCCGCAGCATTTTGTGAGGTTGTTACCCAGCCAGCTGAAACGTGGGCCTTTCTCCACATCCTGCTTACACATCACCTCACTCCCCCTCTCCCCCGCAGCCTGTCCCCGCGGGACTTCAACTCGTACGGGTCACGGCGTGGCAACGATGCAGTCATGGCCCGGGGCACTTTTGCCAACATCCGTCTCTTCAACAAGCTGCTGGGCAAACAAGGGCCACAGACAGTGTACCTCCCCTCCAGAGAAACGGTAATGCTCCCTCATGGCTGTGTGGGGCCTGCTGCAGCGGAATAGCCTCCAGCAGGTTTCCTACTGCTGTGCTGCGACTCCTGCCAGGCTGATGCTTGCAAAGAGGGAGAAATTCTCCAGTAGAGGGCAGATTCCTTTGAGATCCAGCATGAGGTTTAATGATGGAGTGTTGGTTGTTTGTGGTGTCGCTAAAGAATGAATAAAGTTTAACAATTTGTTTGCGTTACTTCTGTATTTTTGATATTTATGCTTAAAGATCTAACTGACACTAGATCACAAGGACAGCCCCTCTCATGTCTAGTATTCAGGCCTCTCCTCCATCTCCCCTAGTTTTGTCCTGCTGTGTCTTGAGTTACAGGCTGCTCATTTTTAGTGCTCCCCCTGTGGTGGCACTGTGCCCTGTTGGCTGTGGTGGGCGGGTAACCAGCCACTCTCCCTGTTCCAGATGGATGTGTTCGATGCTGCTGATGAGTACAAAAAGGCCGGCCTGCCTCTCCTAGTCCTGGCCGGGAAGGAGTATGGATCAGGCAGCTCCAGAGACTGGGCTGCCAAAGGGCCGTTTTTGTTGGTATGTCCAAGAATCCCATGGCTTAGCTTGTGGCCATACGTGGGTCGCCAACTAACAGTCCTCCTGTTAGTCAGGGAGGGCCTCCAAATGCAGCCTGGCTGTTCATCTGTACATAACAAAATGTACAATTATAGGTCTTAAGAAGAATCTTGCTGTTAATGCCCACACCCTCTTTCCTGTGCTCCCAGGGCATCAAGGTGGTGTTGGCCGAGAGCTACGAGCGCATCCATCGCAGCAATCTGGTGGGGATGGGCATCATCCCGTTAGAGTACCTGCCAGGCGACACGGCCGAGTCATTGGGCCTGACGGGCCGGGAGTGCTACACCATTGTCATCCCAGAGACACTGACGCCCAAGATGAACGTGGACATACAGGTGCGTCCTGTCGCTGATGCTGCTACACTCCAGAGCACACCTCCGCTAATTGTCAGAGACACAGATGGTGCAGCCCTAAGTCCTCGGACATGGCTAATGCTAATTCTGTGAATAATAAGACCGACAGTTTTAATGGCACTAGTTTTTCCAGAATGTGATGGATTAATTACTGTCTATCTCATTAGCTGGACACTGGGAAGACCTTCCAGGCTTGCATGAGGTTTGACACTGATGTGGAGCTCACGTATTTCCAACACGGCGGCATCCTCAACTACATGGTCCGTAAGATGTCAGAGAAGTAGAGGATGGAGGGGAAGAAAGGTCACCTGGCACATGGTGATACGTCAAGCCTGCAAGTGTGGTGAGAGTTACCTTGTAAGGACAAGGACCTCCCCTAAAAACACCCAGTCCTAGTTCAAGATGGGTGGTAATGCAGACTTGCAGTACATCTGTTGTGGTGGTGTTAAGTAGAGGTTGCAGTTTGGATTAAAATCAGTTTTTTTAAAATTTTGGATCTAAAGCGCATGTATGTCCAGTTTGGCTTTGACTGGGACAAGAACAAAAACATCAAGTCCTACTTAAAATTATTCTGCCTGTAATTAATAGTTTAAACAAATATATGAAATTTATATTTATGAAGTAATTTTAGTACCCGTTCAGTGAGCACCACTTGCCTTAAACTATTATAATATAGCTTACTGTTTAGAGAGGACTGATTATAAGTGCCCATAGTTTTAGGTGAATGACCTTGTCATTGACTGTAGCTGACATGCAGAAAAGTACAACCTAATATAACAACTGGATTTTCCCTTTATTTCATTAATTGTGTAAAATAAATCTAAGTACACCATACATTATACTTTAAAACACCGCTACACATTAAAATGTCATATCTGAACCAGTAAAATCTAGATTATGTTGAAATAGCCAGATGGGTTTTCATCTAAATAAATTTCACTTGGGGGCAGATTTTCACTGTTTTTACATCAGCTTTTCCAGGAATTGGTTTTTCATACTTCCCCCACCTCAACTTGTGGACCAGATATGTTACTGTTTGCGCACTTCCACAATAAACCTTTTTGGACCAAAGACTTCTGTACATGTGCCTTTCTGCACACCAAAAGATTTAATAATCATTAATCAATCAATGTGTTAGAAGCAGTGATTAATTATCATTGATCTAAGTGTATGTGATTTGATGCTGAATAAAGAATAAGGTTGGGTTTTATTTATTGTCACAAAGAAACATATGCAACTTTTCAATAGTTAACTTTTGTGTTGGGGTGTTTAGCTGTAAATGGATTATACTTGACCCTATTAAATACTACAGTCTTGCCTGTTTGATTTATATTTTGTCATATGCAATTGGTAAGACACATTTGTAAGCTGCACAAGATGTGATTGTTGGCAATTTCCTCATCAGGGGAGCATGTGGTCAGGTTGCAACAAACTTAACCAAACCGCTTCAAAATTCAGGAAGCTTATTTCTCACGAGGTGTCTCTTGGTCTTGTCCCGATGACATGTCTGCTTTTGAGACTAATGTTCCTGATGAGGTGCCAAAACGGCAGTCACTTGGAGGTAAGCTCCGATGGTATGGATACACAACATCATTGCTACCAATGAACAGCAGTCTTCCACTCTTGAAAGGGTCTTAAAAAGAAAGTTAAATTCATGTTAAATTATCTAGACAAACACAGAATAGCTGTTTCCCATATGAAATAGAATATCGGGAATACTGATGAGAAATTAAATATAAAAAGTTATCGGATATACATAAGATTCACTTTTGGCAATGTTTGTTATTTTGGTCTTGTTGGCCACACCCCTTTTAACACTGATGACAGTCATTGTGGGGAAAGCAGCACCTCTGAAGGTCAGTGTCCGCCTCAGCTTTGGTTGTGAATAACGCAGGTGGAGACCTGCAGCATCCCTCTGTGGGGGACTCATGTTTGGGTGTAGCACACATAGCGGTGACCCTTGCCCTTGCTGCAGTCCCGAGTGTGCCATCTGGCTCTCCGGAGGACCAGAGCACAGCGCCTCACATTGCCTTTCCTCTTTGTGCGGAGAGGGTTCCTCTTCCAGTTGGTGTAGGTGACTGGTTCCCCGCCAACCCACTCCCAGTGTTCCCTGTTCTCACGATCATTCAGTCCTGCAGGATGAAGGTGACAAATGGAAAAATCAGCAATTACAGTCTACACCGGTGTTCCCCAACCCAGTTGTCATGAACCCCCAGACGGTCCACATTTTTGCTCCAACCCAATCAATCAAGAACACTGAATATCTAGTATGGGTGTGTTGGTAGCTGGGAGAGAGCAAAAATGTGGACTGTCTGGGGGTCCCCAAGGACTGGTGAGGGAAACACTACAGCAGTGTTTACCTCTACAGCATATCCATAGTTTTGCCCCTGAATTATGTATCTGCATAATGAATGACTTCGCCTGCATTGATTAACTGGACTTTTAAGACTTAAAATTCTTATATATACAGCTCTGGAAAAAATTAAAAGACCACAGCACATTTTTGTTTCATTTGTCAATTTAAGGGTGTATGTATGTGAATAATATTTTTTTTGCATACTGTAGCCTGGTTCTTCTCTGTCTCATTAATGAAGGGCTTCATCCTTGCTATATGGGACTTCAGTCCTGCTTCTAGGAGCCTGATATGAACTCTCCTAGCAGTGCATTTCACACTTGATGATCCTCAGATTCATGAGAAACTGTTGGATAAGGTAACAGTCATCTCTGGCATTAGAAAGTCACTTCCACCCTCTGCCTGGCTGGTTTTTGGTCATTCCCATTGTCTAGTGTACTGCTGTCATAGAAATTCTGAGCCTGGAAGCAGCCTGCTGTGCAGTTCTAGCCTTCTGCCAGGATTAAACTAGGATTTAACAATGCAGATGTAAAAAAGAAAAAAAAATGGAGTGGTCTCAATTTTTTTCCTGACTATGTAATGTATGTAATGTAACACTCTTCAAGTACACAACAGAAACGATGTATCCCCTCACTTCCCAGACCACATAGGTGCAGTCAGCTGGTTACAACAATTTGAGGCAATAGTATATGAGGACTACAGTCATTAAAAATGGAGCTTTACCAATCCAGAATGGCTTTCTTCCACTGAAATCCCACAGCCAGTCCATATCCAGCTCCGACAGCACACTGACGAGACTCCCATTGTAGCTACAGAATTAAGAAATTTAGAAAAATGGGTAATAGGCAGGGATTGACACAACTGGTCCGCAAGTATGCATTCACCTTTAAAAGCGACACGTGCGGAAATCGATTGTTTTAACAGCATGAATGCGTACGTATTTTATGTGTATTTGCACTGATATGACAAGAAATTATTGTGTATTTTAACCTTTTTATGCTAAGTTGTACTTCATTTGCGGCATAGAGGTTAAAATGCACGATAATTTCTTGTCATATCTGTGAAAATGCACATAAAATACGTACACAACAATCAATTGCCGCACTTATCACTTTTAAAGGTGAATGCGAACTTGCGGACCAGTTATGTCCATCCCTGGAAATAGGTAATAATAAGTTGCCTGATGTTTGTCAGTGTGGATGCAGATGACAGCCAGTCCCTACTTACGCCTCCTTGCAGGTTCTGGCAGCCAAAGCCCAGGTCAGCCTGGGGCCTTTGCTCAGGATATAGCAGCGGCCGCTGTAGTACGTCCACCCCTGGAGACACTTCTGAGCATCGATGGCCTGTGTAATGGTGAAAGGAGACTGTCATGGTGTCACAAATATGACTGTGCGCAAAGCCATGAGGTTTCTTGAACTTGTGCTTGAACGTGTTTCTTCTTGTCGCGTAGTCAGTCAATCTTGTGCCAGCTACTGGTTTGTTCCATACAGTGACATGATGATTAAGAAACTAGACTTTTGACTGATGTGTTTTCGGTGTATGTATCGGGGTCCAAGCTGCAATCCTGCTTTCAAACCCTCGCAAGCCGGCTCCCCTGACCATTTTTGGGAGACATGCATCTCTGCAGTCTAATAAGCACTAAGCCAGGAATGAGCGTAGGAGTCCACCTGGTGCGAGGGAGTCCAGGGTCTCCAGGCAACGCCGTCACAGCGCCACAGTGCATTGGAGCTCTGGTTGAAGTGCAGGAGCCCTGTCAGCTCCAGGGTGCAGGTTCTGGGAGAGTGGTACCCTGGGACATCCTGTCATGAGGGAGACCCTTGTGACTGAAAGCTGCGTCACACTCAAGGTTTATGAATTTAAACGATTAAACTGTATGTTGTTGGTAATTACTTTAAAAAACAAGCAATTATCTAATAACAATATAACATGCGGCTGTTACCGATATGAGTTTAGTGGCTTTACTATCTGAAGTCAGGACCTTGCTTCTTTCCAAGGAATCGGGGACGGCTGTCTGCTGCCCCCTGCTGGCTACCATCACCTTGGCACTCCTCCCCATTTGGGAGGGAGAAGAGTGGTCCTCCACTTGCAATGACATGATCCCATGGTACTAGAGAAACATGGAAAAGCAAGAGGCGATGAGGTAGCTTCTCATGTGATTGCTAAGCAAACGTTGGCACTGTCCACTTTATACACAGGACAGTCAACAGAGATTTTCTTACTGTGAAAACAGTGTCAGATCCGTTCTTGTGCGATGAAGCGGGCCGAACCTGTGCATTAAACATTCCATTATGAATGGCTTTTCCATGTGACCATTTTTTTCCCCCAAGTTTATTGTACTGAAAAATAAGTACGCTTTACGAGAGACTGTATTAAAGTGTCAAACAGAGACCCACTGTTTTTCCATTGTCTATAGGCCTCAGTCTCTTGCGAGATGACTTATACTGCATGTCTCCATGTGTCCAGATGATGGGCAGGGTCTCCAGCTGGATGGCCCCATGGCGCGGATGGGTTAGCCGTGAGCTAGATTTGGTGCCTGGTGAAGGCTGGCTGTACCTACACTGGCCTGCAGGGGGCATGAGGAATACACAGGGCTCAGATGTATGGAACTGCGGACCATACATACATGGATACATATCAACATTCAACCACTGTCCTGAGATTTTCATTCACAGTTACTGGTATTTTAAATCAGATATGTTACTATTTACTCAGAATGCTACTATTTTTTGAATACTTTCATTGAAGCAGTTTAGGTTAAGCACCATGGGTCCCTGACCTGGAATTATAAACTGGCTTTAGTATTTAAACACTATACTGACTCACCAGGTGTGGAGAGGTGGGCGGGTTCTCACCTATCCCTGAATCGATGATCGTCACAAGTGCACTGGTGTTGCAGCCGAGGACAGCACCCTCTGGTGAAGCCAATGACACCTCAAATGTCTCGTCCTGTTCCTCCAGCTGGTCCTGAGTGATCTCCAAACGCCAGGTCCTGCTGGTCACACCTGAGGGCAGAGAGGTCAGGGAGTTTATCCTCTACTTAGTAGTGATGGCCAAATGACACCTCATGAACCATTTGAGGTATTTTTGACCCCACTAGATGGCGCTCTTGGCTTACTTTGGGTCATGCTTTGAGCTGTTGGTTATTTTTTTTAATAGACATCACTGCCTAGTGGGGTCAAAAAACACTGCAAATAGTTCATGAAGCATCATTTTTTCCATCACTACTACTTAGCATTTACATACCTGGATACCATTTAGTCACATCATAGCAGAACAAATTTTGCCAAAGTGATTAAATGAGAAACCTTTATAGTGGCTGAAATGTTTAGATAATTTTTTTTTTCATGGTTCATCTAAAAGTATTAATGTACCAGGATCAAACTGAAGTAAACTTGATGGACTTAGGGTGAAATCCTTCCCTCTGGAGGCTGTGATTTCTTTGACCTGAAATAGATGGATACAATACATCACCCACATAACAGCCTTTAAAAGCTGTCCCTGATCTCCAGGGCCCAAATGCAAAGATGCGGAGACTGGTACCTTGATAGTCACATAGGACGAATCAGCAGTATTGCCGCTCCTGAGCACGGTGAGCAACAGCAGGTCCTCCGCCTCACACACCCTGTACTCAGCTTGGGAGAGCTCCAAACTTGCCCAGCGGAACTCGAACCTACAGGAGCAAGGTATTGATGGCTAATGATGGCCAAATGAAGCTTCATGAACCATTTAGTTTATTTTCTGACACCACTAGATGGTGCTCTCTGTTCAAAATAGGGCTCAAAGCATGCCCCAATTTAAAACCAAGACCACCATCTAGTGGGGTAAGAAAATACAGCAAATGGCTCATGAAGCTTCATTTGGCCATCACTAGAGCCAACGTTTTTAGGGGGAGGGGTCACATGACCCTTGTGTGTGTGAAAAACCATAAGCTGTCAAAAAAAGATTGGAATAGTTACAAAAGAAAGACTTGGAATGGCAGAGGCAAAGGTAGAAGGTGAATGATCAGCGTTGTGCAATCAGGCAAGTATTGTCGGGAAGTGTGCTATGCAGAAAATCTGAATTGAATAAAGACAAACAGGGATGAGACGGAGTGAGAGAGACTAACTGTCAGAAGAGAACCTTACGTGTAGGTTGGGCTGACATTCGCCAGGGGATCTGACACCTTAAACTCCAGGCTGTCCGACAAGGCGCTGCTTGCGGGGTTGATGACATACAGGATGTTCCTCCTATTCAGGTCCCTCTGGGTGAAACGCTGGCGGATAAACTGGCCTTTGGAGTAGACAGGAAGTGCATGGTCACTCACAGTCGTGTCCAAGAATAACTTTAAGCTCAGTTACAGTTTCCTGAAAAACATGCAGCTGCTGAATGAAACAGCCAATCCTTCTGTGACCTTTTGTCCTGGTTGATTGGTTAGCTGGTTAAATTACTGTAAGAGAGCATATAAAGTTTCACAACCCAGCAAGATACCCTCACCATGCCCTACCACTGACACACAGTCTGTGGTGATTTTAGTAAATACTGAATATTATATTACAGCACATTAAGTATTATTTACTAATAAGCCATTCCCAATTCAGCACAAACACAAAGACAAAAAAAACATGTGAGCCTTCCTAAACTAGCCATTGCATAATGAAACTGAACGAAACATGCTTTGATTCCAAACAATGCCCTCTCGCCCAGGCCTCACCTGAAGTGACGTTCTCCAGGTAGCCAAAATGGGGCGGTCGAAGCACCTGGAAGACAAGCTGCTCGCTGTGGCAGTCGGTGCCCTGCACTTTCAGCTCTCGCGACGACACGAAGATACCGTAACGGCCATCCTTCAGCACTTCCGCCCTCCAAGCCACCTTTAAATGCACCAACCGTGGGGCTGGACTGCCCAGAGGCTCCACCTAGGGGCAAAGCGATGATCAGCACCAGTATGCAAACCCACATCCCAGCCTGAAATGTTCTCACACCCTAATTAGTGTGTAGGGTATTAAGACTCTAATTTAACAAGGTTCCTTTGGTGGCACTCTTCAAAAAAGGGCATAAAGCATGCCCCAAAGCAAACCAAGAGCACCGTCTTATAAATGCTTCTATGGAAATCTGTTAATTACTATAGCCTGGAGAGCATCAGTGCATTATTTTATAACTGTCATAGATTCTGTGATAACAAGGCTGGTGGTAAGGACCAGTGCTTGTGCTGTAATATAGGTCTGGTTGTTGTCAGTCCGCTGACAGTAAATCACTATGTATGGCCTGACGGCAGCCTGACAGCCTCACCTGGATGGTGAAGAAGACAGGCTCAGTCTGGAGCTTCCCCCCCATCAGGAAACCACGGTGGCTGCTATCAAGGGCAGTGAAGCTGAAGCGGTCGATCTGGGCAGGGCCCCCGCCATGCCTATAGGCCAGCTGAAGGTCCAGCAGGTTCTGTTGAGTGAAGTTGCCCTCGAGAAATGATGCCCCCCGCAGGAGCAGCTGCCCATACTGAGGTTGTTGCACCAGCACAAAGAAGAGTCCAGATGGGGGGGTGTCAGGGTCAGACAGGCTCAGGACGTCCGGGGACAGCACCATGGTGGTGCCTTGTGGCACCTGCAGGCCACTGTTATGGCGGATTGAGGGCAGCTCCCGGTCTACTGTGTCGATAGCGATGTCCAGAACGCCTCCACGAGTGGATTGCCCATTGCTGACCACAAACCTGTCAGAGGGAAAGGCAGCACTGGCCTTAAACATGCATGAGAAAACACCAATCCAACTCCACCCAATTGAAACTCAAAAATCCAGAAGGTCCCGCCTACCGCAGCACCTCCTGGGGTGACGCAGCGCTGTTATCGTGGATGTAGCACACCAGGTTGGCAGCCACGTCCATCTGGCTGAAGGAGGTGATAGCCATGCCTGGGTGGTGGATGTACTCCACATGACCATGGTTGGGCGGAGTGGTCACCACATAGAGGAGCTCCTCTGGACGGTCTGTGCCATCCAGGGCCAGGAGGACTTTGGTGGTCAGCACCACACGCTCGCCCCGTCGGGCCTGAACAGGCTTGACAAACACGGCGATGTCTCCTGGGAAGTCAGAGTGACATTGTTGCTGTGGTGTGATTCGATCTCAGTGAGATGCGTTAGAAATCACCCCCCAGGGCATGTGGCAATTTGCAATATGCTCAGTGAGAAAACAGTTTAAAAGGGTTGCATACTCAGAAAAGCCACACATATGGGTAATTAAATCAAATCTGAGACAAGCCTGAAAAACTTATACCTATCCATTTTCTATGCACGGTCATAGGGGGTCCAGAGCCTATTCAGGGGGCAAGGCAGGGCGTAACGCAGGACAGGGGCACCAACCTGTCCTAGTGCACACTCACACATACATTCACACCTATGGGCAATACAGCATGTTTTTGATCTATGGGGGGAAACTGGAGTACCCTGAGGAAACAACAAGACAACACTCAGGGAGAACATGCAAACTCCACACAGGTTGGAGACTGGAACCCCGGTCCCAGAGGTGTAAGGTGACAATGCTAACCATTGCGCCACTAGCCTGATAAACTTTAATTATGGAAGTAACTCAACCTTGGCATGCATATTGTCAGTACATATGCTTAAAGGTGGTACATTTGGCTTTTGGGGAATCTGGTATCCATGAATCATCAGGAAGGCCTGCACTGACAGGCTGGTGCACCCAGCCCCTGAGCCAACCCCGCCATGCTAACCTTTCTCCATAGTCTTCACCGAGATGCGGAAGTGCTGCACAGGTGAGTGGTTCGCCCCATCCTGCAGATGGAAGATGAACACATCCTCTTTCTGGAACCCAGTGGACCCAGTGTGGAGGTATCTCAGCAGGTTGCTGTCCAGGTCCTCCTGGGAGCAATTATCCCCGGCACTAAGTGATACCCAGTGCAGGCCCATCTGTGCAATGACAGAGGTCCTGGTAAGCACCAGAACAGCCACTAAACACATATGGGCCATTGCTTTTATTATATGTCATGTCAGGTCTTTTCTCTGGGCCACCTAACCCCACGGCTTACATTTACACCTTCCGGCACTCGTTACTTAATACAGCACAGTCCCAGGTCTTAGACTATGGCTGCCATTTGGTTGTTCGTTTACAGTGCATTGTTTATATTGATATACTTATGTCCTTACATACTGTGCTCTTATATTGTGTGTATTGTCTGATCGTGTCTATAACTGCTGCTGTAAAATCATAATTTCTCTTTGTGAAAGTTTCCCTAAGTTCATCTTAAAAATCTTGCTCATTTAAGTGTGAGTTTGTATAACATGAGATCGGTTGAGGGTCTTTGCTCTGTAGGATGTGCTCTGTCTGATTTACATTCAGGGAAGGGAATGGAGGGGGCTAATGCCTACCTTCATCTGCAGCAGGCCTTCTGTGGGCAGGCTCTCAAACACATACAGGATGTCCTGGGCAGGCGTGTCATCGTCCCACGCACCAAGGACCACGCCGGAAATCAGTCTGGACTCTCCCATATCTACCTCTATGCCAGTGTTCCTACAGGGACAAAAAGCACACAAGCCTGCATTTCTCTTTCACGCTCAACCTGTGTTTCTCTTTCACTCTTAGCCCCCAGCCTGTGTTTCTCTTTCACTCTCAGCCCCCAGCCTGTGTTTCTTTTTCACTCTTAGCCCCCAGCCCGTGTTTCTCTTTCACTCTTAGCGCCCAGCCTGTGTTTCTCTTTCACTCTCAGCCCCCAGCCTGTGTTTCTCTTTCACTCTTAGCCCGCAGCCTGTTTCTCTTTCACTCTTAGCCCCCAGCCTGTGTTTCTCTTTCACTCTTAGCCCCCAGCCTGTGTTTCTCTTTCACTCTTAGCCCCCAGCCTGTGTTTCTCTTTCACT
>JAODJU010000014.1:9213131-9224094 GCA_026776725.1 Gnathonemus echidnorhynchus
AGTTGAATCAGGTGTGTTAAACGAGGGTGAACCGAAAACTGTGTAGGGCTGCGGCCCTCCAGGACTGGAGTTTGAGATCCCTGATTTAGGGTCTCATGAAAGGTATTGCTATGGTATCCCAAAGCAAAGTAATTAAGTTGCATAACATGCATCTGTTAGAATGGATTAAAATTCTATACTGTTTTGAAAAAGGATATAAATTAAGTAATTTAAACATAGCATCCCAATGTAGTGGCACCTGTAGCCCTGGAAGCCCAAGAGAAGACAGCAGGGAAAGCAGAGAAAGGGACGTCGACCCAGACAACAGGTAGGTTTTGATGTGCTTTCTGGTGGGGAGGGGAGATACTGCTAATATTTTAATGACTAATTTTAGATATATTAATGATAACCATTTTAAAGCTCGTGGGAGTTTTACACAAAAATGTTCTGAGGGCAGAATGAAAAATAATTGGTTCAGACAGAAAACCAATCAAATTGTAGAGGAGGCAGATCCAAGCAACTAAAGGAGGCAGAACCGAGACATCTGACCAAGATCTGATTGGTTATCTCCCTGAACCAATTATTTTCCTTTTAGCCCTCAGAAATTTTTGTGTAATACTCCCATGAGCCATATTAAACAATTATTATTTATGATTTAATTATCTGTAAAGGGTAGTGTATATCTAGAAAATAAAATCCAGTACACGTCGACAGTACTAGATTTATTAAGATGTAATAAATCTATAAATAAAACAAAAATAACAGAAATGGACAGCCAGATTTACTATTGTTAATATGACTAAAATATGAGTAAGGTTTGCATGGGTGTAGATTTGGGTATGGACTGTAGGGACATGTCTCTACCTGTATTGTGGGGGTTCGGTGTCTGTTTAGGGGGGTGGGGGATTCGGGGCTGATGTGGTCTCTACCTGTATTGAAAGCAAACATACACCCTTGAAAGTCTGAGTAACAGTTTAAATATGAAAACAAACAAACAAACAATCAATAATGGTGCATCGATCTGCCGACTCCTATTTTCTGCCTGCTAATTACAGAAGCTTTTTGGTGTTGTGACGTTTTAGTGAACCTTTCAGTTTCAGGTCAGAGTGCCTCCCTCAGCACATGTCGGCGATTACCGTGATGTACTGGAGCAACGCAGACGACATCGCGATCAGCCAGCTGGGAAACATGTCGGCCACGAGCTGTGTGTGCCAGCGCTCAGCATCCTAGACACATGGGCCTTCAGCATCCCTCATGGGCACAAATGCACACTTCCAGCAACGGCGAAAAATTGACTGATTTCAGCACTTCAGTAATGATAATAATAATGACACTTTATTGATCTCACATGGGGAAATTCTCATCTTGGTTACACCATCTTGCTTTCCATGACACACAGACACATGAGAGCAATCTTGGCAGTGAAGAGCATTTATCTGCAGTGGTGCCCATGGAGTTGGGGGGTTAAAGGCCTTACTCAAGGGCCCATAGACATGATTTTTCTGCTGAGGCTGGGCTCACATCAGCAACCTTCCAATCACAGGCACAGAGGCTTAGCCCAATAACCTTGATAGACACTCAATCACACATCTTATGTCTTACCATAGCGCAGTAATTACTGTTTTTCCCGATTGCTTTGGAGCATTTCTGAAATGATGATTAACATTTGCAAACCAACAAGCATAATCCCCACACCAAAATGTCACTCCATTTCTCATTGTTTCACACACATTTCCAAATGTTTTAGCTTATATGTGCAAATGGTTTCATACAATTGTCATCATTCGGCACAATTTTCAGTTGCTTTAGCCTTATTGGTCAAAATACATTAAATAGTTTCCCATTGTAATAATTCTATATCCAAAACAATATATGTATGTGATCATTGTGTTAACCACCCCTGCAAAAGAGTTAACCAAGCTTTCAAAATGATTTTAAAATGTATTCCAAAATTTGCAGTGACATGGCACTGTACATGTTTTGGTTCCCACAGTACATGATTTTGTTGCCCTTTTGTTATTCTTGCACTGCCATTTTGCTATTGTTCTGTTATACAGTGCAGTGTGACTTTTTGGTTTGCTATTGTACTGTCTTGAGATCTGAAAAAGTTACATGTGCATGCAAGTGCTTCCTCTTGCCAGTGAACTTTACATACTGCAATGTATGTCCTTGCAATGTTGAAACTGGTGTCTTTGACATGAATAAGTATTAGTTTGCTAAATAAAAATGATCTGTCAGTGACAAAGTGGGAACTATCATTCACTAACACTTCGACAATATGTTTAAGCATTTGGACTCTCATGGTTAAAACAATACTGATTTTTCTTTCAATTCTGGTGACACTGACTGATTCATTGGTGCAATTATTTGCTTTTAAGACATGAGTTAATTGTTTTGGGTAAGTTACAGGTGTTTGCAGCTAAACCATAGTGTTCTGCTATATGCATGAATTGTTTTGAGAAATGCTCTTGTAATCTTGAGAAAGTTGAGTATGCTTCATGAAATGTGACAAAGCAATTGAGAAAAACTAACAACATTGGAGAACATAGAAAAAATATATCAAGTAATACTTAATATTTATTTTATTAAAGAAAGAAATATGCTTAAACTTCAGTTATACTTCAGTTCAATTTAACAATGAATACACAATATTCATAAATTCAGCATTGTTTTATTGTTTTTCTATGTTGGTCATTTAGGGTATCTTAAGGATAATCTGAAAGTAACCTTAAACATGTTTACCACTGTTTCTAAATTGATAGTGTTTGGTCATGAATAACATGTTGGGTATTGTTCTTTAAAATGGCAATTAATTCCACTGTGACAACATGCCCACAAAATATCTATGTGTAGCTATTGTGTAATTAAATCAAAATTAATTTAGGAATGAATATACAAAGCATATTAAATTGTGAACTGAACCATTGTCTTGCTTATGAACAAGGCTGCATTTTCTAGTGGTTTTGTGGAAAATGTTGTGTGCCAGCACGCCCCGTTCTCCCCGACTTACGGTGGTATTTGAAGGCCACAGCCCTGTACTCGATCTTGTGCAGTTACTTGCCCGCATGCGGGTCGTTAATGGGGCGGAGTTTTCCAGCTACCCCCTCGGCGGCTCCATGCTGGGACATCTTCGCGCTCGGAGGGGGTGCTTTTGCTATCTCGGTTCCGCCTGTAGCCTTTTCGCCTATACCCAAAATAACATAGTCTGGCTAGCGAACTATCCGAAAAAATGTCATCATTTACAATTAATATACATTAATTTGGATGATTTCCTTAATTGGGAAAAAGCGCCGTCCTGTCATAGGTCACTTTCCAGGCATATTTTTGCATCTCTTGCCAAAGCCGTTTTTGAGTGACATTTACATGGAGATTTAAATATTCTAATATTGTTGCCGGCAGCAATTACTCGATTCCGTCTTATTTGACACAGGTAACAGGCAAGTCTTTGCTTAATTAAGGGTGGGAGGGTAAAAATGCTACTCAGTACACCTGCCTTTAAGAGACAAACGGCGATCACTTTTTTTGCTGTTTTTCTCCACATGCTCACCAGTATATCTCGCATAACGCCAAACATCGTTAGTTCTAATTAAGCACTTAACATTCTGGCTTAATTGTATAATTTCTGAATAATACTATTAATGATGGCCAAGTAGAGCGTAATATCACCTCTACCTCGAGATAAACCGCTAACCTACAGCATTTCCAGCAGCGGATGTTCCGCCCATTTCGCTTCAGAAACTGATTGGTCGACAGTCTTGTCCGTCATAGAACAGCCATATCCGTGCCTGAAGTGAACCCAAATGATCGGTGACATGTAGGGGGATTTCGCTCGCCTATCCTAAGCTGCCGAATACTAGGAATAAGTGTAGTCACATTTTTTCATGTAAGAAACGCGTCGATTTTGTGGGGTTATCGATGATCATTTGTCACGGTTTGGTGCAGTAAAGAGGCAATTATGGTTGTCTATTTAGATCTGAATATACACATCGGAGCTATTTAATTCTTTGTCGCTCATCTATGTAGGGAAAGCCAACTGGATCAGCCAACCTGCAGCCCTTCTTTATATGAACAGATAGGCAGGTTTCTTTGAGAGAAACGTGTGCTGATGAAAATTCAGTATGTCAGGAAAGCATTTGAAAGGACATGAGGTCAGTTGCTGCATCAAATATTCCATATTCGGATTCAATATAATATTTTGGGTAAGTACATTTCCTTGTATTGCTGTTGGCGTCATAATTTCGCTTGAGCGTTTATTTTCTATGTGCTTTAAAGGTTCAGTCTAGCAATGTGTGGCAGAATTGAACAACCATTAATTTGCGTATGTTTTATTTGTGAATTAACTGGCGATCGAATCAAACATTGGAAATGGATAACGGTGAAGGGCAACGGAGTTAAACCAGTATAGGTTTTCGTGAAAGATACTTCGAGGGATCCTAGAGACATACAGTATAACTGACATAATATACCGAGATAAATCCCGCATTTTCATTCATCTGACCGGTCATTTAATGTGCCTTGCTGTTTGGATGCGATGCAGTCGTTTGCCAACGTTAAGAATTATGGACAGGCGTGTAATATTACCTGAAGGAGGTGTGCTGAACACCGGTAAGCCGCTTTCTCTTTGGCCCAGACATTAGCTACTGTTACTATGCGGCCGTTTAAATATGTCTAAGAGGAGAAGTGTACTATTCTTTTACTTAATTCCTTAATGAGAGACATCGCCGTAACGTGAGGCTAAACGTATAACGGAAATGACTTCTGCTCATATATAAACATACGTTTAGAGTGTAGGACGTACGATAATTTTCTATACATTTTAATGTTATTTTTCTTTGTGTTACATTTCTTGGTGAACTTTTTCAAGAAGGATTTCATGCTGAAAAATAATATTATCCAACTTTGAAACTGAAGGAGTGAATTCACACTTATATAATCATATAACAAGGATGTTTATATGGAGTTCCCAACTCTCATGCCTCTGACGTGACACTCACGCTTTCAAACTCTCACAAAAGAAATCTATATTAATCCATTATAAACCTAAAATTAGTTACATCAAAAGCGTTGGTTGTAGCAAACCCTACATACTATTTACAGGGTAATAAAACTCATTACATACATGTAAATGAGTGCGCAGACTCGTCTCGAATTGTAAATCTGAATCCAGCCAGCTGGCCTATGTTGGCAACCCTGCGTATGTAAGAATCAGTTAGGCAATAAAGTCTTCATCATTGTAACTGAAATCATTAAATGTCAGCTCTGCATTGCACTGAATTCCGACTATCACGAAGAGGGTTGAATAGGGTGTCCGGCAAACCTGTTATTCCCTGCTTGTGGCACCAGCTACTGATGAGATGCTCTCCGTTTTGGCTATGATGTTATGCTCCGACTCACAGATGGATGAATTTAATAAGCTGAGTGAACCATTTGGTGTCTTTCAGCTGCATTATGGGCAAAGATGTGCCAAAACCAAAACGAAAGGAGTCATTGTGACTAGAACAGGAATGTGTTTCCAGGATGTTCTATTGGTTAGAAAAGGAGTGTTCCTGTGGGGGTGATTACTGCCCCGTGCCTCTTTCTGGGAGAGGTGTTCTCCTCCTGTCTAATTTGAGAGCCCTGACTGTTGTAAGCACTGTCATGCCACCTCCCACCTCAGAAACTGGACAAAGTTGACAGCATCTAAATAAATATCGCCACTGCCCCATGCTCAGGCTGACTGCTGGAAAAAGTGACCTTACCCCACCCACTCCCGTCAGCCCGTTTCCCTGGCTTGCTGTTATTTTTGCTGCCTTTCTGCAAGTTTCCACGATAGGAGCTTCATCAGCTTTGACTGACATATAGCTGTCGTCTGGGGGGGTGGAGTCCCTCTTAATGATGCGGTCTTCAACTGCTAATCGCCACCTTAACGGTGCATTATTGCTTTTGGCAGCAAGCGAAACCTTGAAAGGCTATAAGGACTCAAAGTATTTATAAACGCAATCTAGGTGAAGGTTTATTGTCATAAAAAGTCACCCGTGAATTGAGATGAATGACCATTGATGTTGTTTATCTGAGTTTGAGAACATGAAGGAGCAAATCTACTGGGGGTGGTTTTTATCCAAACCTACAGCATCACTTCAAGAGAAACCCAAATCCTGGTGTTTGGAAAAACAGATGACTCTCAATGGCTTTTTAGACTGAGGTGATATAAGATGCTGTTAATCAGTTGCAATTCTGTCCTGTTTTACTTTTCTACTTTTGCTTCCTGAATCATCTTCATCGACTCCATTTGTTGTAAGACACTCCTGTTCGAAATCTGTGTCAATGTAAAAAAGGCTTCCTTGTGTAACTTCCCCTTTTTCACATTTGACTTTAAAATTAGTTTTTTCCTCTTTCTGTTTAAATGTGAAATTCATGTGTTTTTTATTTTATAAGTGAGGATCTAAGTGAGGATCTACTATATTTCCAACAGGAATACTGACATATGCACAACTTGGGTTGTTGTCATACCATATATTACAATACTATGTGACAAATATGAAAACTTTTAAACGTTGTAGCTGAGGGATTAGGATTATTGGTAACGCTTTACTTGAGGGGCACAAATACTTAGTAGAAACTCAGTTACTACTGAAGTACAAATTATGAACAAATATATTAGCTACTTAAAAGATGGATCATGATTAATTAATGATAAACAAACATGAGATCAGTACTGTATTTCACTTTTGTTATTCATGACTTGTTCCTTCAGTAGTTTGTTAGTAGTTCCTTCAGAAGTGCACAAAGGTTTACAGAGTTAACAGATATAATAACAAATATAGCAACTGCTTGGAATTACAGATGCATCATGATTCATTAATGATGAACAAACATGAGATCAGTATGTAACTAAGACTTAGTTTGTGGTTAATTCATAATATACTATTATGCTATTATTTATCTGTGCCCTGTCAAGTAAAACGTTACCAGATGATGAATCTAAATAGAACTGAAAGTATATGCATTACTATGAGCTAAAGTAGAATCCTTTGTTGAAGAAGAGACAGTTTGACCATCACCTCTGTGAGGTTCCAGAGAAAGTACCATCACCAGGAGTCCGTGTAACTGCGGCACATCAGAGGCTGGTACGGCAGTGCTAACTGCATGCTGCAGGTGCTTCTCTGTATGTCGAGTGGTTGTGGTGACTTTCTGGGCTACTTGCCACTGCAGTCATCTTATGGAGAAGTACAGTCTGCTAGACACCATGAGGTTTCTCTGCTGTACACAGAAGCACAGATGTTTCAGGCTAACTCCATCTAATGACGCTTTTCCACTGGCATGCAGGAACCAAGGCATACCCGAGCTGTACTTTGAAGATAGACTAGTTACAGTGCGGTTCCATCTCTCTCCGAATTTCTACTGCAGAAGGGCTCACTTAAGGCGTTGCCGAGTTTGGAGAGCGACAGTGACGTAAAACTGAAGAGACTCTTGTTGACTGTTCACACGGCGTACATCATGATTTACTATGTGCAAATTTCTGCTAGCACATCTGTGAGAATCACTATATTATGTTGCTGCAGAATTAGCATTAGCTTGTGTAAATTTGCATTACGAATCAATTCTGTTCAGCTGTTCTATTGTACTTTTTCAAGTAGGCGATTGGAAATTTTCAAGTTCCGAGTTATCAGGAATGCATCGCTGCATCTCAATGTGCGATACTCCTAATCCACACGTATCGACACAGATCACCAGTTCTATTTTATCTCCATACATTTTGAGATGGTGGTGGTGCAGGCAGCTCAGTTTAGTCATGCTTTTGGTCTTGCTTGTAAACAGGGCCACGTCGGCACAGGAATGGATCGGGTGTAGCTGGGTTCTCGTTGGCAGTGGAAAATTGCCATTAGTCTACTTTGTGTTTTTCCTGTTTATTTCCTCAGATGTTAGGTAAGTATTATTTTAGCAGACTGCCACTGCATGTGTTTCGGTTTCCTGTATATTATCTTAATCCAGTGTGGACTTTTACTAAAGCTGAATCTGCAGAATGTTTCTTTCTTAAATGTCTCATGTTGTTCAGTTGCTCTACTCCGCCAATGACAGCTCCCCCTTCAGGCAGCTAGCTATCATACCCTGAATGTCACCCCTGTTCACTTCTTTTTCAGGAAACTGAATTGAAGATGGTGGTTTTGAGTTAATAGTGGTGCCTGTTTTTCGTTTCTCAGTATAAATATGGACTTGCTAATCTGACTTAATGTCAAAGTGAAGAGGTACCAGTGGTCTCTTGTCTTGGTGATATTTTCTTTTTGTGTGGCCATAATCTGTCCCCTTTACCGGGGAAATGGGCGAGTCCTCTAAGACAAGAACCCCAGTCCCCAGTGGGGCTGTAGCTATCGATTAATTTAGTAATCAACTATTCTGTTGATTATTCCATTGATTAATCAAGTAATCAGATAAGAAATACTTTTGTCTTATTAAAGAGCAATAAAAACTATTCAAAAGAGAAAAAAGACAGGTCTGTTAAAATTAACAACTCATTGGTTTCCTTTTTAGATTTTAATGGTATTTTAAATCAAGCCACAAATAACTACAACTGTGCAGACTTATTAAATACATCCTCCCCGAACACTAAGAACAGTTTCTAAACAAATTTAACTTTTGACATCTTGCACACTGGTCCTTCAGCAAGCTAGAAGTTGCTATTTTCGCATGCAGCATGCAAAAACTTAATTCTTTCATTTTTATGGGGAAAAAAATCATTTGAAAAATTAACATTTAACAATTTTGAACAATTTTCCAATCAAAGTAATGTACAAATAATATTTTGTAATGTTTCATAAAGGCTGCCAGGCAAAATATGCCTTCTCGTCTCAGAAGTGTCCAATGATCAAAATCCATTGTCATTCTTTATCCTCAAAACAAGCTAAATTGGGTGAATTGGGCAAACATTGCAAAAACTACTGCTGTATGTAATGTCCCACTTACATCTTGCACTTTAGGAACAAAGAGTAGGGGTGGGAGTAATACGGGTAAAAAATATAGGTCAATATGGACAAACAGAAGTTTTTAATTTATTTCAATGATATTCTAAGTAATTCAATATGAGGGAGATGAAATTGTTAAAAAAAAAAAGCAATTTGTGTTCGACCGCTGTTTACAAACGCAGCACTTAAAAAGCACATGTAAAAATACAGACACTTTACCACAATACGGTATTTTTGGCAAATAAATTACCACAAAATAATTTAAACTATTTTTCCATAAATTTGGTAGTAAATTCTCACTGAACTGTGACCTGAGGTGAGCTATAAACTGATATTTTAGTCAGATGTATGAATATGTTAGCAGTGCAGCTAACTGTAATCATGAAGCCGTTGATTATGGGAGGTATTTTTTGCAAAAAATAAAATGAAAATGATTATTAATGAATACAATCTCCACTTTGACATTTAAATTTTCAAAGTCTATGCACAAAAATCCTGCAAAAATTAAAAATAAAATGTTATGTGCGTTATGGTTGCTTGCATTTTGCATTCTCCTACATTTTGTTTTCTCCGTCCCACCTTTATTATTATTCTTATTATTATTTCTATTTACCTTTTTTTTCTTCTTTCTCTTTCTCCATGGTGATTAATGTCTGTTATTGTTATGATTGTTTCTGTGTCCTCCCCCCCTTTTTTTTTATGTATAATCACGGTACTAGGGCAGGTGAGTGGCTACACTGGAATTGAATATCTTTATTTTAAATTAAAGTTACAGTGTAAAGTTGTCCTCTGAAGAGGGGGGGTGGTGGTGGGCAGAAAAAAAAATGAAATAGCACCATTTGCATTTTAACTTTCTACTCATGTATGAATTAGATGTGAAAAATTAGAAAAAATAAAATTCAATAACTTTTTTGTCTTTTTAAATTTGACTTTTCATTTCCTACTTTGCTTTTTCATTTTCAAGTTCACAACATGCAAATATATGTTAATTGGAGTGGGCAGTGGGCGGAGCTATGGATCACATTGCGGTTGCGGATTGACCCATGTCCCCCAAACTAATGGCAAAGTCACGCGCGGCTTAACTTAGCTACTTTTTTGCAGCTTCCGATTCATGTAGCGTCTTAATTTGCAGCTTTATTAGAGGGTAACATGCGGCACATGCTGCAGTTTTTGCGTAAGACATCTTGGAAATACAAAATAACGTATGAATAAACGGTTTAAGCTGTAGCACGTGTATTTATCACGTGAATTCATATAAAAATCTCCCTGTAATGAAAATTGTGGAATTGCCCAGGCTTAATGTGATATTTCTTTCATAACATTAAACTGGTCGCGTGACGTACATAAAAATTTTTGTAATCGAGTTATTTGAGTTACTCGATGAATCTAGTCTCTCGCTGTGACTCTAGGTTGACATCAGGGTGCTCTGTTGCTCAGGCCATGTGTGTAAATTTCTTTGCTTATAGATCTTATTGGGTTAGGAAGAATCTCCACTTGACTTTAAACCCCATGCATGGAAAGAGGAAATGGAATTACCCTGGACGTCAATATATTCCATGGGATAAATGGAAGGGCTGTATATTTGTGGTTATTTTCTTATTATACAACATTTAAATTTAATCTTATGGTAAATTAAAGGAATTGGCCAGTAATATTGACTTATAGCTGGGAATTTTATGTTTACAAGCATTTTTAGGGAAACCTAGTATGATGAGTGTTCTCTCTCACACATATACACACACACTCTTTTTTTTGCGCTCTCACTCACTTTCACTCTTTCTTGCTGTCTGTCTCTCACACACGCACACTCTCACTCTTTCTCGCTGTCTCTCTCTCACACACACACACTCACTCTTTCTTGCTGTCTCACACACTCACTCTCACTCTTTCTTGCTGTCTCTCTCTCTCGCTCTCTTTCTCTCTTACCGCCACCTTGTTTGCGCCCCCCCCATACTTCTGTCTGACAGAAACAAGGCCGCTGTTCTTAGTTGTGCTTATGTAGCGGTATGTGAGAACAGCTTACAAGCAAAAAAGAAAAGCATCGC
>JAODJU010000014.1:9263301-9284743 GCA_026776725.1 Gnathonemus echidnorhynchus
AAAACTGCCCGAAATGGGTTGACAGAGACATTTCAGGGATTTTGAGTCATTCTGCGCTGCAGATGGGTTAATTGTGTAAAAATTTTTAATCAGATTAATCATGATGATGGATTAATCCGCGTTAACCCGTTAATTTTGACAGCCCTAATATTTTTATATATATATATATATATATATTTTTTTTTTTTTGTACTTATTAAATCAATAATTGAGGTTCTACAAATAAAATGGTATTCAAAAATAAAAACAATCAAAAACACACGATAAGCATAAAACAAAATTTACCTAAACACTCCCAACTTGTTGCATGACATTTTGCAACACAGTGAGAAATATTTTCACTTTCTATGTAAAATAAGACATTGTTCCATCATAAATAGCACCTCTGAAGTTCAGTATGCAGGTAACAGAGGTAGATACATCAGGTGTAGAAAGTAAAAATCCAGATATACCCAAATGGTTAGTTGAAACAAATTCTTGGTCTGATTTTTACTTTCTGGACCTGAAGTATCCTGAACTGGTGGGTAAACAATTCTGCTGCTTCCCATGCTGAACTTCACAACTGGGATGAATAAAATATATATATGCATTTATATGTATCTACCTATTTGACTTTTCTGTTGCATAGCTTGACAGGTGTCATCATTCACAATGATTTGGACACCTAGCAATACCATAGTTAAATATCAGTTTGACCTGTTTTAGGGAAGGATTTTGGGATAACTGCCACACTCAGGGTAACACTGCAAAATCTGCTCCTGGATTTTAAGGACTCAAAGACTCTTCGGTAAAGCGTCTTTTTATGAGCTCGGCTCCTCCGTATTTCCTCCATCTCACCACAGAGAATGAACGGGTCTGTGGAGAGCAGGTGGACTGCAGGATACCAACCAGCACCCAGCCTATCCTCCTGGCCCACTTTGGCCCCGTACACCTGACCACCTCCCGGCAGCATGCGACGGTGCCGTAATCCTTGCCCAGCGTGGGCAGACAGCTATCGGGACCTGGGCTCCTGTCTCAGACAGCTGCTGTCCCGACACGCTCACCCCCGGTGCCGTGGCGTGTGGCCAGCGGCTGCTGCTGCCACAGAAACACCTTGACCGCTCAGGGCCAGACAGTAGCCCAGCTTCACCTATCCACACAGCCCTGGATTAGCTCATCGGCACTAACGGGAGGCCGGGCGCTAACGGTGCCCTTCAAACTGTACTGATTCACAGCAGCCTGCTTCTCTGCGGTCCTGTGGAGCTCAGCACCAGCAAGGTCTGCAGGGTCACCTCTGACGCCACTGTGGCTTCTTTGCCACTTTCCCTGGTCGCTTCCCCTGCGTGACCCTCTCCTGTATCCACGACAACTCCTGCATTTTCATTCATTTATTCAACTGGAAATTTACCAGCACCGAAAACCGACTGCCACAGGGTCACTCGCCCACACCCCTGAACCCAGCCCTACTCACCTCCCGCCAGGCGCCCCCCTGCTGTCTGACTCCTCCCTGCTTCTTCAGCTTCTGATTTAACAAAAAAAATCCCCAACTGGCAATGGGCAGAGTAACCCAATCACCCAAAAAACAATGTCCTTGGGGCAATACTCCATTTTGTCAATTTATGGCAGGTCTTAAACAAACCACGAATCAGCCTGAATCATCATCGGGCTTTTGTGTCGTATCATTACCTGTAATGAAAGCTAATAGTGGAACAAAGACATTTAACTATAGCCACTGATTATAAATAGCTTCCTTAAATATACAAGAATGGATCCAGCTTCAAGGATTCAAAATGACCACCATATGGTCACAAGTCTAGCTGCCTAACCACTCACAGCCATCAACAGCAAACCATCTGCTTACTGGCCTGGAGCCTTCGGTGGTTGTCATGATGGGGGTGGGGGGGGGTTCAGGAAAGGGGGGTTCTGGGGGTGTCACTTACGGCTGTCATAGCAGATGTTGCCCAAGGCCCGGCCCGTCTGGAGCAGGACTTCCTGGTCGTTGCAGTGGAGCAGTTCCACCAGCGGGGGCACTAGTCCAGCGTCCACACAGGGGCCCCGCATGAACTCTGTGGACAAATGTATTGGCAGCCGGCCCGTCAGAAAAAGAGAAAAGCACCGTACTAATAAGAGAACATTGGTCAAACAGAGGACACAATAAGTGATACACAGAGAGGCCGGCCACCCAACCTATAGCGGCAGCATGCAGAATAAGTAGGTGCTGCCGCAGTTTTATTATCGACTGCGTCTCTCAGGATATCACACACACTGAAAGCAAGTGAGAGAACCGCAGTTCAACAGAGGACGCATCAATCCAGAGAAAGCCGATACAAAACCTGCTTCTTCATAAATCAGGCTTTCTGCAATAAAATACTGCTCGCAGTTGGATGCCTTTATTATAATACAACTTTGTTCTTAATAAATCCTGTTCTTAAAAAAAAAAGCATAAATGATCATATACTAACATTCCATAGGAACGTGGCTTCAAGAATGTACAATCAAAATTCTGGGATATGAAACTGATGGGCAGCTTTGTAAATTAACACTGATTTAGATCAACTATTTACATGGTTTAATTGTGGGCCAGCACCTAGCATCAGTACATACCCTACCACTGCTCTTATTCGAACCAGGCCAACTCAAATACATTGTTCATCTTTCATTTAGTCCATAAAGACAAATGCATGTGCATAGACAGGCACTCAGAAAACATAATTGGCTGGTGTATGATTGGATCCATTATTTATTCATCCCAGAACTTGATCATTATTGAGTCAGAGCGTATGCGGAATTGACTCAGAAAGCTGAGGCTGGTTCAGCCACCTGGCCACCTCCCCACTGTTTCTCCATTTTACACGGTGACTGCAATGGAGTCCTACGTTTCCCCTTGATTTTCTGCCTGATATAGTCACTTTGCAATTGCAGAGCAGATCTGGCTGCTATCTGAACTCACACCAGAAGCAGCAAGAACAGCAGAAATCAGGAAAAGACAACATCTCTATGTGTCTGTAGGAGGCGCCAATGTGCCATCAGCATCTTTCATAAGGGAACCTGCAACGCAGCTTTGCTCAGTGGGTGTGCAAATGAGTGAAGGTCAGTGGCGTGTGACTCAGCAGATTAGGATCTCTGCCTACGACCGGTTCAAATCCCGTGGTCACCAGAGAGAATTCATTGTTGGACCTTTAACACCAACTGCTCCAGGGACTGGTTGTTCCATCACTTTGCTGTTCCTATCAGCCCTCCATCCAGGTCCCCTGTTTAGTATGCTGCCCTCCACGTGTCTCATGGACCTCTCTGTGTGTGGTCTGTAGTGCCCCTTCCGAAGGGGACAAACATTGACCAAGAGGCACCAAAGCGTACTTGACAGTGCCGTAAACGACACGGCCAGCCTGCCTTTGCTAGATGGCGTCCTCCTCATGCTGCCTGACACACACACACACACACACACACACTCTATGTTGCCTGGCAGCTGTGTCCAATTTATTGATGCTACAGCTGTCCAGTCACCAGTCTTAATCACCCAGCTTCAAGCTTCTAAGACAATCGCATCAAACATCTGTAAATATCCCTGGCTCACCAACACAACGCTCGATGCTTAGAGGCTGAGCTTTTCGTGTCTGTCTGCCAGCTTTCAGGTATCAGAACGTCCCGCCCCACTTTCAGCCTGGTTAATGTTGCCACACGCCGGGCAAAAGCCATCGATGCGGCCAGCTCTGGGCATCGAAACGGCACTGATCCCGGCTCAACCCGACCAGGCAGAACGCCAGCGGGAGACCAGATCAGGAGACCATGTATGTATGCCGCAACTGTGAGTTAGCAGACAGACGAGCCCCAGCTGTGTTCAGATGAGTTAAAAGACCACACTGCCCACAGCGCATGAAGAACTGCTTTAATGTTCAGCTGCTATCTGCCACAATCACAGCAAAATCCAGGCCACAGAGTCTCCCCCTCGTCCCCTGTGCGCGATGTAAAAATTATATAAAAAATTATAATTCTTATTATCACCAATACTGACTGATGGATGCCTTTACTGAACAAAGCTCACATAAATGACTATTTTTACCCAATCTTACAGCCAGATATTTTAGTGACGACGAAGAAACCGATTGTGACTACAGGTCAATATACTTCGCTTCATTCTCACATTTCATTTACTTAGCAGACACTTTTATCTAAAGTGACACATATTTTTAGGGAACGCAGAATCAGCCACTCCCTGGAGCAACTGGGGGTTAAGGGCCTTGCTCAGAGCCTAATGGTGACATCACTCAGCCAACCCTGGGATTTGAACCGATGACCTTCCTATACTTAAAATAAATAAATAAATAAATAACGTGGGGATTAACAGTTTCATTTCCTTGCCTTAAACACAGAGACGATTATTAAGTCACAAATATAACATTCCTTTAGGTTTTGCTATCTTCTCAGGTAAACAACAGGGTGTCTCTCCTACACCTGAAACCGCCTGTAGGGGGCACCGTCGTCATGACAGTACATGACACCTTTGGCAGATGCATGCTCTGATCTCCAGCACGGGCTGACAGGCGACAACGCAGCTTCGACACATTTCTTCATGCACTACAGACAGAGGGAGCAAGTCTGCCACGATCAGTGAGTGGTGGGCAGTATAGCTCTCACTCTGTACCGTCTGTGCGCAAAGCCCCTTCCCATCTGGCGTCAGAAAAACTCGAGGGGGCCACATCAACTCTCCACCAAAATGGCAGACATGAAGAGAGCAAAAAAATTAGAGTGAAATGCAGACGGGCAACAGATCTCGAGATAAGCCTGTCTTGCCATGTGACATAACCCACAGCCAGATGAAAGAGCCCAGCTTGCGGAGGGCTCACATCCACCATCAAATCTCTCACTGTATGGTGACAGTAAATGGCCCATTCTGCACCAGAAAGCACTATATCCACAAACTCAAGACGCAGACAGAGCAAGCAGCACAGCCACAGCGACTGCCGAGGTCACTCCGGGAGACCTACCGTTTTTCGCCATCTCGGCTATGACGTTGGCGACTTTCGGGGCACAGGGACATGTGGGTTCCAGCAGGGGGGGCAGTAGAGGGAGCACCCCCATCTCCTGAATCTTCTCGCTGGTCTCCACACCTGTGGAGTGGGGTGGGGGGGGGACAGGCCTTTGGTGATTCCGTGAGCGTATATAAGAGTGTGTGTACCACGTCACATCCAGGATGCATTTGCTCATGCACACATGTAGGGCAAGGAGAGGAAGGAAATGAGTTAAACATGGCTGGAAGCTCACAAACGTAAAGAAACAAACCCAAATTTCTCCAACCACCGAACCCCCATATCAAAAAACTAAAACAGATTCACAGCTACATACACAGGAATGGCCTGTTAGCCACACACACAAACACAGACGCATGCCTCCCAGCATCAATTTACAAAATCCAGCCCAGAGATCCCGGACTCTATGAGTAAAGCCGTTCGCTCTTCGCGATGATGCCGATCTTCCAGCCTATTTTCTTTCCCATCCATCCTCAGTGCTGACACTGGGATCCAGAGGGAATCCTCACGTTCCGCCGGGAGAGGATTTATCGGCGTGTGTACGATCAGCCATTGGAGACGCCCATCAGCCCGCAAAAAGCCCACCGCTATCTGCCCATCCCAATCTCAGTCGCTCAGCATCATACGCCACGCTCTAAGCGGGTGCTTTCGTTCAACATATTTTACAGCTTTAAATGTTACCATCTATATGACTATTTCTACATTTAAATAGCTAGCTAATTCACTGAAAAAAAGTTTAGCACCTTTATAAACGGTGCCAGCAACACAGAACCTCGAAGGACCAGGAAGCATAACATCTCAGCCAGAGCCCTGACGATGATGTCACCCCCCTCCATGAGGCGGGGGGATGGCAGCACAGGCGGGAACGCAGTCGGCGGTCCCGCGCCGTTTGGCCGGGAACCGACCTCATGTACCACCCTGCCTGCCAGAGCCGCCAGGACCATCCCGGAGCAGTCCTCCCGGGTCCCAGCGGGACCTGGCCCGTCCTTCTGCCGCTCGGGAAAAGGGATGGCGGGGGAGGGCCTCTCCTCACTCTAAGCGGGCGTCATAGCCGTTTGTGAGCTCGGCGTACGCAGACCCGTTCCTGCTTAGTTCTGGACACAGACCGAGATTCCAGACAAATCAGGGGCTATTACAATCACCCCAGCGGTACCATCTGCACTAACACCCATTCTCAGAACTCTTCAAGGTACAGATACATGGAACCCCCCCCTGCCCCCCCCCCACAAAGTACACTCTTCTGGCCTGGCACAAAAATTATTTCACTGACGCAGGTTCCCAAAACAGATTACATAACCCATCATTATTTTCAGTCGTATTTTAGTAAACACATTTTTAATCAAACTGCTCCACGTGTAGGTGCCGTGTTGCCCTCTAAACAGAAAAGCTAAAGAGACCATTGCTGTACGTGGCAGGAGCTGACGGACACTGCAGCCAATAACAGGCAGCAATGAAGCAAAGCTGCTGTAGACTTAACCAATAGCTAACGATCTTACAGGAAGAGCAGTTCATGATTAATATGATATTAATATTTGACTAGAGAGAGAGTGATATTTTCTTTTTTCCAGCGTTGGGGGGTGTATCTGGAGAGGCTGTGGCCTCTGGTGACCTGTTTGAATGAGAATTTACAAGGATTGGCATCAAATTAATTCAAGAAGAAGTTGATGTAAAACTCAATTCTACTGCAGCCACTAATCTAAACCGGACAAGCTAATTTCCTAATGGTATTACATTAAATAAATAAGAGGAATTAAGCTGTATATCACGTAGAAACGTGGGAGTATTATGGGCTAAATGTCACCTAGCAATATTTCCATACCAAAGCACAGTTAATCCCAATGAAGCTCTTCAGACTAAAACAGTAAATGCAGCACTACCATAGTGAATACTGGGGTGGGGCTCTGTAATCACCATTATCTAATCACTACTCACCATTATTTATGATGATACTGTATTTACAGTTTTCATACCGTGGCTTGTCACCCTGACTTCACTATTGATTACATTGAGCTGTACAGTTTTTCTTCCCGTACAGTTCAGTGTAATTTCTGACGGGGGGTGTTCTATTACCATAAATGGCTCCCTATCTAACACTAAGCAGCCAAGAAATACTTCACTAATGAATGCTTAGCATTTTAAAACATTATGCAAAGGAAGAAGCAGGGAGGCAGAGGAACTGCACAGAGAAAACCTTGGTATTGCACGCCTCCCACATGCATGGTGCACAGAAGCTGGACGGACGGAATCTTCTGGACTCCCGCGCCACAGCCCCGGTGTAGAGCCAGGGGTCGCACTTACTGTTGTGAGCCAGGGCTTTCAGCAGGCAGTCCAGGCAGCCTTCCACGCTCTCGCCGGCGCCATTGGACGAAGATGCCAGCTTCAGCTGCTTGAGGGCTTCGCACAGGTTATCCGCTGTGGAGGCACAGAGAGGAGATTGATAAGTGGAAGGGTCAGAGGTCAGAGGCGAAGGGAAAGATAAACGGAACTATATAGCCCTGCAAGTCGTACAGACACACAGTGAAATTCACAGAATTTTGATGATTCAAGTGGCTCTCAAGGAGTATGTTACCTGGGTAAAAACCAGGGGTTTGTATCACAAAGCAGGACTTCTAGCTTAACCGGATAACTTGTCAGATCTTAAGATCCTCCAATTTAAATGGACTTTTTCTTTATTCCCTTACATCTCACCCAGACTACCTTAAATCTGACGAGTTATCCAGTTAAGCAAGAAATCCTGCTTTGGCATACAGGCCCCGGTAATATCAAAACTAGTACAAAGAATACTCACTCATTATATTTTACTCTGAGGCATACACTTGACATAATAAATTAGAAAACTAACTGCAGTGAATCATTTCTACAGGTCATAAGTAACTATACCTGTGGGGGGGCACTAATTAATTTCTGGCTCAGTCTTAATCTGTTTGGGAAAAACAATGAAATATCCCTGGGAATAATACTGTTAAAAATAGAGGGACTACCGAGCAAACAGCAATTAACATCTGGCCAACATTCCCTTGACCCTGGGGCCGTTGGGCCCCGTGGCGACGGCAGCCGGTGGTCAGAGCAAACCCAAGGACACGGCAAGGCGCCCCAGCACCAGGACAACCAGGCCGGCTCAGTTAAAAGCTCTGAGCTCCGGCAGAACGCATTAATGAAAACGTGGAGCAGAGAGACAAGATCGGCTCCTTCGACAGCGGCGTGCAAATAACACGGCCAGGGTGTAGTGAGCAGCAGGGAGGAGATCGAAACGAGTCCTGCAGACTCTTCAAGTAATAAATCCCGCCCCACAGGATGATGCCCTTGCCATAGACACCCAACCCCCCTGCGGTCACGTCACCCCTCGGCAGCTGCAGGGCTGGCCTCCGCCGCCACCCCATGAACCCTGGGAGTGTAACCAAGTGAGCGGCATCGCCGCTGTCTGGCCACGTCTGCTGCCAGACGGAAGGAACGGCCACCGGCATTAAACAGCCAAGCATATTTCCATCATCCATCCATCTACTAGCAGGGAGGCAGGTTCGTTTGTTCAGAGAGGCACAGACCATTCCGGAAAGAGCTGGATATCCACATCACATCTCGGGTAGTCAGGAGACATACTGCCAGCTAGATGGCGTGTCCTAGGACTGGAGAAAGGAAACGGGACCTGGAGGAGCCCGACCGGAAGATGGGGACAGCGAGCCTGAGAAGAGTCGGAACTGGATTCACTGACACTTACCATGGAAACAGAGGACATAAAAGCAGCATGCAGCTACTGTAATGTATCTAAGAGCAGACATCTTAAAAACTACAATTATCCCGAGACAGGGGGTGGGAGGGACGATCACAGTCACCCATTTGATTAGAGCGTGTAGAAAAACAGAAAAAGGCCACATTCTGTCCCCCACGCGCTCCGTTTCATTCTTTTACAATTCTGCTGTCCATGATATCAATCGGGGCAAAAAGCAGAGGAATGAGCTACATGAGCAGCTTTACAGCATTTATGTTATGTTGGCATATTTCGGGAAATGGGCCTGTGAGTAGCGGCCTGCTGTTACACCGCACTTTGGGCTGCAACTCAGCTTATATCCCAGGAGGGGGGGGGGGGGGTCTAGTCACTCACCCCAAAGCAGGCTCTCATTCCACCGGGCTGCTGGCTGAGGCTACACGGGGGCCCCATGAGATGCTGAGCAGCTGCCTGCGGCTGACTAACCATTTAGTCACCTGACCCAGAAGGTTACCCCATTACACACAAACCATCGCAGCAAAAAAAAATTTAAATAAATTAAAAATCCCAGTTCCCCCAATAAGCTGACGCTGGTGCATGTCTGACAGAACAACCGTGAATAGGAGCGTGATCCCTGGATCAGAACCATTGCCTGGAGCGGGGGGCTATGCTTGTGAATAAAGAGAAAATTAACTTTAAAAGCTACCCCATGCCTCAGCCTGCTTAAAAGACACCCTCAACTCCCGGGTAGTCAGAGTAGGGGAATGAGAGATGAGTAATATGCTATACTTGTATTACACAAGGCACTGCTCTAACACACTGCATATGGAACCAGCCCGGCAGAACTTTCTAGAACAAAGTACTGCTTCATTTCATGCATGGAGTCACCCCCTCCCACCAACCCCAATTTAAGCCTAAAACAGACTATAAATGTAACATCGCACGCAGTCATCATATGACCCATTTACCAAATAAACTCATTCTAATTATCAGACCTGTTGAAATATCTATAACGACTCACCAGTTAAGGCTAATGACCAGATTGGATGAGGGTCCGGTGGGCTGAAAGCCTCGGCCAATCCCGTCGGGCTGTGTGAGGTCACGAGACACAGGATTGGGTCAGAGGGGCTTGACACAGTGTCGTGATAAAATTCGACAGAAAGTGGCGGCTGCAGAGTGAGCATGCAGGGTAGGACCAACACCACCGTAAAAGAAGGCTGTGGGGTGATTGCGCCCAGCCGCTCCTTACAAGGTGTCGGCAAAGCCAGGCAGAGCCTGGCGTCTGTCTGTTTGTTTTAACCCCCCCCACACCCCCACCCCACGACACCCAGCGAGTTTTCTCCAAACAAAAGAATGCCGTTTGCCGCGAGCGCACACCCACGGGCAGCTCATCCCAAAGGCGACAGCTGGTGCCTCTGGCCTGCAGTGCCGTTCTGCTCCATGCTACCCGGGGGTTCGGCGCAGCCTGGTGACGGCATGCAATGAATCACGGCAGACACCGAGGCGTGTGTGTCTGTGTGTGTGAGACAGAGGCTGCCGAATCTGCAAACGCATCATTCCTTACAAGTACATCAACGCATGACCTAGACACACAGGGCCACCAAACGAACCCTGTCATTGATGAGTCCCCAGCTCTCCAGGAACTGTACCATATGTCCCCAACATATGACAGCAAGCGGATTGACCGCTTGTTCTCCGGTTTCCCACTACTTCTCCTGTAATCACGGCTTCTACGTGACCTTTGACCCCGCCCAGCAAGTTCTCTCGACGTGGCGGGTGGCAGGTGCGTCACGCACATACAAACACACAGGCTGCAGATTCCACGTGTGAACATGTGTGAAGAAACACAAGCACTTACATCCAGAGATGCTCATTGAGCACAACGAGGAGCCGCAGAACATACAGGAGAGCGCACAGATTGCGGAAGAGCAAGACCCCGCATGAAGGCTGTTCAGGACTGTACAGAAAAGGCCCTGAAATATTCATGCTCGCCACAGCACGCAGTCCAGGCCCCGGCGAGCCACGGCAGCTGACATCTGAAGCTCGCGGCAGGAAAGGGGGGGAGCTGCCATGAAACCTGCTATCGTCCTGAAAAAGCTCCCAGACCCTGAGTTGCTCATGAACACACGGTGTGCCGAAATGAAGCTGACCTGAAGATGGAACAGGCACAAATCTTCAACCAGGAGAAGCTTTTTAAATATCAACCAACATCATTGTTTCTTCACGGAGGTCAACCTCAGAGAAACGCCAAGTGTGATCTGATGCCTTAATCACAGCGCCACCTGCTGTCTCACTGGGTGAGAGAGTGCAGTGCAACTTGAAATATTCCCCTATTCACCCATTCCAGCATAGACAGTGAGGCCTTGAGGGAGGGAATGAATCCCTTGGGGGTGGGTGACAACTCATCTCATCCAGTCAGTACAGGCCTTACTCTCAGGAGACAAAAACTATAACCACATCATTTACATTACAGCTTGACATATGTACCAGTAAGTGAATCTGACGACTTCCAACCACCATCGGATCAGGCCTAATGGCTAAAAAATACAGCACCACCCAAAGCCAAGACAAGAGGATTGCAGCTATTCCACTGCTCTGGGCTGGTTTGCCTAATGCCTTGAACAGAGGACTGTTCACCCCTCCAAGTGCAAGCCAATTTCTCCTTTTTTTGCAACTTCATCTCCCATTCATTCCGCCCACCAGTGGATGGAATCAAGAGTCAAGCTAGGGGGTGGCTGAGAATTTAGGCCAAAATGATGACAGAGCAGGAGACAGAGCTGTCTGGAACTTCAGCATGGTAAAAAGCTGCCCACGTTTTGGAAGATCACACTAGTGATACAGCAAAAATCAGAAATTTACAAGACGCCCATTCAAAATGAGTCATTATTTTACAGAACCAGCATTCCTGTAATCTGCAGATAATTACTAGGTCTAAATGAAATACATCCATGGACATATGCAGGGTGGTGGTCTCCTTGCACGCTTCTGTTCATTCAGACAGGGAAATTACCCATGCCTTAGGGTTACTGTAAGCCATGCTTCCAAAGCCCTGTGAAATTCAAGCTTAAAATGGCTTTATTCTGTCACAGACACAAGCCAGCTCTCAGAGAGGTGCCACCATTTAGGCAGGGAAACTAAAGCAAGAGCCATCTCTTCCATAGGCGGAGGTCCTGTAAACGAGCGTCTGTAGATGAAAACGAGGCGAGAGCTAGACGGCACATCCCAATCTCTGACACAGACAGTAAGAGATGATGAAAGACCATCCCGGACATTCTTTGAATGCTATGGGGTCTTAGAGGATTTTATAGGGGCTGATGACTGAGCTCACTACTGTCTGGACACCCAGTGTCACTCATTACTTCAGTTATGGTGGCCCTATTTTAAAAGACTATTTTCGATACAACTGAGAAGACAGTCTTCGCCTGTACGCGTGTGTGTTTGCATGTGTACAGGGTGTGCGACTTGTCCGGCCTCCTTTCTGGAAATGCCCTGTCTTTCTTCAACTGCCTGGTGGTCGCCATGTGCGACCTTATCTTGCTTCGGCAAGCCTTCTCCAGTTGACACAAGACTAGGGAGTTCACCTCCTAGTCACCAAGCATGTGCCAAAGCCAGTCAAACGGCTCCAGTGAGCATCATACTCTGAGACCACCTAGCAAAATCATACCACTTTGGCTAAAAAAAATAAAAACTAAGGCATTTTTAAAAACATCAAACAATGCATTAGTCATTCAGGAAGAATACACCAAGTATATACATCTTTTGCGTGTTAAAAAGATCAGTAGTATCACCATTATGCAAATAAATATAATTCATCCCATTATCTACCTATAAGATGTTATATGAAGTTAACTGGTCAATTAATTACGGCTGATGTCAGTTCAAGGGCTGCATTTAACCGTTGGCATAAGTCTCTGCTTTCAGGGAGGGGTTGGGAAAAATGATTACACGTGGATTGCATAAGAGCCGTATGAGACAGCACAGGGCGCCTCCTTCATGGGGGACTGGTTAACGTTATCATTAAAGACTTCTAAAAATCGCGTCGACATTCAGCTTCTTAGTGGACACTCGCAGCTAGAAGGGCGACAGGTCTGTAAAATATGAAACCCTACACAAATACACGCCTGGCGTCTATCTTTCAGAAAATACAGTCAGTTACAATAAATGCAAGTCCGGTGTTTTTTTTTCAGCGGCCGCGATCGTGCAAACGCTTCAGTAACACCAGTCTGGTTACATAATAGGATGCTGTGAGCAAGAAAACACGAATAGATACTGTGGCACCCCACCTACTCGGGGGGAGCTCGCTACCTCCATCATCTAAGCTTGTTTAGCTAGGGAATGGTGCTGAAGGACCGGCTGGCAAGGCGAAATCTAGTTTGTGACAAACACTGATGGTAACTCGCCACCAGCTGAATAAATGCCTTTTGACAGTACGACTGCTACTCACCCATTTAGGCTGAGGAAGTGCGTGACAGTGTTAAAAGTCTTATTCGGATGCACCAGATTAAAGAAGACGGCTGGCTTTTTTTTTGTTTTGCTTCGTCCTTTTCTTGATTCTTGCCCTAATAAATCTTGTTTTATTTTTTACTCGGCCGTCAAATATCCGGGCAAGGCCCACCTTAACCCGCACCACACTGGACCGGCAATATCAGCGAGCTCGATAAAGGCGGCACCGCAGCACTTTCACAGCTTTGAGCGACAGTTGCGCCTGCTGGCTCTCGCGGCGTCCCGCGTGCACACCTGAGCAAGCCGCTGCGTTAACGGACACCGGTTACGTAATAAAACGGTACCGAGAGAGCCTCATAAACACCGAAGCCACATCAATCCCACAAATAATTCACTTCCTTCCACTCCAGCCCGGTTGCTGCACTGACTCCTCACGAAACGAAGGCCCTCCTTCTCCTGACCATTGATTGGTTGGTAGCCCGCAAGAAAGACTCGGATTTCGCTGCTGATTGGATGAATTAGACATCGTATAGCGAGAGCCACGCCCCAACTCTGAACCTCGCCCCCGACTCACTGGCCCTTCAGGGGCTGCACACCGTCATAAGTGAAGTCAGGTCGCCTTGCCTGTAAAATGCTGCTTGATTGCTTTTGATTTTGATTCGGCGTGTTTTATTTTGACTTGTTCCCGCCATTATTGACTTAAAAGAAAAAAATATACCATTTTAAATATTGGAAAGGCATACGTGGAAAATCATCACTGGAAAAAAGACTAGTACACACACACATGTGACACCATGGACCAGTTTCAGTTTAAGAATAGGTGTAAATCAATAGAAGCGGCTTTATAGAAAATGCTGTTAATCTACATAAACTGGAAAATAGATCGCTTTGCCGTTACACTGTGGGTATAAGTAGGCTACATTTACGCTAATTTGGTACCACAATAATATTTGTGATAATACGGAAGGTAAATTTAAACTCATTGTCATGGTGTAAAAAGTACATGACTAATGGTGGGTGTCTTCACATCATCGTAGACTGTTAATCATAAATTGCTTTGATCCAATAGCAAGCAATAATGACGTTATTCGTCAAATCTCATAGACGCTTTAGATTTTTTTGAAAATATTTTCTAAGAATGAAATTGAAGGTGAAGCCTGCCATCTACTGGAGGGTCAAGAAACAAAGTTTTCCAGTTTATTATTCTAATATAATAATTGATGGTATTATTTTCTTATTGTGTTATATATTATATATTTTCCGTTAATGCATAATCTATATTAAATAGAACCTATTCTAGATACGGAAAAGCGAAAACTCACAAATATTTGCCTGTAAAAGTAGGGCATGGTGTTTCTTAAAGGAAGAGAAATCACAAATACAGTAGTAGCGTGAGTTAATGGTGAGAGCACATTTATAGTCTTACGTGTGCGCTGCTGGGTGAACCGTAAATAAGAGGTGCCTCTACAGTACGTGCATGAATTCGGTATTACATCCGTGGTTCACCATAAACGCTGTCTTTTTGATCCTTTACCCAGTTTTGTGTTTTGGAATTTTCATGTTTTCCTTATGTCATTTTAAGCTTTCTCTCGCTACTCTACTTTCCCTCCGAAGTCCTCGTGTTACGCCCTCCACGAAGTATGAATGTTTCAATCAATTACTACTTGATTCCCCTGCACCACTATTGGCTACAATTTTTGACCAGGGCATTTGATAATTGTGATAAACTTAATTTTAGTCACTTTGAAACAACTTTGTTAGGATAAAGAGTGACCAATACCTTTCTTAGATCCATGTCTTTCAATTGACGGTGATTCATTTTGTTACATGTCTAACATGCAGGTCATTAATCGGAACAATTTATTTTTGATCCATCCACCAGCTTCCAGTCATTTATCCAGGTAAGGGTCCTGGGGTGGTCTTCAGCTCAGTGCACAGCACCAAACAGTGATCCACCCTGAACAGGATGCTAATCACACAGCACATACATGCGTAACCTCATATATTCCCTGCAATTTAGAGAATTAGACGTGCGGATCTTTGGTTCTGTTTGAGAAACCCAGAGGAAGTACAATTCTCCACCCACACAATGCAAAGGTGGGATTCAAATCCACAACCTGAAGGAGTGAGCCTTTCTGCCACCAGATTGACACCATCTGCTAATAAATATGTGCAGCTGTTGTCCCACTTAAAAAGTGTGCAGGCAGGGAAGGACTGTTCTTACCCAAATTATCTATCTTCATGATGATAATGATTGCTTTCCTTGTGCCTGGCTAGGCAATGTAAGCTTGTACTAAATAAACAATTGGAAGATAGAGGGATGGATGGATGGATGGATGGATGATATTTTTAAAATCCTAAAGTGTAAAAACTACTTGTGTGATGTACTTGCTGTCCATTTTTATAAAAATCAGAACATTCTTTACTACATTTCACCTAAAATGTGTGATGGTATTTTGCTATTTGATATGCATCTGGAATTTGTTGACTTTACTCTATTTTGGCTTAATAGAGAAAACAAAGTTGACTAATAGCCCAAACAAATACATCTGATGCAGCGAGAGGTCCTAAAAACGATGCCCCTCACTTAGGAACAGAATTTTATACTTAGATGAAAGCATTTCTGGCACTTAAACTATTTTTAGGCAACACAGAGACCAATTAAAGGTTTCTGGAAAAAAAAGATCTGCATCTATTATGCTTACATTTTCTTTTCGCTAAGATCAGAAAAGTATTTTCGAGTTCTTTGTGTTTTATTTCAGTTACATGAGTTTAAAGTGCAGCTTTGCTTTATCTGTAATTTTTAAGACTGAAAACGATTCCTAAGCAGTACAATAGATGGCACCGTTTAGTAGGTAAAGAAAGACATTATTTTTCTGGACGTAGTCGGAATGGGAACGTGTTTCGTGTATTTCGGTACTGAGAATAAAATCACGTTTTATACTCACAACCTCAACAGAAACGTAATTCGCGAAGCTTAAATCACCTTTGTATTACTCCGAATAGAGCGACAGATATAATTAAATGGTAACACTTTACTTGATGAGCTCTAGTAATATTAATACTATTACGTATTAATTAATTAACCACAAAATACTTAATTAACCACAAACTAAGTCTTAGTTACATAGGCTACTGATCTCATGTTAATTGATCATTAATGAATCATTTCATCACAAGCAATTACCATATTTGTTACTAGGCCTATACCTATTAATTCTGTAAACCTTTGTGAACTATTGAGGGAAGTCCTGAAGGAACAAGTCATGAATAACACAAGCAAAATAATGATCTCGTGTTTGTTTAACATTAATGAATCGTGACACATCCTTTGTCCCAAGCAGTTACTATATTGTAACTAAATTTAATTCTGTTAACCTTAGTAAACTATTGAAGAAACTGCTAATGAATTACTAAAGTACTACTGAAGGAACTACTAATGAAAAACACAAGTGAGATACTGATCTCATGTTTGTTCATCATTAATGAATCGTGACGCATCTTTTACAGTATCTCAAGCAGCACTATATTTCTTCATGTTTTGTTCATGATTTGTACTTCTGTAGTAACTCTTATCAGAAAATTAGGCAAAATGCACTCAGTGGCTACATTCTTTGGTACCCCTACTTAGCACCAAGTGGAACCATCTTTTGTCTCCAGATCCAAGACCAAGGTTAGAATTTCTGATCTCCCTTACAAAGGCTGATCCTATAGGTCCCCAGACTGTTGGCTTATCCCAGGGCCCCTGTCCATATCTGGAGCCTTTGATCGTTCAGGGTTCATCATTTACAGCACCCCTCCCCCATACAGACCAGCATCATGGGTTGATGAGATGAAATTCGAGATGTGTGTTCATGGATGTCTTTCCGCACATCACTGTTGTATTGAGCTGTAATTTTTGTACCGGGGTCCTTCCTGCTAACAGGTTTGGATATTCCATTATCTCTCGCATTAGCAAATTGTTTTCTGCCATTGGCTGAATGTTTTTGTTCATCGTACCATATCAGCATACTGTATTGCGATGCGGCCCCGTGCTTCGCTGTTTGGAGGAGCAGTCTGTTTGCATCACCATGAAGGTGTACCTTCCCGACTGTACGCACACATTTCTAAATATAAAATTTTTAAATGCGATTAAATTCTTTAGACAAGTTAAACAGGAAACTCGATTTCTTTTACTGAACACAACAGGAGGTATCAAATTAACGTCAAGGTACATTTCCGCATGTTAAAAGACAGAGAAGTGGTGTGATGAATCAGTTCGTCACCCTGCTAATAATTAAACAGGGTTATAGCTTATTGTGAGTCACAAACTTCCATGTTAAAATCTATCATTAGAAATTCAATCGTAAAGTCATGTTTGTAACTATAAGTCATGCGTATATGTAATTGATGCCACAAATGATATTGGTATTTATGTAATTCATTGAGGAAGAGCAACACCAATCCGATTCAATTAAATAGGTGATTACGTGCACTGTAAGTAAAGAATAATTATATATACATGTAGACCTATGTGTTTGTTGGTGTTTATTAATATAATGATATACTGGTTATGTATTCCAGAAAACATTTTGTGACACGGTGTAACAGAATACTTTGTAACACATCGGACAAAGTGTGCGTATTTGTGTGTTTAAGGGGCGGGTGGATAGAGGGAGGGAGGTAGTCCAGGCGAGGTAAGACAAGGATATAAGTCTCAGTTGAGGCTTCCCTCCGCCCGCACTCCGGCTTACGCGCACAGGGGACACATTTAAGCCGGACTCCTTACTCTGGACAGAGGGCAGCGGCTCCCCCCACCTTCGCCGCATCAGCAGGAAGACAGGACTCGCTCTTCGGCAGAAAGCCGAGTCCTGCCGAACACTCCGAGGAGCAGCGCCGACCGCTCTCGCCGCCGCCTCGCCGGGCGTCCTCTTCGGTTACCTGCACGAAGGTTTGATGAGGGAATCATGATGGGGAACAAGACGAGAAGGGGCTTTGATTTCAAGGGCTTCCTGAAGAGGAACTGGCTCCTGATAGCGACCATTATCTCGGTGGTATTAGGTAAGACGTTTTGTCTATGATGTAAAAAGCAGTATTATTTAGCTGCCGGCGCATTTCCATGGCTTTGTCTATTTATCTTATACCATGTTATTTAACCTATTATAACCGATTATTTACTGCGATTCCTCTGTGCGATTTGGAATAGATTAATTACTATGCATCCCCACGGCTCTCCCTGCCTCAGCACCACACTGGGCTCTTAGAGGTCGGAAACGGTGGTCGCTGGTGGGCGATGCGATTATTATTCCGGTGCTCCGACTGCTGTAAATCGACACAGCCTCTCCGACATCCACAGATGGCTTCGCATGGGGTCTCCGCGTTTCGTGGGCTGGAGAAAAGTGCTGAACTGTACCCCGGCTTATAAGGCGGCAGAATAAAGGGACGTGCCAGACATGCTTCGATGCTTCGGCGGGAGCACTATTCATGCTGAGCACAACGTGTGGACTGATTAGGCGCCTGCTGCACAGGAGCGATGCTGTTATACTGATGTCTACAGCTAAGACGCGCTTCCCATTGAGCCCCGCACAATGTTGTGGGATGCCGTTTGATGCGAAGGTCCAAAAAAGAGTCATTCTCTTTCCCTTAATCACAGTTTTATTTCACCATTCTTGGTAAGAAGAACGAGAGAACTGGCCCAGTAGAACTGCAGTTCTCAAAAACGTAAAAATCTGTTATTCGCTAATATATTGGCTGTTCTGGGATTGAAATACTCTTTGTGCTGTAGGTTAGAAGCTGTGGCAGTTCAGTTAACCACTATCGGCACTGTAAACCTGTAGGGGACAAGTAGCCGGGGGCTTGGTGTCTGGAAATCACCACACACCCTAGATGAGTAACATGAATATATTATCCATAAGGGTGGCTATTATCGTGACCGTTATAATGATTGTCCCCAAAGTCTTGTTCTTGTTTTGGTCACATGCATGTGTTGAGAGCGTGTTTGCCTAAGTGTAGAACAACACAGTTGCTGTGCTTCGAGTGGACATTCTAATATGGCCCCCCACCCTAATCACTCCCTCTTCCAGGAAGGTGCTCAAAGACACCACCGCATGTGGCTCTTTGCTTGGGGTGGCGGTATATGATTGCGCCAAGAAGCCCTCTGTCTCCTTCTATGGCCAACGCCAGACTGCTGAACTGACCGTCTGCAAAACAGCCAATGGTTTTATCCACCTGCCAGTCTGACTCATTTTCAAGGCACAAATATCATAAAACTGACATTTGCCATTTTATTAATTATCTGGGAACCTGAATAATCATGTGACTGGGTGTTTATTTTTAGTTTTAAATTAGATAAATGTCTCTGAAGGTAAGGACTCTCTGTTTAGGTGGATTACTGATGAACTTATGGTGCAATGGAGGAGCCACATGGTTATTATATTGAAAAAGAGAGCATCGGTGTAGAAAAGACAGCAGCATTCATCATCGTTATGAGAGGCATAAACAAAGAAGCGTGAGATGAGCTAGCTGTGAATCTCCAAAGGAGAATTATTTGAATATAAATAAACTTCAAGGATAAAGGAATTGTGCTTCTGTTCACAGACAATACCGCTGTATGGGGGTCGTACTGTGGAGAAGTAGCTGTTCTATTTTACAAGTATAGCACAGTTGTACTGGAGTAGTAATGTGGTATAGTGGAAGTACTCTTATACAGGGGTCATACTGCTTTACAGGAGTAGCACTGTAGTACTGGGGTAGTAATGTGGTATAGTTGAAGTATTCTTCCTCAGGGGTCATCCTGCTTTACAGGAGTTGCACTGTAGTACTGAGGTAGTAATGTGGTATAGTTGAAGTACTCTTCCTTAGGGGTCATACTGTTTTATAGGAGTAGCACAGTTGTACTGGGGTAGTAATGTGATATAGTGATAGACGGCTGAAAAATTGTAATTCACGTAACTTCAAATGATTTTATGTCGGGGGATTCCACCTGGTTGCTGTTGCTTTAGGTCAGATGGCCATATTTTTATGAAAATTGCAAATAAAATAATTAAAATTTCAACAACTATTTATCTGAAAATAAAAACTTTTGTGTGAAATTTACCTTCTGTGACCAGTGAGGTACAGAATAACAGGTAATATAGTAATATACAGTCATTGTTTCTGGACGGCATGGTGGTACACTGGTGAGCACTGTTACTCCCCCCCCCGGGACAAGGCTTCAACACTCTACCAGAGTGTATATGGAGTTTGCATGTTCTCCCTGTGTTGTTGTGGGGTTTCCTGTGGGTACGCTGGTTTGTTGCGACCCTGAATAGGAGAATAGGACAAGAGGTTTTGGAAAATGGAGGGATGGCCTTTGTTTCTACTAACATGCAGGTACAGATACCTGCTGATTTTTTACCAAAATAATTTACTGAGAACTTGCCTCTACTGTATTAAAAACTTCATATACTAGATTCTAGGACACCCTAAATAATTTCTGTATCATATTGTAGTATATCTTACTTATGTAATATTTTATGTAGTGAAATTGATATGCAAGGTCAATATAAGGATTTTCTCGTTTAACAACTAAAGAAAACAGTAGGTCTATTCGGATCACTCGTGACTTTTTATTGTGTAGGTAGTAAATCAGCACTACTCATTTTTGTGGTGTATCTTACCATGCATATACATAAAGAATGTAAAAGAAATCCTGTTTCAGCTGTTTATTACTTAGCTGGTTCATTTTGGAAAATGAAAAGCAGTTCTTTTTGGGGGGGTCCTTTTGATAAACCAGTAATAGTTTGATGTATGATGCGTTACTCAGTTGTTTCAACATGATGTCACAGAGGAAGGTGTGTCTCATCTGAAAGTTTTGGAAGGAAAAGTCAAGACATGAATATATTAAGCAACTTGCATAAAAAGACAAATTGATTGATCTTGATTCTAGAGCTACAGGTCTGATTGTTAATCTAGGTACAAGTGCAGCTAGAGAATTTAGAGAATTTCCCCACGGGGGTCAGTAACGTTTAATTTTATTTTTCTTTTAGGCTGAGTTTTCACTGAGAGGCCAGTAACAAGTTGGTATTGTAGCATTGAGTATAAAGTTATTATAAATCATTATACAGTGGTACTTCTGTTCTCGAACTTAATCTATTCCGGACTCCGGATCAAATCCTAAAAAGTTCGAGTTCTGATCGAATTTTTCCTATAAGAAATAATGGAAAACCAATTTATTGGTTCCCGGCCCCTCAAAATTACACCTAAATATGTTTTTTTTTTTTAGCATTTAAACACAAAATGAACAAGATAAAACAAGAAGAGCATTTTTTTT
>JAODJU010000014.1:9346455-9358932 GCA_026776725.1 Gnathonemus echidnorhynchus
TATAAAATCCCCGACTCACCAATATTTTAGAAGTTTGAGTCATGTAAAACAATTTATTAATTTTAAGTGGCCTTAATGTTTGAATCTTGGGGATGTTCCCCAGAGTCAATTTCTGTACCTTATATTAGATGAAAAGGTACATTTACCTACAGCGAGGGTACAGCCCCACTGACAAGCAAAGGTACAACCTAGTACTCTTTTTGTAACAGTGCATGGAATAAATTCTGGTTAAAAACTCAGCAGTGTTAAAAATAAGAAAGCAGCACAGTAATCAAAGTATTACTTGCGGAGGTCCCTCTGCTCCTCCCATTGCTGGTGCCTCAGCAGCCGCTTCCTCTGTCTCTTTGACATGGGCTCCGTCCCGTTTGCTTGGCTGCCGCCTTCCGCCTCCTTTTCCGCGGCCTGTCCTTCGGGGTCCACCGTGTTACCCGCTTCAGAACCACGCCGCTCCGCCTCGGGCTGCGCGCAGTCACGCGTATCACTCGACATGCTTAGTCACTGCCGCCTCATATATTAGGCGAAAAATCTGCATGAAACATTTTTTGGTTAAACGACACTGCAGTTTTTAAAGAAAGTGTTCTTTACGCATATTTCAAATGATTTAAATATTTATACAAGATTTTATACAATTAGCCGTAAAACTATTCACTATACCACATAATACTATCGCTACTTAGCACGAATATTACTGTAATTTACCATATACAGTTCTAGGACACTAACTGGCAAAATAAAAATCTTTATTCGTTATGATAAATGGTTCTCTTACCATCGTAATTAAACCAAAGGAACTAAACAAATACTACTGTTGTAGTTGCACTGAGAGCTTGTCATTTTCCTCTGACCGTCTGTTATGGAAGTATTTTCGTCGGCTTTTGTGTTGTACAACTATATTTACCAAACAGAAACTTGTTAACTGAAAGGAAAAAAGTTGTGAATTCAGCTGGTTCTTTAAACTCGAGTACAATACGGATAATATTCCTGTTTGAAAAGACGTTAGGAAAAATGTTCGTTTGATGCATTTGCCAATTTATGTAGTGAAATTACCTTATAACTACCTTCCACAACAGGAACTTGCCATCTCTCCACACGTGTCGCTGATACATCGTCATCAAAATGCGCCTTTTATTTGGTTACGAGCCACGGCAAAGAAAAAAGAAAACGGACATATACAAACCGCCATTTTGGTAAGGTCAAAGTGGTTAAGTAAACGTTGTATTATTAAAATAATTGTTTTACTAACCCAATAGTTTTAATATGGACGATTTTTTGATAAGGTACAATTACAAAATTACAAAAATGAAGGAAAATATTGTTGATGGCTTCCTGCTAACAGCATAAAATTGTATAGTCATTCCTATATATTTATCAATATCCATGAAGTCATGCACTAAAATACCGTTAGCTGAAATAACTGTTCAAGTACCACGTCATTTACGCTGGACCAAATATGACAAACTCTGAGGAAGATTACTGAGACTGAGACTGAGACAGAGCTACACCGTAGCAGGGTCAGACGTACATGCAATTTTAGGACACACGAGCGACTCGACAGAATGATATCAAGGAGGTTTATTCTGTATTCATTTCAGTTTAAATAAGTCTGTACCCTCTCTGTTGCCTTCCTGCTCCTCTCCTTCTCAGTCCCACTCAGGGATAGGCGATACTGCTGATTTTCTTTTTGATCTGATACCAAGGGTGGTGTGGTCTATACCAGAGGTGGAAAGTTCAGGTCTGTGAAGTACAAATCCAGACCAAGGTAGTCTGTGACTGTGACTCTTCATACTCAGCTGGTTGGAGTACTCAACCAGTTGGTTGGAACAAAACCTTGGTCTGGATTTTTACTCTCTTGAACCTGAACTTTCCACCTCTGGCCTATATACTGATCCCTACACCGATATCTGGTGCTAGCCTAACCCTGACAGTAAAATTTGCTGGCGGTGCTGATGATAAAATTTGGGAGGGATGTGCTGGGGGGGTTGGTTGTTCCTTTCACTATTGTTTGGGACCCTGAAAGTCTTCCTCTGCCTGGACGTAGTTTATGTCCTGTTCCTGATCACTATATATAAACATTTAAATTAGCAGCTAAAAAATGAGATTTTAATGTTAAAATCAAATCTCCAAATGAAACATTGATATTGAAAGAACTGATATTTTGGTATTGATTTTCACACCCTCACTCTCAAGCCCTCTCTCTAAGTCAGGGTTGGGGTGGGTGGGGGGGGGGGCAGCGTAAGGTGTCAGGGAATTTTCACTCTGCATTATAGGCATGGCACAGTTCCATTGGCTTGGCTAGTAGTTGGGGAGGGATTGTTTTACACAATGAGTCTTTCCAAAACACAGCTTGCCTGGCGATGACCTGAGGCTCTCGGAAGGTTTGGCTCACTGAGCCAGGCCTTAGGTGGACTGGGTGTAATGGGAGTGTGTGCCAGGAGGAGCTTGGCTTGTGTGCGTCTGTGCTGGGAGGTGTGGTGTGGGTGAGGGGGGCATTGGCAAGCTGAATTGGTGTATTAGGGTCTGGTAGCAATGGCAGCCTCCCTCAGTGGCTCCCAGCATAACATAAGAATGGCTGCTTTGTGCTGTAGAGAAACAGCACTGGAATTACATCATACAATCATACAATGTGGTTTCCGGATTTTTCTTTTTAGATTCTGTCTCTCACAGTGGAAATGCACCTATGCTGAAAATTGTAGACCCCTCCATGATTTCTAAGTTAGAGAACTTGTAAAATCACAGGGTGATCAATTACTTATTGACCTCACTGTATATATATATTTTTTTACCTGTAACCCTGACAAGGACGAGTGATTGAAAAATGGAGGAACTGGCATTTTGTACTTTATCAGCATAATGATTTATTTTACTGTCCTTTTGTTGGTTTTGAATTAGAGCACGCATTCCAGGATCTCATGAGGCTGTGAAAACTCAACTGCGCATTTCTGTCTTGTTGGCGGAAATCCAAAGAGGCATCTGTGCAGGTAGGCTCTTCCTAAATTTGCTTCACCCCACAAAAATCTCAGTGGGTCGTCCTATAGGAAGGAACGGGCCCTCTATTTTGAAAATATCAGTAATAAATAGTGCTTTGTAACCATCGCTGATTTGGGATAAGGGTTTTAAAAGATCATAGCTGGAGGTGCAACATCCACTCTCCCACCGGCAAAGTGACCCCAATGCACCACAAAATGACACATATTTTCATTTTCAAAATGATGCATGCAAAATTGACAGTTCTCTATAAAAATGCAACATTAACAAACAGTTTATACATTTAATCGCTTATCTCTTGATATTTCATGCAAAATTTCCTATTGTTTTTCTTTTAACCCATTTATACAGCTGAATATTTTTCTGAGGTGAGATTAAGCAGTTTGGTCAAGGGTACTGCTTGAGCGGGCTCCCTGGGACTTAACCCTGAAACTACAACTACTGCAATGTATTCCAAAATTAAACATAAAAAATTGGATTACCGATTTAAGATGCCACTACAGTTTACAGTCCTGTTTATAGAATTTGTTTTTCTCCCATCAGGAAAATCGTTAAGACTTTATTTTTTACTGGGGATTTCAGTTTGGCAGTGGGATTGCAGGCATGTGTGAGTGGCGCATGCAGGTGTGTGAATAAACACTCTGTGTTAATAACCACCTCTAATAATAGAGCAGGGGGCTGTATATAGACCCACAGCAAGTGTGGGGGAGTGCTATAGCAGAGCCTTCAATCGATGGTTTACAGAAGTCAAGGCCGCTTAGCAGCATGAGAAATTGTTGCCAAAGCCACCACTGAAATAATCTTTATTTTACTATGATACAGGTGGATTTTTCTACCCTGATGCTTGTTCATAAATGCAACCGTCCTCCTGCCAGGGTCTTTAGCTGGTAGTGTTTTGGTCACATGGTCACATTCTGACCTGCAATGTGCAAATGGACCCTACGCTTCTGCCAGCAAACTTGTAAGCTGTTTGTGTTGTAAGATTATCTACATGTACTGCTGGAGCTATCGCCAGTGCACCTTAACCTGCTGTGGTCTCATGAGGGCGGCGGCCTTTTGGTGGAGGTTTTGTTTGGGCTTCTGGAAGTATCCGTGTCTTGTGGCCAATGGGCATCGAGATGTGTCCTGCTCACGCCAGGAAGTGAAATGTGAGGTGATGGAGCCCGAGCCATGCTGCCTGAGCAGTTTCCCCCGGGATCAATAAAGTTTATCTTTGCATCTGATTATTCCTTTGTCCTTGAAATTTAAAAGCATTCTGTGCATGTATTATGCATTAGTGTTTTGTGGGATCTGAACCCTTGATCTTTACATCGTTAACACAATGTTGTACTTATTGAGCTATAGTATACCTTATAGAGACCCATACAGTTGTGGATATGAGCATAATTATGTAAACTTACATTTTTTTACGCAAATTTAGTGGCAAACCACACTCAGGTTTATGTCATGGATGTGCATATTTGTAGGTTCCCATTCCAGTTTGTACAAAGTCATGTTTTAATCTCCATTTACTGATTAAAACATAGTCAAGAACATATGATGAAGGTTCAGGAGCGGATAACCTCTGATTACCGAGGGAGGAGACTGCCTGGGGTTACAGGAGGTGATCTGAGAGCAGTGTGCTGCTTCTGGGCATCTGTCAATTCAGACCCAGGGTTTATGGTCACTCTATTTGTATTAGAGCAACTCGTGTTGCATGCTATGCAGAAGACTGCTCTGGATAGCGCTGGCGCTAGCTGCATGCTGAGAACGTGTCTCCCTTACATACTACACGGCAGGCTGCCCTGGATAGCGCTGGCGCAAGCTGCATGCTGAGAACGCGTCTCCCTTGCATGCTATGCGGCAGGCTGCCCTGGATAGCGCTGGCGCAAGCTGCATGCTGAGAACGCGTCTCCCTTGCATGCTATGCGGCAGGCTGCCCTGGATTGCGCTGGCGCAAGCTGCATGCTGAGAACGCGTCTCCCTTGCATGCTATGCGACAGGCTGCTCTGGATAGCGCTGGTGCAAGCTGCATGCTGAGAACGCGTCTCCCTTGCATGCTATGTGGCAGGCTGCTCTGGATAGCGCTGGCGCTAGCTGCATGCTGAGAATGCGTCTCCCTTGCATGTCCAAGTACCACTGTAAAATAACACAAACCATGTTTACGGACCTTTAAAAGCATAACAAACAATGCGCAGTTACTGGAAAAGTACATGACATTTATTCATCAACTCTCATAATGTACATCTGCTGGCAGAACACATTCATTCCCAGTAGCAAACCCACAGATTCCCAGTGCAAACCCACACATTCCCAGTAGTTCATTGGCTGCATGTGCCTCCTTGCCTTGTGATCTGTCCTGAGTGCCGTCCAGTCCTCTCTTCCCATGAGGCCATGGGGCACACATTAAGCCCTGCCTGCCTCCTCCACTTTCACACGTTCTTCTGGCCATCTCCACATTCCTTGTTCTTTCATCACATGGATACTTACACACACAAACATTGCATTAGCCTTAAAAAAACAAACACACACATCCCAAATAAGTATAGATGTGCAATATCATTGCCTGTAGGGTAGCAGCACACAAAACCTGCAGCATTACATAACGTGCGCTGAGCGTTTTTGTTTCTGCAGTACACCATGTTTGTAAACCTGTGATGTATATGTGTTGATCCACCTTGGACAAAATCAACTGAACGCCCACTAAAAGCATGTAGCGCATCGGAATTTCTGTATAGTTATCTAAACACACTTAAACTTGCCCCACATGTACATAACATATTATATAAGTAATATGGTGATTTGCACGTCATAAGGTATCCCACACAGATCATGTAAGATCATCAGTTTTAAGTTAGCTTTTTTTGACTTGTTTTTTGCCTTTAGGTTTAATTTAATACTCAGGTATTCCTGCAACGGTAACTCCACATTACATATCTCTGTCTCAAAAGCAAGAGAAACGATCAAACAAAGTTTAACATCAGAGTTTGATGCTGAATTAACTCCTGCCTGATATCAATGAGTGCATGTGCCGTCCCTTTTTGAAGTAATTCACACTAAATTAGGACTGTTGGAAGAAAAAAAAGGCAAAAATATAAAAACAAGACATACACCTACGCAACACATCTCGACTATGTATATGTCGTAAACAATTATAATTTTTACATGTAATCATTTTCCTTTTCCTTTCACACAAATGATGCTTTGTAGACAGTTAAAAATATGCAGAAAATGTTTGTAGTAACATCATGACGTTTCAAGTGGAACACTCAGAGTCCAACCTGGCATGCGCTTTTACAAGGCACCTTATGTTACAATGTTTTTTACACAAGAAACTTTAATAAAATGTATTTGTACAGAAGCGCTGACCAGCAGCATCAAAGCCCTGATAACTATACTCAGAGTAACACGATTCAAAAAGAACAGCAAACTCAAATGTAACATGGATTCCAGAAGATCCCTTCTTTTAAATCTACAGGAATCTTCCAGCTTGGTTTCAAATTTCCAAATAATCAGTATAATGATGTTTTCCTGTGTTATTATTTTCTCTGCTGGGTAATACTGCTGACTAAAGTACAGAAGAACCCCAGAAAATGGCAAGTTCATGGATTTGGTGTAGTTAAATTTCTCCTTTCTGGATATAGTCTAAAAAATCATTTTTCTCTGTTTGGAAGACATCCCATCATTCTGCATAATAATTTGAAGTTGAGGAGAATGGCGTCACCATGGACACATGTAAACACACACACACACACACACATCTGTTCATGTCCTCTCCAGTAGCCTTTGGCCGTACTGCACATAGGGTCACAGGATGAGCTGGGACATGTAAAGGGTGCCGCAGATGCTGAGGAAGAGCGCAGGTATTCTGGATACATCACATGTGGCCCGGTTTTTCTGAAAGCTGTTAAACCGTTCCAGGATCCAGGATGCCCACTGATTGTGCTATGAGTGGCATGATTTTAGGCTGAAAAGTCTGAAGAGTTGCCTAAGCAGAGGAGGTTACTTGAGGGAAAAAAATCCACAAAAATATTTCAATAAAAATTTGACAGACACGGGAAGATCACAAAAGCTTCTGTAAAGACACATGGTGAAGAAATGCAAGGCAGTGAAGAAGAAAAAAATAAGAAACTTTGGTTGGGTGGGTGTAGTATCTTCTCAATAAGGACACCCAGGCAGTCAAGTAGAACTTGTCTTCTTTACTCCACACCACATGCCATCCGACAACACAGCATTTCTCTACAGCCGCGTGCCTGGCTAAGAACAGGCTAAAATAACGATGCCTCTATTGCCCCCTACAGGACATCTATAACAATATACTCCATCTACTACATTCCTCCCCCCTTAGATTCTGTTGCACTCACCAAAACAAGAAAAAAAAAATACAAGAACAGCCATTTTATCATTTGTCACCTGATAGTACCATAACATATGTTTTACATATTTCTTTTTTTATTTTTTTAGCATACAAAATCCTTTAGATAACTTGGTTTTGACACCGTGCGTTGTGAACGTCTCACAGGTGACACATACTCCCACGACTCTTTGGTAGCATCCAGTGCCTCCTTGTCTGCCTCTGATGGTTTCACTCCTTCTTGTGTTTCACCCTCTGAAACACCTCCCTGCCTGCCTGCAGCCTTCTCAGGCATTACCCAAGCCTCAGATGACTCCATACATGCCCTCGGTGGCACGGTGGTCCCAGGACCTACTGGGTCCTCCTCTAATGATCTCACCAGAATCTGATCTACATGTCTACGTATGACATTACCATCCCCTAACATGACCTTGTACGAGACCAGTCCTGTGACTTTGACAATAAAACCAGGGATCCACTTAGACCCGTAACTAAAGTTCCTTGTGATCACTGTGTCTCCCACCTGGAAATTTTGCCCCCGCACATGTCTGTCATGAAGTTTCTTCTGGGTGTCCTGCTTCCGTTCTACCCTTGCCCTCAGATCAGGGTGCACCTGGTCTAATGTTGATCATAACCTTCTACTCTGCAGCATTTCCGCAGGAGACAACCCCGTGGTCGATTGTGGGGTAATGCGGTAGTTAAACAGCACTCTTGACACTTTAGTTGAGAGACTTCCTTCACCCACCTTTTTCATCATTGACTTAAAAGTCTGGACTGCTCGCTCAGCGCAGCCGTTGGAAGAAGCATGGTATGGAGCCGAGGTAATGTGCCTAATACCGTTTTTTTGCATGAACTCCGTGAACTCCACACTGACAAAACATGAGCCATTGTCTGACACCAACATCTCAGGTAACCCTTGGCTGCAAAAACTCTTCCTCAAGCAATCAATATTGTTAAGCTCTTTGGGCAGCCGGACATATAGCCTAATGAGAAACTTGCTGAGCCCAGACAAGCCGGGTGACAAAACTTATGGTGAGTTGACAGAGCTGCTGCAGGCACACTACAACCCTAAACCCAGCGAAATAGTTGGAAGTTTAAGTTTAATTCGAGGACAAGAGCGGAGAGTGAGAGTGTAATGCAGTATGTAGCAGCGCTATGGGAGATCGCGCAGCATTGTAACTACAGGGAAAGATTGAAAGAAATGCTACGTGATAGGCTGGTGTGCGGTATATCGGATGATCGTATGCAGCGGAGGTTGCTGGCGGAGCCCGAGCTGACGTTCGAAAAAGCCTTGAAAATCGCACAAGCTATTGAAACAGCTAATAAGGATGTGCATGACCTGCAGGGACAAACGACAAACTAAAGAACAGTCTAAAATAACAACGCCTCTATTGCCCCCTACAGGACATCTATAACAATATACTCAATCTACTACAGGGGGTGTGTGTGGGGGGGTAGATTTGATGCTGAAGGGGGTGGAGAAGCACAGGAAGCTGACTGCACCCACGGCGGAATTGGCGGGGAAAAGATCCAAAGAAGCCTGAGACATCACGCTCTTCATGAGTTGACTCTGTGTGGAACATGGAATGACAGGCATGAGATGACCAGGGATACAGGAAACAGGAAGCAGAACAGCTTACCCTGAAGGAGGTCTACGCAGCATGCAGCCAAGTGCAAATTAAGATCTGAAGCATAACACAATAACAAAGGCGGATGGCATTTGTAACAGCATCGTTTTAAAATGATATTACTTCTCTTAAATGGAAAGTAATTTTCATTGGTGACACTTGACAGGGCAAAAATAACTCAGTTACTACTGAAATACAAATTATGAACAAATTGTGAACAAATATAGTTGCTACTTGAGATAAAAGATGTCACAATTCATTAATGATGAACAAACATGAGATCAGTATTTCACTTGTTATTCATGATTTGTTCCTTCAATTGTTCCTTCAGCAATTCACAAAGGTTTACAGAATTAATAGGTATAGGCCTAGTAATAAATATAGTAACTGCTTGAGTTAAAACATGCATCTTGATTCATTAATGATGAATTAACATGAGATCAATATGTAACTAAGACTGTGGTTAATTAATGCATAAGTAATAATAAAAAACTGTTTGTGCCGTCAGGTAAAATGTTACCCTTTCATTAGCACCTTCAGTCATTAACACAAAACAACGCAAACAAATAGCTAGAAAATGATATATATTGCTTTAATGTATAATGATAGAGATAGGATGAAGAAAATAAAGTTATATTTTTTAACTACATATAGTAATCTCATTAATTCTGCACACACAACAAAGGAAGTATAGTGTAGTGAAGCATTGCTTGATGGACACATGAAGATCCCGCTTTGTTTATGGATCAGCAGGAGGCCGAGGGCACCCAGACATTTCACCCCACTGCTCCTACCCCCAGACCTATAAAAAGCTGGGCTCTCGTTGTCTCCAGCAGATTGATCTCCAGCAGCAGCTGTGCTCGCCCTGCATCAGCACAACAAATACTTCTGTGTGGCCTGACCTTTTCCTCCTAGCTTCATCCTAATGGGGGACACCCCCTCCCCCCCAGCAACACCCTCACAGGTGCTTGCAATACCGGTCACTGCCACCAGTCTCCTGGTTTCACTCTTACCTGAAATTATTCTTCACTGCTATAATAAACTTGTCTGAGATGCTGTAGCGAGACCATTATGAAAAGTCCGAAGAGTTTCCTGTTTATCACAGTATCCCATGAATGCATATCATATTGGGGCCCCCAACCCAGATTAATCTAATTGTGTTGCAAATTTTGTAATCATCTTAATGGCCCCCATTTATTGCACCTATGCTGTTCATAAATGTCAGATATAAGAAGGAATGTGTGCAAGGCAAGAAACCGCTTTAAAATCCAGAGCATGGAAGTAACACAGAGCAAGAACACCATATTTTCTTTAGGTCAGTACATTTAATTAGCCTACATGCATAAAGCAAAAGTGTTGATACTGCTCTCTGTTTAGTCTGTGCCACCATGCAGCAGAGGCAGGAAAGAGATAGCGAGTGGCTGACAAAAACTCTTGATAATCCCTGATGGTTTAAATTCCTCAGCTGACTGACTCCTATGTAATAGCACATGCAGAAAACAGACTGACCCCCTCATCGCCTTTCACCCAGCTGTGAATCTCCCTTTTAACAGGCTCCCAACGCCTTTAAAGATCAGAGCCAGGCATTTCGATTTGTAAAAAATGGAACTGTTTGGGTCTGGTTTAGGCCTAGTAGCTACCACGTGGGCTCAAGTTACAGGCCTGCCCGCACGCATTAGCGGCCATTTACAACTGCACACCGCTAAAATAGACGAGTAAACACAACATAGTGGTGGAATCATCTAAAATAAACCGCAGCTTAGCGATGACTCAGACGTGTGGTGCTTGCACTGACTGCCATTCTTGCCACATTTAGCAAAAAAAAATAAATAAATCACCGTAACTCACAAGCAGCCAATCAGCACCTCCAGCCTATGTTGTTACTTGACTGGAAATACAACAACTATTATAACAACTATAATAACTTTCATATATGAGTTTGCCCTTTATGAAATCCTGCTATGTGCATTATGTTATATAATATGATTGTATTTTTGACAGCAGAAGGTATCAGAGTCTTTTCTAATAGATCTCCTGGATCTATGGAATAATCTACCTGATCATGTTTGGGAGTCAGCCACACTCTCCATATCTGAATCTGTGCTTATGAGTAAAAACCTACTCAATCTCTCAAATGGTCTGCTGGACAGACTATGAATCCTGACCCCAGGGCAGCCCTGTCACTTTGACATTGCATGTGACTCCTGCTATTAGCTTTGCAGGGGGTGATTTGTGGCTCAGTGGGTTAGGGCAGTGTTTCCCAACCTAGTCCTCGGGGAACCCCGGACAGTCCACATTTTTGCTTCCTTTTAGCTCCCAGCGCACCTGTACCAGGTATTCGGTGTTCCTGATTGGCTGGGAGCTGAGAGGAAGCAAAAACATGGACTGTCCGGGGTTCCCCGAGGACTGGGGTGGGAAACACTGGGTTAGGGCACTGTGTGTGTGTGTGTGTGTGTGAGAAGAATTCTGTTGGTTCAAATCCCAGTATTAGCAGTGTGATTTTTACCATTGAGCCCTTGAGCAGGGCCCTCAATCCCCAACTGCTCCAGGGTCTGCCTGACCCTGCTTTCTCAATTGCATGTTGCTTTGGATAAATAAAATATAGTCCCAGGTATCCCTTATGGTCATGACCACATCTTTGTTTTATGTTGCCTCAGCTACATTCGTTAGCACTGTTTGTCTGTGTTGTGATTGGGTATCTCTGCTTTAAACCAAAGTATTTGGCTTTGTTCTCCCTTCTGTGTCCCGCTTACTCCCATCTGAGCTAACAAACCACCAGCTGGACCCAGACATTCATACTGTAGCAGTACCCAGAGAATGGACGCTGTGTAGCTCCTGCTCCAGTACTGGTCACTCATTGGAAGCTCAGCCTAGTCGATTCCTTGACAGCACGTATGTTTGTCATGAGCTATTTGCTTTACTTGTACTTCCGAGTATGCTTATACAATCATCTATATCAGCCCAACACTCAGGACCTAATTTCCGCTTTTCTCCACATCGATAACTTTCCTTTTCATCAATCTCCTCTCAGAAAAATTACCATGAAGTGACTCGTGACACATGTCTATAGAACAGAATACAAATGTTGATAGTAAATCGGTATAATTGATTGGTTTTTCATTGTAAGTGTTATAATCCTCTGCTGATAAAAACAGACACGCCCACTCAAAGTGTTTTATCCTGACGGAAGCATACTTATAGGTCTCCGTCTCTGTGAAGGAATTCGCATGGTACTGAAATTTAAGGATGGCATGTTAATTATGTTAAATATGTGCTTCGAATATTGTGTGTAGTTTTTGTTACATCCGCCGATGCTCTCAAATACCTTTATAATGAATTATGCTGACCATGATAATACATTATAAAGATATTTATAGACGAGAGCTTCTGAGAGCAATCATAATCTAATAAACATGGTTATAATGTGGTATGCCTTATGATAAATATTTATAGCCATCGGCGGAGCGGGGGGGTGGCTTACTGGGCTTAAGCCCGGGTTGTTGTTTCAGAAGCCCAGGGTCTTTTGGAGTG